>JAPMOQ010050631.1:14457-67831 GCA_026543055.1 Argiope trifasciata
TAATCAGCCGATTAAAAAAAAAAAAATGGCGATAAATAATCAGCCGATTAAAAAAAATGGCGATAAATAATCAGCCGATTAAAAAAAAATGGCGATAAATAATCAGCCAAATAAAAATGAATTAAGCTGATAAATAATCAGCCAAAAACAAAAGAGAAAAAATGGGTAAGACGCATTAAAAATTCAACAGCCAATAAGATCACTACAAAACAGAAACAAAAAATATCGTTCGTATCACCTCTCACTGAAGGGGGAGTAATGTAGTGGTAGCTTTATAAGCCAGATAACATACTCAAGACTGAGTGATCACTTTTAGTCTTGTGGTCATGTCATCTGGCTACCATCCGTAAGGTCCCAGGTTCGATCCTACCTATCGTCAATAGCAACACATCTTTACTCAAGAATGCCTGGGAGAAAGGAAAAATTCTTTCATCCTGGTTACTCGAACGCAATTTAGAATGTTTATATTTCTTTATGAGCGGGTATTTTATTCTAATCCGCAAGAAATTGGTGCCGCCATGAATTGAATTATATATTTACATCTATTTTAGCTGCAGATTGGTAATACTGAGTTTGAACGGAAGAGATTACTTGAAGACGACCGAGAAAAGTACGAGACAGACTTGGATCTTGTGAAGGGAAATTTCGTATGCAGGCAGTATAATAAAAATATACATCTGTTGGATATGTGAAGAAGTCCACAAGCTATTGTTTGGCATTTGAATCAGAGTTGACTCAAGAGGACTTTAAATTCAAGATGAAAAAAAATTCTAAGCAATCTATGTATTATCTAAATCTTAAAAACATTGCTTAAAACATTAAAACGAATCTATGAAATCTACAAAATAATTTTGTAGATGGATGTGTATGTTCACTTTAAGGAAAGATCCTTCTTTACTTTTTCTTGTTTATTTTTACTCTCACATATATCTATAAACACACATGGTACATCACAGATATATAAAGAAATGTTGAAAAATTGAAAATGTTGCTAACAAGAAAGAATGAATATTTCTTTTTTTCTTTCATGGAGAGCGAGCGTTGCCTGCTTGCACCAGTATTAAATCAACAGTTTCTTACACCAGTATTAAATCAACAGTTTCTTACACCAGTATTAAATCAACAGTTGCTTACACCAATATTAAATAAAAAGTTGCTTACAGCAGTCTCACATCGGATGCTGTCTGCTTTCACCAGTTTCACATCGGATGAAACTGTACAAAAAAATCTCAACAACACTCCTCTTTACCACTGAAAAAATACTTATGGCTTAGACTCCATTGCGCCATCAATGTTTAGTATTAGCATATAAATATAAATAAGAATACAAAGAATAAAAAAATACAAAAAAATTATTAACCAGAAACAAAAAGTAAAGTAGTGAGATCACATAAATAAATTTTATTATAAAAAAACTTATTACAAATTGATTATCAGTAAATCCAAATAACGTCAATTTAGGAAAGTTGTGAAATCCTTTGGGCATTTATCCGGTGTTCTTCGTATTTCTAGCCTACTGTACATTTGCACGCTATTTATGGATCAATTTTAACTAATCAATTTGGTATTTAAAGTAATTTTGCGGTTTAGCCCTCTCATTCCAAAGACCATTTAGTTCAAGTACTTCATACTACTGAAAAGACAGAGTTTCTCTTTCAAATATGCAAAAAATCTAACCCACCCTCCAAAAAATAACCTCGCAATTTCAGCCCAGATTATTAAGAGGTTGCTATACAAAATATATCTGTCTTAAGTGATAATTATTAGGCAAATGAAGGCTTAGACATTATTTGAATTTCTAAGAAAAACTTTCTACGCTCTATCTGGAAGAGCGTCTCAAATGAACAAAGCAAATACCTCAGGTATTCACACAATCACATTTAATGCAAGGAAGATGAATTTGTCATTGATATCTGGGTGACTCTGATGTTCCTAAACTTTACTGAACAGGTGTTAGTGTCCTTTCTATACCGATAGAATTTATGCTTGTATAGTTATTCTTTGAATACTATAACATGTTGTTTCCTATTGAAAAGCTCAAAAATTCACAATGAGAAAATTATTTTTTCATCTCTCTAGTCTCTTAATATGGATTCAATATTTCACGTTTGTCGGTAACGTACTAGCTTTACGATCAACATTTGCTTTCCAGCTTAGTAGATTTCAGTCTGTCTTTCATTTGTTTTTCTTTCTTGCACCATAAAGCCACAGTAATAGGAAGGTAATATCTCAGCTTCTGAACCGGAAGGTTTCAAGTTCGAGACCCGATTCCGCCGAAAAATTGTCGTGTAAGAGGGTCTGGTGAGCACTAGGTCAAACAGCCTTCCGTTGTTGTGGTGTGGATGTTTTGAGATGGAGGCGCTAGCGCAGGCGTTTTCTTTGTTATCTGACCATTGTTCATTATTACGAAATTATCCTAAAATAACCCTAGCGTTGTTTTAAAATGAGAATTTAATACAAATAAACTAAAATAAACTCGCCTGAAATTGTAATTGATATTACCATTAAACATAAAATACAGGCATATCATATCACCTCATATTACATTATCATTACAGGAATAACATATAATATCAGGCATATAATGTCATATGCCCCATCATTACGTAGGCAAGTCATATCACTGACCTCCGATCCACCACTAAGACACACGAATCAACCAGGCAAGACGGAATAACCGGACCGCCGCTATAGCAACACTGGTTGGAACTGTGGTTCAGTCCTAAGGGCCATCACCGGCCACGGTACAGCCCTCCCAGTAGGAATACGTCCAGTCATCAATGGGAGGGATAGAACACCCACCTTTAATTGTGCCCACCGGGTTGGCGAGATCCAACCACCATACAGGAAGCATCTCATCCTCATTTAGAGGTGCCCCCAGGGTATTATTAAGTAGGCATGTAGATGCTAGCCAGTCTAGAGACGTGAAATGTCTGTTAGTAGAAAAAAGTAAAGAAACTGGAAAACTATTCATTTGTGTTGCCTCAAGTGATGTACTTAAAAGTAAAATTAACGAATAATATTCTTTAAAACTCATTTACGGTTAATTTGACATTTATCAATGCTTTACTTTTTCTTTTTGCATTTCATTGTCAAAAGCAATATAAATACTTTTAACGAAAAAAATATCTTATCATTACGCATTCAGTACTGGTAAAACCAGGCACAAATGTCATAGACCAATTGATTCGCTAGTTGCCATTCAAAAAGCAAATAAAATGCAATATTTGCATGAAAAATTTTCATGTATAGATAGATAGGTAAATAAAATATTGTACTAAGCAAATGTATGACACTGGGGTATGAACGCGACAATATAAAAAAATATTGCACATATGTATAAATAACATAAGTAAAATCTAAAAAAATTAAATAACACATGGTGTACAAAAATAAATTCAAAAATACTAAACTATGTACACGCCAAAGTAGCAAGAGATATAAGTTTTTCTCCTATAAATGCTTTCTCTACTACTACAGAAATAATAAAAATATTTCTTCTAAAGTATTTTTAGCTCAAGAGGTTTGTATATTTTGCCGCTCTATATTTCATGACTAAGCAAATGGATAAGGATAAGAAAAAGGTGGATTTAACTGGAGGTGTTTTTTTTTTTTTTTGCTTGGTTGTTTTTTATGTCAACATCCAATAAAAGCATATTTTTTTCCAGTTCTCAAACTGATACCAGAAGCAAAATATAACGTGGTATATTTATTCTGTTTCTCTATATAGTATTTGCATCATTTTTAAAACATATCTGTTATATCTTTCTATTCTGTATTTTGCAGGTTTAGTTATATTTATTTCAACTAAATCTACATAATAAACAAGTTCTACATAATAATGTCGATACTTGACACTATTTTTTTGAAATTTGAGACTCACATATTGTTCACACATATTTATCCTTCTCGCACAATCACGTGACTCAATGCAATTATGTGACGCTAGTTGTATGTATATATTACTGTGCTGTTCTATTAATTTTTAATTGTGTTTTTAATAAAAGCTGGTTTTTTAAATTGGTCTGATTTTATTTGAGGAGTACTATTTTAGAGATCCTTAACCCAATGAATGTGTTATGAGGAGTATTAATAGGGTCCGTCGATGTGTTAAGAGAGGAGTTAACACATATGATGCTTTTATGATGTGTATTCAATACTCTTAAATAATTAAAGATGGATTTATTATTTTTCAGTTTCAAATGTGAAATATAAAATTACTACTAAAACTCATTATTAACACTTTAACTGTTTTATTTACTTTACTTTCTTATAAGATGACACCTTTAATTTGGGGAATATTTTTTCGATATTATTCAAGTGGAAACCTATTGAATATTTGACATATCTCTATATTCGAAATAAGTTTAATATTGAATTATACTCGGTTATAAGTGGTTTATTTTTTTTTGCTAACAACCATCGAAATTCTATAAATCGATGCACATATGGTATTCTAGCATAACAGCTAAAGCGTTAATAATATAACCCTAAAGAAAACAAATTTTAAAAACATAAGTTTAATTAAAATCCTATTTTTAAGCACCACTAAGGGTACTTTTGGGACGGACCTTTTAATTTTGAACTTATGAGAATGATACCTGAGCTGACCATTCTTTTCCTAGCTTCCACACCCTACCGGGGGTGGAGCATTTGGCCCGAAGCATTTAGGGATATCCAGGCCTGCTCACATGTCTATTTTTTCGGTTGAATCAGGTGTCATTCCTGAAAACCTAGATATTACCACTATCCTTCCATCGAACAATCTAACAATGTTATTTTCAAGATTTGAGATTTTGGTTATATACCAATCCCCTACCTACTTCCTCGTATGCGAAGCACACTAAGAAAAAGTACTGTAACAGTCAAAACATTTGATTTCCAGATTCTTGCAAATATCCGCGTTTCAGATTTCCAGAAAACACGTTTTTGGCATGTCTGTGAACACGATATCCTAAATACCTTGCTTAGTAGCCGAATGAAATAGACTTGTAGTGGAAGATGAATGGTCTTAAATGAAATATGCAGATATCTTTGAAATTTTGAATTTATTTACAGGAGATTTATCAGTCTATCTGCGATGGGGAGAGAATACGATACCTAAAAATTTCAAATAAACAGAGAGCTCTAATACGTTGATCCACATTCATCTTCGAAACAAATCCATTGAAGGGTTGACAGTTTGTCTGGTTGTCTTTCTTATAGACGTGAACACAATAACTCAAAAAAAAAGTTTCTAGTTCTTTTTATCAAATTATAAAACAGAGTGACCTCACTTACTAATAAACCCCGGGGGCACCTCGTTATTGAGGATGAGATGGATCTTCGTTGGGTCTTGCCAACTTAGTGGGCGCAATAAAGTGGGGGAGCTGGCTCCTCCCATCGATGGCTAGATGCAATTCCTACAGAGAGGGTTGTACCGTGGCCGGCGATGTCTCTTAGTGTCTTCTCTTGCAGTGGAAGCTTTATAAGCCAGATAACATCCTCTAGACTGCGTGGTCACTTTTGTCTTGTGGTCATATTATCTAGCTACGAACCATAAGATTGCGAGTTCTGACCTAGCTGTCACCAATAGCAACAGACCGATCTTCCAAGTTTGTAAGTAACACATAATAGCGATATTGCCAAACTGGAACTGATTTCCTTTTCTACAAGTTCTCTTGAAAATGAATCAAAAGCAAATATAAATAAATAGTCGTTGCTTCCAATTAATCGGCGATGTTTAAGAGATGTCGAGTATTCAGAACTCTCATCGATGAATCAAACAACAGATTCAAGTTTGCATTTTCGACACTATTAGAACAAGTTGAAGAAATAAATCTTCCACAAAAATTAAGAGCAACGGGGATGGCCAGCAACGTCGAACACCTTTGAGACATCGAGTCGATCAGGCTTTTAATGAGAGGCTGGGGTATTCTGTCCCACTCTTCCTGAAGATCTCTTTCTAGATCTTGGAGAATTGGTTGGGGGGGGGGTAATAGTGCATATACCTCCATAGCCTATATATATTCGGGCCTAGCGTATATAGCAATATACCTCCCTAGAAAGTCCCAAATATGCTAGATTGGGTTAATATCGGAGAACATGCTGGCCAATCCATCAGTATGTGTCCTTCCTTCAAAAGGAAATTATTCACTAAGTTAGAATGACGTGGCCTGTAACTGTCGACCATTAACATGATGTCATCTCCAACCGCTGAAGCGTATTACAAAATTCTAATGGTGGAAGAGAAGGACAAAAATGTTGGTAGTAAGAAAGTAAAACCTCTTTGTTCTGAATATTACAAGAAATGAATGCAAATGCAAACCAAAACCGAGATGTTTGCAAAGAACTGCACTTTTAAGTTATAAAATAAGCCTACATAAAGGGAATATACAGTGACATGTTTGCTCTGCTGTCAATAATTGAAAGAAAAAATTTGCTTTAATATAAAGATCTTCACCTATTTAGTCAATGTTACAGTGCATTGAACTTTCTAAAATTATCACCGAACCTCCTTTCATTTTGGAGATATCAACCAAATTCTTGTGTTTTTAGTACGTTCTTTTGAAGAAATCCCCAATATCGGAAACCAGCATACTTTATAATATGTGTAAATGTCACTTCCTTACTATGAGACTGGCTGAAATAGGAAACACTATTGAGCATTTATTACATTATTCCTTGGGTGTAGAGTAAATGAAACTCAATTTATTAATGTTTTGACACTATTATAGATTATGATGCTTCACTGAGAAAGAGAAATGATGAAATTCTTTCCAGAATGTAATTAGACCATCAAATTTGTATTGTGTAGTTTATTTGAAACTATTATTTGTATGCATGAAATTGAATTGTATTATTTGTATGCACTTTAGAAAATAGAATAGATGTGATGATTTTTTGACAACAAAATAGTTGCCGCAGAAAAATGAAATGTGCGATCATAAATTTAAAGTTAACATGTGAGAAAATTATTATTTATATTAGTATCAACCGATGATTTAGAAATGAAAAAAACCTTTTTCTAAATATCGACTCGTGCGTAATCTGATATTCTCTGATTCTTAAAAACTGGTTTAAACTGCTCAATGACCTAAATGAATTCAAATAATTCGTAAGGATTCATAGAATGAATAATTTGTAAATCAAATTGTAACTTTAGTTGGCGATAAATCGCCAATGACATTCTTCTGAATCATTTTCTAATAACCCTAAAAGAGAAAAAAAAATTGGATGTTTCAACCTTCTATATATCGTCAATTTGTTGCCTACGCGTTTTGAGACTTCAAAAACCTCAAACCAAAACAACATTAAATTTCTCACATGATAAAAAGATTTAAAATAATGCTTTAAAATATGATGGGAAAAAAACTATTTCGTTTTAATAAAACAGTAAAAAAATTAATTCCATCAAATGATTGAATCGCTCAATTTTAATAATGGATATAAAACTATGAGCCTTTTGTCGGATAATAAAATGTTTTTTTTTTAAATTTATCAAAGTTATATAGTCGTTGGTGAAAAAGAAAAATACCATTTGTGAAATAAAGAATGGAAGCAGATAAAAACCTTTTTTTAATCCACAAATTGACTAAGAATACATTTAGATATGATTTAAAAGTTGAGAAGGAAACTTATTAAAAAAGCTGATGATTATATTTTAAATCTATTATAAAACAAAATAACTACTTATATGGATTAAATTGTATTAGCAAAAGATTTCTTTTAAAATGCAAATCAGGAAAAACCATTTCATTGTTGAAAGACAAAAATAGATCCCTTTGTTGAGTTTTTCTGAAGATTTTGTAGAATTTTCAAATTCCGATAGAATTATCAATAGTTAAATAAAAGAAAATTTGGTACTATTTTTGAAAAAACTTAATCTAAAATGTTTCAGAATAATTTCTTTGAAAATTGAGCAATTTATTTTAAACTCAAAAAATTTATTCTGAGCACAAAATAATATGTCTTTAGTTTCTGAAAAGGTCAAATCAGTTGCAACCTTTTGAATTGTGTAGATGGTTGTAAGAATCTGAAATGCAGTTCACTGGTTCTATTGCAATAAAATAAAACCTTTTTCACATCAATATAATGATGCTACTCGCGACATAAGTGGAGTTTAATTGGTAAATTGTGCAACTTGTTAACATTTCCCATAAAAGTAGCCTATTAAGATTCAAATGGGATTCTTAGTTGTAAATATATTAATAAATATTGAAATCATTGAATTCCAGATATTCGGCAAGTTTTTATTTCTTCATTTGAAAAAAAAAATAACGCAGTTATTTCTAAAACCTTGCTACTTTCAGTTTTTATTAATTATTAATCAATGGGGAATTGATTCTTTCTTAAATGCATCTAATTTTGAAATTCTTTCAGATATACCAAATAATACAACATTGTATTTTTTAAACTTAATACTTTTTGCTTTTTATATACATGGCATTGTGTTTCAGAAATATATTGTAAATTATGCGATTTTTCTGATAACTAAATAATTACAACGATATTTAATATTACGATAGTTAAAACAATAAATAGTAAATTTAACTAAGTATAAAAATCAATTTCAATTTTTCAAATTCTAATTTAGTTTAATAATTAATTTTATTTATTACATTTTATTTAAGTTAGTTAGTTTAATAACTAATTTTATGCAATGAATTTTTAAAAAATGAAGTCTACATAATATAGATGAAAAAGATAATTCAGTGAGACTTTAAATTAATAATTAATTATCAATATATCAAATGCTTGATGACAACACAGATATTACAATTACGATGAGGCCAAAAATTATTTGGATACACTATTCCTTTAAAAAATATTTCAGTTGACGTATTTCTAATGATAAATTCTTTAGACAGATAAACATATGAAAGAGAAGCTTAAATATAACTAATATGTTATTACTTGAGTGTTGCCAATATTGTAACGAAATGTTGGTGTTCTTCTGGTTAGTTTACTTGTAGTGGGCTGTACGGTGTAGAAACAAAAATAATCAGGTAGAAAAAACACAACTATGACGTTTATTTACGGAAGACAGGAAGCAACAAAGACAACAATATACAACCAAGACGAAAACACAATACAGTACAGTAGCACTCTACAGTGGACAGTAGCCCACACTAAGACATTCCGAAGTGACAAGTTCATAGCACACAAAACGGCCAAACAGGATTTAGCAAGAAAGGGAATCTTTATATATTGTGTCTAGGCTTACCTAAGTCTCTCCAAATGATTGAGCTACTCCTCTGTCTCTTCTTGCTTTCGATGCAGACTCACTACATCACACAACAGGCTGCAGCACAAAACACGGAGACTTCAGAATACTGCACACAGAAATTCAGCACGCCGTCGTTGCTTCGATATTCTCTCGGCGACTCCTCCATGCAAGACTTCTCTTCCACGACGATGGCCAGTTCAAGTCCTCTAATTTAGGACTCCTCACCAGGACTCTATGATGGAAGACTACTCAATACACGTCAACAACTCTCCAAAACTCCAGCGTCCATGACAACACAATTCAGAACCACTCGCCAGGATCACCATTAATACCGACGATTCTCTCATCTGCTCTACTCCTCAGGTCAAGACTACCAATTCAAGACCTCTCAATTCAGGTCAACACAATCGATGAGAACTCCAGCTTCAGATTGGTGGCCTTTTATAGTCCCTGGGAGATTGGTTTAGAAGCTTCTTGATCAATCAAGAGCATTTAATGCTATAAGTTTCGGGTGTTATCCATTTTGTTCCGAAATTCATCGTCACACCTCTAAATGATCGCCAAGTTATGAGATCACTGATGTGACTCCCGTGTACCGTCCAATAATACTGTAAATCTTTATTTCTTATGTTTATACTGTACGTGCTGGGAAACGAAATTACAGATTCACAACAATAATATTTATTAATTGAGGATTGTTAATATGTTATTGTTAATAGATCATAAATTAAAGTAAACCTTTATATGCTCAGCAAAACATGTAGATCATTATTTACCATTTTGATGTATTAAGTTATAAAAATGCCGTTTTCATCAATTTTTCTTTTAGAAAGTTACCATTTTTTTCTTACTTTTTCTATTTTAAAATTGAACTATTGACAGATAAATTTAGATTTTTAGCATTAAAATAAAATTAAGGAAGAATTTACTTTTAATGAAATTAATTTTTTTTAAACTGAATACAATTTACTCCATATTATAGAGCAGAAATATCCCAGGACTCCTAAGAATTAATCGCATCGTCGAAAATAACTGTCACCTGCAAATATAACTAGCAAATGTCATGTATCAAAAAGAAATATATTTTATCTTAAAAATTCAAATACAAAAACAGGCTTATCCTTTCCATTTTCTAATGTTCACATCAATTCTTTGAAATAATTCTATGAAGCTTAACTTCAATTTTCTTTTAACGCATGAGAATAATATTTTTTTCTTTAGAATCTGAACGTTTAAAAACGCTAATAAGTTGAATAATTTAGCAAAGATTCTGTTCTTTAAATTTTAAATTTCAAAAGCTCACACATTGCATTTGCCCAATCATCTCTCATGGAATTTTTTGAAATCACATTTCATGAGTAATTTATAGAAAATATCTTATTATTATTCCAAAGGAAATGTTGATAGTACTTAGATTCTTAGAAACGCATTTTTTGAGATATTCTTCCATATTTATTCATTTATATCTATCAACCGATTTAGAAATTCTTATAAATCTAAATAATTATGTTTCATAATTTATAAACAATATATTCAATACCGTTTAGCATTTAAATTGATATTACTAGAATAATAAATTTATTTTTATTTTTACTTGCAATTAAATATTAAAATATCTTGTACAGTAATTCTTTGAAAATTATTGTTGGGGAAAACTTTGCAAAAACGCAAAACTTCGGATTTGATAGTTAAAATCCAAAAATTTCAAAGTCATTAAGGAATTACTTTAAAAATTGTCTTTATTTTTTAAAATAAAAACTTTTAGCAAATCGAGCAGAATACCATATTTTGATGAATCCAAAAACAAAAGCCAAGTATGGCTCTTGCGCCAGTAAAATCAACTAACCAACCAAAAACAAAAAATATATGAAATTTTACCTACGGAATTTGTTGAATCTTTAGAATAAATATATTAGGTTGGAAACTATCAAACGGGCATTTTCTGTTTAGTTTTACTGTCAATCAACGCCCATTTCATAGTTTCAAACCTAATACATTGTATTTAGTGAGTGCTAATGCTGCTACAACTAAAACACAAATGAACTGAACAGTTTTATAATAAATATCAGTAAAATTGAAATATTTACAGCCAAGGAATCAGAATTAATAAAGAATCCAGCCTAAGGACTTTCTCAAGGATCACCCTGAGACAAGGATTCAAACCAGGGATGTTTTCTGTGAAGGGTCTGCCTTTCGTCAAAAAATTGACTTCTCCTGACCCTGACCCCCTCACAGAGTCACTAGAGGCAATTTCTTTATTAATTATGATTCCTTGGCTGTAAATATTTCAATTTACTAATATTTATTACATTTTGAGAATCATAGAATGATTATACGATGTTTGGTGGATCTTTTCCAATGATCTGACATGTACAACCTCAAAATGAATAAATACACATTAATATGTATTAATAATTGGCAACATGATAAACAAGGGGCTTCGGTATTCTGGTTGGTAGAGAGTCAGTCTCGTAACCGAAAGGTCGTGGGTTCTGACCTCGTCCTGTCCAAAGACCGCCGTGTTGGCGAATAGCAGTTGGGGCACGTTCAATAGGTCGTGACTGCAAACTCCTCCAAGTTCCCATAGCAAAGCGATACCTCTGGGGTTACTGAATCAGGAATGAGTCGGCCTCTGACTTGGATCTAAATTCTGACTTGCTGATGGATGAATGAGTGTATGAATGAATTCGGCCATCCCTTTGCTCAAAGTTGAGTTTGAGCAAAGTCGTCCTTTCACCTGAACGGTGCTCGTTAACAACGAAAGGCGCACACCTCTGCCTTAACCACTTAACTGTTTTGCCCGAGTGCGATATGTGCATCGATTTATCAAATTTTAATAGTTGTAAGCAAAAAATAAACCATTCATAACGATTATAATTCAATATTAAAATTACTTCGAATGCAAAGATAAGTCAAGTATTCAATACATTTCTATTGGTATCAACATGAGAAAAAACTCCCAGAATAGAAGGATCCATCTTATTAGATAGTAAAGAAAATAAAACTGCTAAGTGGTTAATCAAAAGAGCTCTGCTAATTCGGTTTGGTATGACCAAGTTGCATTAAACAACAACAACAATGATGAAAATTTTTTGTTGGAATATAAATTATTGGCTATCCTCTAATGTAACTTGGCTTTTGTATGAATAAATATTGAACAATGTACGAGCAGTAGCATAATATAGAACAATAAGATTCTCGGTCTAAAATGATTGAAATAATAATTGAAGGTTTGGTTTAGAATAGAATTTCTGGAAAACTAGAAAATACCAATGTCTGCTTTGCTAAAAGAAAGAATAGGAAAATAGTAATGAATTCGTAAGAATTTTGACAATGCAAAAACACAGAAAAGAATTTGCCTCCTCATCTGAATTAATACTAATACATTATTGCATAATTGCTTATGAAAAGAAATACAATGGCGTTCAATATAACAATATTAGAAACAAATTAATTAAATGGATCAAGTAAAGTATAACGCGTAAAATTAATTATCTAATATTTAATAACATTAACACATTCCGAGTGCATCAAATTCTTGTAATTGAGTTAAATAATCCTCTTTAATCGATTAATTACCTTTGCTTAACTTTTTAAGAAGTTTCTTCTGTCATATAATTATAATAATTAATGGAACCATATGAATTGCAAATGAAAGTGAATACGCTTAACTATATTTAATTGGAACCATTAAATAACGTTTTGTAATTATGGTAATGATGGTGTATTGTTATATCAGACAATAAAATATAAAAATGTACTTGGATTTTAGCTTTATTAAAGTGAAACATTATCCTGACTGGGTGTAAAATAATAAAATTCAGTTTAAGACTGTTCTTCTATTTGATAGAATTTCTTATTTTATATCCTACTAATGGACATTTTATTTGAAATTATTCCTCAATTATTTCATTAGTGAAAAAAAAACGTTTAAAAATATTTTTCATTCGTATTTTTTTATTAATAATGAACGATTAAGTCTAATTAAAAGTGTAATTTAAATCACTGTACGAAAAAAAAAACAATAATTTTATTTTCATATATCCAATTAGTGTTTTGTTTGTCATCAAATAAATCTTCAAATAGAAGAACATATAATTATACTTGTTCTAGAGTCGTTTGCTACTTTGAAACTAAATTAAGATCCGACAAAATTTCTTTATATTTACACTACACTACAAAGGCATCTTATAATCCTTATCAAATAACTATACTTTCATAACACAAATTTTTTATTTTATTATTTGCAAGAGTTAATATTATCTCCACCTTTTCATTTTTTCAAAGCTGTAATTAGAAACAAAAATTGAGTTTTCGTAAATCATAAGCGGAAAACATAAAAGTAAATAAATGAAATATGAAGATACAAAAAAATATAATTACAATAATAAAATTGCAATTCATTTCATAATTAGGAATTAAAGTGAGTTCTTTTATTCTAAAGAAGAAGGAAAAAAAGACAAAACTGCAACAAAACAAACCAAACAACTTCTGCAAACATACTAAGCCCGTATTAAAACAGAATAAATGTTTTTTATTGTATTATTGCATTTAAATTCCTTTTCAAATTTTGTTATCAATGCATTTGAAGATAAAGCAAAATAAAAATTGCTAGCAAATGTTTGGTATGTTTTTAAATTACTAAAATCCTTTTGATTCATTTCTGAAATTTCCATGTTAAAAATAATTTCATGCAAATTATAAATTTAATGTATTAATTAAAATCCTTTTTAAAAACATTTTATCACTGTGATATATTGAAAAATCTAAAAAATTTTATACCTAACTTATGTTGAATTTAAATTCAAATTGCTATCATCTTTACTATAAACATTTAAAAAATTCGTTTTCCCGTTTTGTACGCAACAAAAGAAAGATTCAATTTTATTACTTTTCTTCTTTTCTTTAATTTTTGTTTTAACAAATTTTTCACAAAATTTATTCTGTTATTTATAATCAAATTTTTCTACGATATTTATGAAATACTGGACTATTATTGTTTTTAAATTTACTTTCACTGTGATAATTATAAAATAATTCACTGTTAAATTATAAAATTTATATGAAATTAACCACTATTAGACTATTATTTTAATTTTATTATTATTATAGATCACTTTAATTGTTATAAGAATCACTTTTTCTATCATTATAAAATATTTTATCGAATGTTGTACTGCTGTTGTAATTTAGATTACTTTAACTATTATAAGAATCATATTTTCTATTATTATAAAATTTTCTGTCCAATATTGGACCACTGCTATAATTTATGAATTTAACTCTTATAGTAATCATTTTTTTATTATAAAATTTTCAATGAAGTTTGCCCATTACTGAACTAGAGTTGTAATTGTTGGGTTGTTGTAGGCCACTTTTAATTTTTAAAAGAAATAATCAATTCATCTATTATTATAAAATTTATCCTTTATTGCACTATTGTTATAGTTTTGTTGTAGATCACTTAACATAATAATCATTTTTCTATTATTATAAAACTAACATTTAATTTATTTTTGTTATAGATATTCTATGCCATATAACACTGCTCAATTATGATTCTATTATCCAAAATACTGAAATAAAAAATAATTAAATAAAAAAAATAATAAATTTATTGAAAAAGTGATTTTAGATAAATTCATTGTTTAGGACAGTCTCCTTCTGAAATTAACCTTTTTCGTACTTGGAATTCACTTTTCTTGTACTGTTTACTGTCCTGTTGCTATCTAATTCCACTCACAATGATGAGGTAGTATGAACTGTTCGTTTTTGAAAATTTTAAAAATATCATCATTGGTAAGGTTGAAATGTGTCACCCTTGATAAATTTATTCATTCTGGCTCATTAAATGATAATTTTACAGCTTTAAATGTCATAAGCAATCAAACCAGTCTTCTTTTTTTCTCTCTTTTCCTTGATAGGCAAATTCTTATTATTGATCATTATGAACTTATAACCCAAAATCCCAGTGACTTTCTCCGTAAATGCTTAATCCTTATATGCCATTTAATTTTATATCAAAATTAAACACATTTTTGCTCTATAATTAATAACAGATAACTATATAGCAAATTCTATACTAAGCAATATTTTTCTTGTATCGTAAAGAATTATCATACTTTATCTTTTCCAAACTTTTTAGAAATGCTGGAAAATCGAATGAATGTTGATAATTTAATATTATGCACTTTTCAGTTCCCATAATTGAATTTTTTCCCTTTTGCATACGGATATTTAATTCCTTTTTTCATAGTTTCAGAGTCAGTAATTTTACAATGCTGAGTCCAGTCTTACTTTGTGGCATAATATTTTATCCTGAAAAAGAGCAAATTAATTAATATCGTATATGTCGGTCCAACGAGCAGTGTTATAGCCATATGTTTGCTCGTTGATACAAAATTAAAAACAGACCACTCTAACAAGTACTGATTTTTATATTCGATATTGAAAATAGCCTAAACATATCAAATTAAAAAATATATTGTTACAAACCTTTAGTACTGCTACACAAACGGTTAGTTCAGTTATCGGAAAGACTGATTTATTGATCTGTATTGGATGCTAATGCCGAACTAGAGATTGGTGACAAACTTGAATGTCAGTTGACGACTTGGCGACGAATTTGGTGACGTTGATGTCAAAATATATAATGCTGGAAAGCTTCAAGAATTTTAACAATCCATTCTATAGGAACTGAACTACGCCTGATTGACCTTGAAGCTTCTCGGCGAGTTTTCCAGGAACTATAAAAGGACGCCAGTCTCAAGCTGCAGTGAGTCGAACTGAATCATAGTCGTAGTCGTAGACAAGCCCTGAGTAGTCGAGTGGAAAACTATGCAAAGGCGGAATAGTCTAGTGTTGTGTGGCGTCCAAACGAGCGCTGAACTGCTGTGTGCCGAGTCCTGGCGTTTATTGTCGAAACAGCCTCTTGTCATCTGTGGATAGCCAGTGTTGTAGTGAGTCGATAGTCGTATGCAATTAAAACGAGAAGATGGTGGAGAATTTCTGCCGTTTGGAGGCACAGTAGAGAGAAGCAACGAGGATCCGCTTTCTTGCTGAATTCTATCTAAGCACTTAGTGTGCTGTCACTCATTTCTACTTGCGGGCTACTGTTAGTGTAGTGTGTTGCTGTGTGCTCTTCGTGGCTGCACATATTTACCGTCTTCCTATTAGTACCTTCGTTCTAAAGAAATGTCGTTGTTATTTTTTATTCAGGCCTGCTGATTGTTTTCAAATTATACAACCACTTCAAGCAACCCGATGATTTTACATTCTTAGTAGAAGTGGAATTTGTAAAGTAATCCGAAACATTTAAACTATGGGTTAATGCATAATTAGCATGCGTTTTCAAAGGATGTTATCGGACATTCTTAAATACTATTTATTATCAAAAAGGAAACAAAACAATCAGCATTGGAATTTTTAAATGATTAATCCGGAATGTAGTTACCCTCTACTTCATTAACTACTCCCCATTTGCTTGAAGACAGTCGATTTGTCAAGTTTTCGTCCTCCTCCATGGTTTCCAGAAGTGTTACTAATCCAAAGTCACACACATCACAGTAAGTTTTAGTAAAATGCGAGATGTTGGCATTCCTTCGAAGGAAAAAGAGAGGGTTCTTTCTCTCTAGTCACGATGAGTGTTTAATAATCTTACACTACAGCGACACATTTTTGCTATGTGCAGACATCTTGTTAGGCTTAGCCCTTTGGCTCCATCTATATATTTTAACTTCAAATTTTAATGCAAATACATTTCCTGTCTTAATTGTTAATGTCCTGTTAATTTTGTTCACTCGAAAAAAAATTACTGCTTTTTCTTTAAAAGTTACTTTTTCTCTCAACCAGTACCCTAGACACTGACTTAAATGGGTTTAAATGGCTGCTTTGTCCCACCCTTACATATATTCAATATGGAAAATTTTGCTTAGTAGTGGTCACGTGATTCACTTTATTCTTTTAATCTAAATTTTATGTAATTGCCAAAAAACAATGTTTAATCTATATAAATAAAAATGAATTTTTGTCTGCATGTCCCTTTCTGTATCTTTCAAATTCATTGTTGTGTACTTTTTTTGTTAATAAAGTGCACCTACATCTATACCAAACCGGAAAGGGGCCTCATGAGCTCTAGAAATGGAGGTGTGGTGTGGTGTTAAATGTTAAATGTCTGTATGTCCCTTATGCCTTCCTAAACCATTCATCCAATTGCTATGAAACTTGATCAGCTTGTTGCTTACATCGACGGGATGGTTATAGGGATAGAACAATGATCTAAAACTAAATAAGAAAATTACGAATTTCAGCCGCATCTGTTTACCAAGAATTAATATCCAAATAACATGCCGAGGATACAATAGATACTTTAAAAGGCTCAATCCAAGCTAAAGGTTAATATTTTGTACCTATAGTGTGCAAATGTCATGCAAGTCATTCTCAGAGGGTGACAACTTTATTACAGATTATGAGAGAAAGTTTTGGGGAGACCAATCTTGGGGTTTTATATTTTCCTTAAATTTTAGCGTTTTTCGCAAATAACCATAAAAAATATTGCAGTATAAATAATTTTGAATCATTTTAATTTCCATAAATTATCTTCACAACTATATTTACAACTTTATGGTATAAATATATTTCTATAATTAATCAATTTTAAAAAGAAAATGTTTTAACCTCGTTTTCTAACATTAAATTTGAGAACTCTGAATGAATATTAAACGAATCGCGAGATACAATAAATAGTTTCTTTCATTGCCATTCTGAAAGGGCAAGTTTTACAAGTCTAAAAGAATAAAAAAAAATTATATATAAAATGAATATTTGTTTCGTCGTATTTTATATACTGTCATACCATTAATACTATTGGAATAAAGCATTGTCAAATGATTTATTGATTGCACTTAATTATATTTTTTTCGGTGGCAGCAATGCGCTGGGTACCGGCTTGTATTTTTTATGAATAACAAAAGTTCAGATAGAATCAAAAATGTTCGAGTATACTAAACAAAGGATAAAATTATCACATTTTTTGGGGATAAAATATAATTATTTAACAAAAAAAAAGACTTTGCCTAAATAAAGAGTCAATTTGTTTTGATAAATGTACCATGTAAGAAGATATTATTTGAGAATTTTCTTTGAAAAATCAAATCCCAAAAAATAATACATTTTAATATAGGTAATAGATAATAAACTAGAAATTTCATGAAGCTACCAAACAAATCACCCATTCGTTTATCCAATGTTGTTTTGATTTAATACTAAAAATTAAAATTTTGATTTTAGAATTTTTTTTTATTAATTTCAGATATGCAAGAAAATATTAAACAAAATATTGCAAACAAAGTGTGTTAAGTGTTAAATAAAGTGTTATAAAAGTTAAATAAAGTGTTCATATATCTTCTATATCAATTTAGCCTTGTTGTTTTATAATTTCATGTTGAAAATGGCTTAGTTTTCAAAATAGAGAAAAGTAGACTTTTAAAGAGACATATTATTTCCTCAAAAACTAAATCCCGTCAGATTTGAACATTCAATTTTTCTAAGCTGTGGTGAGACGAAAAAATAATAAATAAAGATCGGCGACTCAAACATTGCTCAAAGACAATATATTCCAGATTTCAACAGTGAACAAAAATATTCGAGTTACGTAATCCTTCGGAAAGAATGTGTTGGAAATATTTCAGATGATAAGATTGTTTTTGATATTTTAAATTTGTAAATAGAATTGTTTTCTGTGTACATTTGTGCGCCCTTTCATAACATAAATATTTATTTTTATGCCTATACTGAAATAATTTCTAGAAATTCAATTTCGAAAATGTCGCTTTTTTAACCCTAACCATTTTATTCTTCAAACCATAATATTAAGCAGTTAATCATGGAATGGATTTTAAGTGTAGATCAGAAATGCTAAGTCAAATAACAAAATAAAAGCACAACAATTGCTAACTTTTTTGTTATTATAGCGAACCGTTGTAAAGCAACACTAGGATTATTTTGGGACGGACCTCGTCATTTCGAAGCATGTTCAGATGACGAGGACGACACCTTAGCTGGTGAAGATAAGGTCTTTCGACGCTAAGACTGACTTACATATTATTAAAATACTTAAATATTTTACTTAGAATTCATTAGTTTTTTTTTTTTTTTTTTTTACTTAGCCTAGTTGATTTCACATTGCCTTTTATTAATACTATATTTTGTTCATTATTTGTGAATTAACTCATTTCAATTTTAAATCACATTTACTTTAAATTTTATTGAATACCCAAATCAAAATCAAAAAAAAAACCTTAATAAATTAAACATAACGAAAGGTTTTTACGTAGGATCAGAATGGTGATCAGTTCTGAGATTTCGAAAAAAATTTAATCTGGAATAGGTTATTAATAGTTTTGAATTGCAGAATATATTTACAGGAATTGAATATATTACTAGAAGTTACGAAATTTTACTGTAGTTTTATTATGAATTTTCTTCAAAATTATTTTTTTCTCAACTTTTACGTGTAAAGTTATGAAATGTGATTTCGGAAAATGTTAATGCTATTAACAATGTTTTACACATTCTCTGACACTGATGCGCCTGTGTGCTACAAATATATGTAATTGTACCAAACCATCTATGTTATTAGGTGACACCTTCTCCACTACAGTTAAAACAAAGAAAAGAAGAGGTCGTCTTATTAGATAGATGGTCCTGAAATTAGAGGTGGGTATTGGCAGTGAACGTGTTAATAGTTTCTAAGGTTATATTATATATATATATATATATATATATATATATATACACTGAAGTGACAAAAGTCATGGGATAGCAATATGCAAATATACAGATGGCAGTTGTATCGCAGCGAAAAAGTATAAATGAGCAGTTCGTTTTCCAGAGCTTTCATTTGTGTTCAAGTTATTCATGTGAACAGGTTTTTCGTGATTTATGGCGGCACGACGAGAATTAACTGACTTTGAACGTGGAATGTTAGTTGGAGCTAGACGCATGGGTCATTCCATAGCGGATATCGTTAGTGAATTCAACATACCGAGATCCACAGTATCAAGAGTGTGCCGAGAGTATGAAATTTCAGGCATCACATCCCATCATGGACAGCGCAGTGGGCGACCACCTGCGCTTAACGACCGAGACCGCCGACGTCTGTGTAGAATGGTCAGTGTTAATAGACACGCAACACTTCGTCAAATAACTGCAGGAATCAATGTGGGACGTGCGAGGGACGTGTCCGATAGGACTGTGCGGCGAAATTTGTCTTCCTTTGGCTATGACAGCAGAAGACCGACTCGAGTGCCTTTACTGACGACTCGACATAGCCTGCAGCGATTCTCCTGGGCTCGTGAACATATCGACTGGTCCCTAGAACAGTGGAAAACCGTGGCGTGGTCAGATGAGTCATGATTTCAGTTGTTACGAGCTGATGGTAGAGTTCGAGTGTGGCGCAGACCCCACGAAGCCATGGACCCAAACTGTCAGCAAGGCACTGTTCAAGCTAGTGGTGGCTACATAATGGTGTGGGCTGATTTTACATGGTATGGACTCGGTCCTCTGGTGCAACTGCACCGATAATTGACTGGAAATGGTTATGTTCAGCTGCTTGCAGATCATTTGCAGCCATTCATGGACCTAACGTACCCACACAACGATGGGATTTTTATGGATGACAATGCGCCTTGTCACCGGGCCAGAACTGTTCGCGATTGGTTTGAAGAACATTCCGGACAATTCCAGCGCAAGATCTGGCCACCTAGATCTCCCGATATGAATCCCATCGAGCATTTACGGGACATCATCGAAAGGTCCATTTCGTGCCCAAACTCCTGCACCATCCACACTTTCACAATTATGGACGGCTATACAGACAGCATGGCTCAATATTCCTGCAGAAGACTTCCAACGACTTGTGGACTCCATGACACTTTGAGTTGTTGCACTTCGCTGGGCAAAAGGAGGACCGACACGATATTAACAGTCATCTCATGACTTTTGTCACTTCAGTGTATATATATAATGTTTGTGTGTGTGCATTAATGAAAGACTATTGAATTTTGCTTTTTGTTATTCCGTACAGATATCACATTTTTTTTTCTATAATATCCGCAGAAACTATTTTGCTACATTTCAAAATAAACAGTTCATAACTTTAAACTTAAACTTAAATTTAAACTATTTTTATTGTTCAGACATTTAAAGTTTAAAATATTTAAAGTTTTCTTTAAAAATTATATGCATTTTTTAAATATTCCTTCTCTTTTTTTAAAAAAAAATTCAATATATACTGCCTATTTTTTGAAAAATCCTCTTACTTACGTCAATCACTGGCGATGTATTCTCTGTTGATTTCATCAGTGATTAACAGAATAATTTTGTTCAGTCCATTCCAGTCGCTATTAATTGAAGAGAGATATACAATTTGAATAATTATATTTTCATATGAATAAAATTCAAATATTTTCAGTATCATAAAAGAATATCGTCTAAATATTCTTAGCTAAACGTTGATTATTTATAACCCTAAAAACTTTTAGCGAACTTTACAGAACTGCATAGGAGTACCAGCCACTGCCAAATAAATGAAAAGAAAACAATTTTAAAAGAATATATTGTGCATAGTGCCATTCATGTAAACAGGAAATACACTAGACGCATTACAGGAATTCTTATATGAACCTTTCATTGATCCAGACTCCAGCATAGTAATGAAATCGGATATAGCAAGCAAAATTGAAAGGATTCTTGTCGATTAGGTTGCAATGCGAAATAATGGACAAGTAATAAATAAGTAGCATTATGTTATTCCATCACATGTTTGCTATAATTGAAATATTCTGAAAGCTATTGTAAGCATAGTGTAATCGAATGGAAATGATAAGCTTATTTTTAAAATTATATGGTAATGTTTATATTTACAAATTCTTTGTGAAATACAGTTCTTAAAATTGTGAGTAAAATCGTAAGTGTATGGTTATATAAAATACATAAAATGACTAAATAATTAACCATAAGTTGCTTATTTCAAGAATATGAAAATTAAAACAAATGAAATTTAGAAAAGTTTGAAAGATATATTCTAGATTCTTGCTGGCTCGAGATTAATTAATTAAAAGTAAGAAACCAAACGATAAAGTAATAAGGCGAATCTGAAAATTGTAATTGATTAAAACTGAGGCCAAACGATAAATTATTAGAAAGACATCTGAATGTGACGTCATTTTACAGAAATGCCGAACAACGCTCAATCAGACTTCTCGTTTAGTATGTTAAATACTTTAAAACTCTTCTTTACCTTCAATAATTTTGCTATGAATACATCTTAATTTCTGTACCATTTGTCCTGAAGCATACGGCTAGTGATTTCTTATTCATAAAATCGAGTAGATATTTTTTTCATTTATGCTGAACTTGAGGTGAACAGTTTATTCAATGCATCATTTTATTTATTTAATTCTTTGACAAAAGGATTTCTGTAGAGTTCGCCTTCTATGTTTATGTAACTAATGTGTAACGACTTTTTACGGCAGGTTCTAACTGTTGTATAAGATATTTAATGAAAATGTATGCAGGTAGGTTTTTAATCCTTTCATTTATATTTCATGTGTTCATCAGCTAGTATTTTGGATCATATTTCCAAAAATTTTAACTTCTGGCGGCATGTTCTTGCAACAAACTTCATAAACAAAAAACAAAACATTGTTTGTTCAAATTTGTTATGATAAATTCTCAATATGTTCTGAATTTTGAAATATTCTATAGTTGTTTTGCATAGCTTCACAATGTGAAAAATATGCCTCAAAGCAGTCCTCCGTTCAGGACTCCTCAGTTCAAGACCTCTCTCCCTTAGGTCTTGTCGATTGATTCCACAGCGCTACTTGTCTTCTTCGTTGGGCACCAAACCGTCGTACTTCGACTTGATTCCTGTTGATTCTTCTTCAGGTCTTCTTTTCCTTTTCTCCGCTGCTCCGCTTCGACTTTACTGACTTCACTTACACCGCAATTGTCTGCCTTATATACACCGGTGGTAGGCAGGGCTAACATCTTCTGGACCAATCAAGAGCGTGCTGGATGTATCTCGTCTCCTAGTGGACGGATCGGGAAAATTCTCGATGTTTCGGGTACTTTCTATTTTGTAGGCGAAGTCGCAAAATTCATCGCCAAGTCGCCACATAGTCGCCAAGCCTTGGGACCTCTGACGTCACACCCACTCACTATTCAATACACATTACTGTCAATCTGTCTTCCTTACGATAACAGTATTAGCGCGGGAAAGCAAAACCACAGGTTCGTAACAATATTTATGTATATAAATAAAGGGAGGTTTCATGATTAATAGAATAAAACTTTCATTCTATTTATATAAATAAAACTTATTCAGAAATCCTAATAAATGTCATGTAAAAGAAGGCCTCTATCTTTATTAGCATAACGAAAATTCTTAGAAAATAAATTTTAAAATTCAGAATTTTAATTGGTTCTAGATTTAATTTGGATTGACATTTATTTTTCATATGGATCTACTTGAAGAATTCTACAATTCAATTATCATATTTAATATTAAAACTATTGCTGTATAATAGCCAAAATAATTATTTTATTATGCATCTTAGTACTGAGACAAATATTCCCATCTCTTTTTTCATATAATTTTAAGTTATAACTTCAATCTAAAATAAATATAATAAATGCTGACCTTTGACGTTTTTATATGGTCACCAATTGTTCGTAGGAGAATACAATCAGAGGGAGAAGAAAATGTTAGTTGAGAAAGTAGTTCTTTCAAAAGTTCCTTCGAACAGTTTGATTTGATTGGTAGAAACCAATCTAAACTTAAGACATTCTGGCAATCACAGTAGTACGAAAGTAAAGAATAACAAAGTTCTAAACATAAACTATTTCATTTATTTAAAGAAATCGTTCAGTACTGTCAATTTAAATAGAGAAATACTGAAATTTATTTCAGAAAAAGTATTTAAAAATAATAAAAAAATTATTTGTGCCCTAAAATTCGAAATAAATTAATTCGCACCAGAGTTACTGAGAGATTTTTTGAAAATTAGATTTATTTAAAAAAAAACATTTAAATGAATTATCGCAAATTTCGTGTTATCAAGAGAGAATAATTTTAAAGTTATTGTTTGTCTTAATTCATTTAAATCATTAACCAGTTAAACTTGTTTTTATATTTTTTTTTTTAATCTTAAACTCATCCATATATATATATATATATGTAGAAAAAGAATCCGGTCTAAAAACTTCGTCAAGGGCCACTTTCAAGCAAGGATTCCACATAAGAGATTTTTTCTGTGAGGCATCGGTGGACAATGGTCAAAATTATTGACACCTCGTGACCCGAAAATTAATTGGTTCTTTTTCATTTACCTTTCACTTTGTGAACTTTTAGCGTGTAATTCTGAATTGAGTTTTAATTTCGATTTCGACCTAGTTGGTTTCGTTTTAATTTTTGTTGACCAAGAAATGGGTTTTGATTGTTTTAATAATTTTATGATTCTATATATGTATGTGTATGTGTTTCGGATAGCTTCTTATGATTTTCATAATCTTATGATTTCTTATGATTTTATTAATCAGACAGGAGAATGGGGTTCATGACAGACAATCGTGTCAAGTTGAATCTTTTTTTATGGCCATTAGTCGTCAAATGCGACTTTACCATTTTCTGATAATTCTAAAAACGATGAAAGGCAAATTTTCTTCCCTTGGCTTCAGAAATTTCTAACTGAAACAACTATCCGAAACAATCTCATGTCCTCACAAGATAAAATGAAGCACGGAATAATTCTAAAAATCACAATTTACCAAAAAAATCAAAAGAGCTCATGGTAATTAAACTAAGGCTCCTTTTTGAAAACAACATCCTGAGATTTAATTTTCCGGTAATCCTAAGGTAGATAAATAATGGCATATTTCTTCAATATATGTCAAGAAGAGAAAGTGATCCCAATCCTCTTTATTTGAATCAACATCATTACGTCAAGTACTTCCTTAGAACAATGAGTTTCCTACGGAAGACAGCAATCCCTTCTTCCATGGCAGGGCAAGATCTCCTCTTATTGACAGCTGTCAATGACTAAACCAGGAAAATATGAAAAAGTTCACGTCCCGATCCTTAATTTACTGCTAGTATAATGACATCCTGCCGGAACTAAGTCCATGGGGATCAAGAAAAGCAGTTAGTTAATGCATTTCTGTCAAACAAGGGTGTGCCGGCCTGATAACAAGTGGTCTTGCGATTCACTCGTCTGCCATAAGCACTTGTTTTGATTTCTGCCCGCTTGTTAACGACTGTTTGCAGTAACATGTGGCGTTTTGGGAGCTAATGAAAATAAATAACATTACACGGAAAACTCCTACTATGGCGATTCAGCAGATAAAAACTCGTTTTGGTTCAAATCAAATGGGAAATCAGAATAATAAGTGATGGACCTTATAATGCAAAAAGCTTCTAAATTGAATTTCTTAAATAAGTTTTTTATAGAGACAAAATAATGAGAATCAATTATACTATATCGAGAAGAACCAGCATGTTCTGAATTTAACATTGCAACTTCAAAACTTAATCAAAACAAGTTTTATTTGCTATAAAAAATTGAAAACCTTTTTTCATTTCATTCAACATACTTATAAAGGAATGTGTTTAGTAATATTCGTCAGAAGTATTGGTTTTACTTGAATTTAAATAAATCACTTTTTACTTCATTTTCCATTTTAGATAAATCATTTTTACTTCATCTTCATGACTTCAACTAATTATTTAGGCTGTGTTATTTTAATTCTCGTCATTAAATTTTGTTCATTGCATACGTGAAATTCTTTAATGGAATCATAGAGTTCTATGATTCCATTAAAGAATGGAATTCATAGAATCATAGTGTCTCTCATAGAATTCGTAGAATCATAGCGTTATTAAATTATTAGTATACAATTCGTATATCTACTAAATTTTATATATAACTATTATACCTTCACTTTTTACAACTCCTACCTATAAAGAATTAAACAAAATCCTTCTTCTTTAGTTATCAATAATAGTAAATCAAGCAATTAAGTATTTGATGAAACAAAAAAAATGCATAATGTCGGAAATCAGAAAAAATTGTTTTCCGAAAAATAACGAAAACTTTGCACTAGTTTTAATATTTTATCTTTATAAGGGCATTTTTTAAAAATTTTGAAACGGTTGGCATTAAACATATAATGGTGCAAAATTATTAATTTTGTTCCAGGATTTTTTTTATTAGTTATCGTAAGGAAACACTAAAACACAGCTTAATTTTTAACTACTCAAAATTTTAACTGAAATTTCAGAAAAATCCCTGCGAGGTTCTCATTTTTATCTTCCAAGTATACATGTGAAAAATTTGACAATTATAAGTCAAATGATCTGACCTGTAGAGTGCCAACACAAGTAGAGAAGCACATTCATCTTTGTTAAATGACTTACTATTTATGTTTTCAGTTACTAATTCTGTTGAGGTATATATCAAACATATTTTAAGAAACCAAGTATCTCAAACAGCGCATTTTCTAATGTTCTAAAATAATTCTGAAAATTGGTCTGATACAAATCTAGACAAAAGATATTAAGAATCTTTAACTAAAGGAACAAATCATCCAGTCAATCCAATACTATTTCCTATTTTCTTACTCAGAATCATAATCAAGGAAGATAAAAAAATTGATTAAGACATATCTAAGCAGTTTTAAAATGATATAGAGAAGAAACAAAATAATCTTTTTGTATAATTCTCAATTTCTCATATTTAAAACAAAATATCTCATTACCGTATTGAAGAAAACAGTTAATAGTTAACGGATAATTCACATAGATATTTTATATTGAGGAACTGTGGAACAAATTTTCGATCCATTTCAGATATTTTTGTATTTTCGACTTCCATTTATAAAAAACGTTTTAAAAAATGTCTCTTATTCCACAACCAATAAAATATAACATGGCTGTTTCTGTGATTCTCATTCAGGTGACTGACGGCTTTATTCTATTTTATTTAATCAATTTCGTTTATATCATTAGAAGTGACAAATTTTTGATTATCACAGATTAACAAGAATAATTCTTCTCTGATTTCTATAGTGACTAATTTCATCTGACATCCATTGTAGCCACCCAGAATTGGGACCGGAAACGGAATTGTTCCATCTGATGAAAAAAAATGTTGTAAAAATGATGTAAAAAATGTTGAAACTCTCTTCAAAATGGTTAGAATATACATGTAAAAAATATAGTTGTTATAACTGGTGTGCAAAAATTCGAAGTACTAATTGAATTTTTCATAAAGTAGATTGAAAAAAAGATCTACGAAAGCAAAATTTACAGCTTTAAAGTCAAGGATAGTATTAACCCTTAATAACCTAGAGTTTCAATTTTGATACCAATCTTTTAAACCGAATGTTCACATTACTATTGGTTTTTTTTTATAGGTTGGCTGTACGTATTTTACTGTTGTATAATATTCTTTCCAACGAAATAAAAAAACCAAATGTCATTATTGTTTTATTTTATCTATGACATATTACTCGCGCGGCAAAGTATTTAAAATATTTATGGATTCTAGAAATAAGTGTAAATTTAATAATTGTAGGAAACTTACCTCCTGGTTCTGTAAAAAGTGTAAAGTGTCGTTATGCGATAATAAAAACAATCAATGTTTCACATTATTTCATGCATAGGTACATCTGATTTCTTTATGGCGTTAATGCCTGAAGTATCAAGGGCCGCGGTGGCCCGGTGGTAAAGTCTCGGCTTCGGAACCGGAGGGTCTCAGGTTGGAGACTCGATTCCACCGAAGAACCGCCGTGTGAGGGGGTCTGTTGCACGTTAAATCTGTCAGGCCAAATGTCGTCCCGCTAGTGTGGCGTGGTGTGGAGAAGGGGGTGCCAGTGCAGGTGTCGTCCTCGTCATCTGACCGTGGTTCAAAATTACGAGGTCCGTCCCAAAATAGCCCTCGTGCTGCTTTAAACGGGACGTTAATATAACTAAACTAAACTAAACCGGAAGTATCAAAATTGATACCTGTTTTTTTTTTCTACATAAATATGTAAAATAAATATCGTGATTTTTTTAGCTATTTTTCCCTTCATCTAGACCTTCAAGTAAACACAGTAATATTAAAAATAAATCACTTTCGTAAATCAGGCTACTAAGGGTTAATAAATTAGAATAAGTGATGGACCTGATAAAAAAAGGGTGTAAAATAATTCGCTTGTAAATGTTTAAATTTGTTCAAAATCTTGCACATCTACATTTGTTCAAACTTATGGTATGCAGTATTTTTTTTCTGAATTAAAAACATAATATGCATTTCTATCAAATTAGTCGGTTAATTAACAGTCTGGCTGATTAATACTACATTTTTTTTATTTTTATCACTATGAAATATTCAAACAAATATGGAATATTTAAAAACAAAAGCGATTTTATCCCTCTTTCAGGAATTGAAGAATGTATTAAAAATTATTGCACAAAATTTGTTCTTAAATTCTTTTAAAATCTATTTATTGAAGTTTTATATAATAAAATTCTCTTAAAATATTGAATGTAATAACTTTATGTATTAATTTAATAACTAGTATGCAAAGATGTATAATTGTATTAAAACACATTTTTTGCAAATATGAAATTCACAGATTCTCTAGCGAATGAACTTAGATTCAAAATGCATAAAGTGTTTTGTAGAAATCTGTTCTAAAATTAAGAATATAGAATAAAAAAATTTTTGATATTTTCAAAAAAAAAAAGAAAACGTGACTTTTTTTTTTGTAGTCATCTACTAAAAAATTTATTCTTTCAAACTTGTTTGGAAAAAAGAAGAAATCAAAATGAATCGAAAAACATTACATGTTTTCACGTAATGTGTAACATTACTGATGTTTAAGAAAACATCTTTCGAAGAGGTCCATGTTCTTGTGTTTATATGTAAGAAAAAAATCCTTTTTCAAAATCCAAAGTTTTTGCTTTTTAATAAGTTTATTTCTGGAAATAACAACTAAGAATAGCTAAAAAAATAAATAGGAAAGAGTTATTAACTTTTTAATTAATTTTAGCCTTAAAAACAGTCGAGATAGTCAAGAAAGTGACATTTTACGCACAGTTAGGCTTAATAATGTCAAATCTTGTATTAAATTTTGTAAAAAAATGGCGAGGGGATTTAATTTAATAAACAACTAATTCTTATAATTTAACTTGGTCATTAATGAAAAAAAATTTTTATACATTTGTATCCCTAATGACATGTTCGAAAATTTCATGAATATGAATTTCAATACATCGTATTACATTAATGTTCTGAATAATTTAGAATATATTTAAAATTTTCTTTTATATTAATTTCTGTAAATTTTTATAGTAAAGATATAAAAATTGATATTTGAGAGAAAAATAATATTTACAGTAACATACTACATAGTATTATTTAGAATAATGTACTATAATCTATACTTATAATAAAGCTCAATGTGTGTGTGTGTGTGTGTGTGTGTGTGTGTGTGTGTGTGTGTGTGTGTGTGTGTGTGTGTGTTGGCGCTCTACAGGCCAGACCGTTGGACCTACGACTATTAAATTTGGTACATGTATACCTTGGAGGTCGGGAATGTGCACCTTGGAGCCCTTTTTTCGAATTTTTAATTAAAATTTGAATTAATTAAAATTTAAGCGAAATTTTGACGTTTTTCCGCTATAACTTCTGAAAATATTATTGCACAAACATGATTTTTATATCAATTTAAAGATTAAAAAATTAGCTTTCTAACGGTATCAGTTTTTTTTATTTATGACCTAAGCTTCTATTTTTAACGAATTTTTAAAGAAATATTTTAACAATGTTTTTATCACGTGACTGGATAAAATAAAAGAATTCCGGAAGTTCGAATAAAAAAAACTGTCATCGCAAAATAAATCTAAAGAAATATAACTTTTACCCACGTGACTGGATAAAATAAAATAAATATAAAATGTGATATTTTCTTTAAAAAATACAAGGCAAAGGATTCTATGATAGTTTGCAATATTTAAATCATTAATTGAATAAATTATCTTTATTTATACAGGATTGAATTTATACAATATATGCATTCAAATTCCTTTCCAAGGCCAATTTGTAAAATATTATTAATAGGCATATATATTGTTTAATACTGTTAATTTGATCTAAATGAAGTAAATAATTACATTTTATGTAGTTTGAGTCAAACAATGCATTTATGAATAATGAGTTTTAGATTTCTTCATACTTTTCTCTGCGAGCCATGTTTTACAAAATATTTTTATCAATATTTTAAATAAAAGTTGCTACATCAATCAGTCTTCTAAATCAATCATTAAAACGGACTGATTTATAAAACTAAAGAATATTATTAGGAAAACACGTTCTTTTAGAACTTTCAGTCCATCATCTTTAAGAAAATATTAATTTCAGGCCAATCAATGCCCGGAGTTACTTCAAGGCTAATGAATATGTGATTTAATTGAAAATTTTAGAACCCATTACTCATGGCGAACCAGCTGGTCGCCAAAGGCTGCTAGTTTATAATAATTACAGTAACATATACTTAATAAATATTTACAATAACTTATTTTTTTAAATCAATAATAATTACAATTACTTATGCTTTTTAAAAATAAATAATAATAACATAATTTAATATTTTCAATGACATACTTTTTTTAAAAAAAATGATAATGTTTTTTTTATACATTTTGAATACTTGTGACTATACAAAAAAATAAATTGCAAAATCGAAATTTTTTTTAAAAAATTCTACTTCACTTTCATAGGAATGAACACAGTATTCTAAAACGCAGAACTGGAATTAAGGATATAACTTAAATGAATTTGTATTCATTTCGTAGCAATACAAGAATTGGTTTGGGACAATGCTCTTATCTAATCTTCGAACAGTTCTAAGAAGATGTGGATGACAAATGAATAAAACTATTTATGAAAATAGTTTCTTGAAATAAAAAAAAGTTAAAATATTTAAATTAAATTTCCGAAATGCCCATTTCTCTGAATTCTAATTCGTTAAAATCCTAAAAGGATTAAAAACACATGCTTGAAAAACATTTCCTTCCATCTTAACCCTCAAGCAGATTATCCCTCGATTTCCACGGGCAACTCAAATGTAGCAAAATCTGCTCATCCCGCGATTTATGCTTCATTTATTGAGGAATTCCCCGTTTAACCATTAAAATAAACTATATACAGTATTAGGCATTTAATTTACGTTTTAGCCAACAGATGTCGTTAATTATCCACTAAATTGCGACATTTGAAGGCACGGTGTATTACCGCTCAAATTTTACATTTGCCACTTTTTTCTTACTGAAATGGCTGCTATAAAACGTTCAGCAAATGACAGAGAGCTAATTCCTTATCAGATTCTGAAAGCGATTTTAGTTCTGATAGTGTATAGATTTTTCGGACTGCTCCTCAAACAGGGTGACTGATCATGGTTCAATAAACTTTCTAAGTTTTAGGCAGTGACGCAGAGTGATATGAAGAATGTTCCTGTCTCTCCTTAAATTTTATAGATTTTACTTTTTTATGTTATTTAATAAATAGAAATTAACTGTAATTGAAATGAAATTTATTGTTAAAAAATTTTGGGTGAAAACCTCCTCTGACGTTGTTTTTCCTGGTAACATAGTTTCTCATGATAAAAATCAATATGGAAATTATTTTCTGGAAAGAAAAAAAATTAATTTTTCAATACATATAGTCTTAAAATATGCACACAAAAAATATACAATTTTTGAAGTTGTTAAGGTCCACGAACTGGGCAGTCAGAGGGTTAATTGTATTTTTAAATATATACAGAAACTACTAAAGCCACTACTGTGTCATAAAAATGTAATAACTTTTTTCCTCAATATCCCAATCGCCCATAAATTATTTTATAGTCTTTCATCTAGATATTCTAAACATGTGTCCATCGTAAACACTTATTATTGACTAGTCTCCTCAGATTACCAGCTGTTTGGAAGGAATATTGGTTACATTTAATTTCAGATAAATGGTTAGTAATAACTTCATGTCAAATAATTGACCAAAACAAAAGAAAAAATACTTCATTTCCCTAACCTTTTAATCAAATATTCATTTGTGTCATGGGAAATGGGACGACGGGGTTTGAAATTATCATGTTTATAACAGCAGAATCAATGCGGATTAAAAAAGGGGTCGCTAAAATTATGATTTTTATTTACAATTGCGTTTAAAGGTTGTGACAATAATTTATAATTTTGTTTACAGATTGTGACAATAATTTATAATTTTGTTTAAAGATTGTGACAATAATTTATAATTTTGTTTAAGATTGTGACAATGATTTATTATTTTTTTGAAAGATTGTGATAATAATTTATAATTTTGTTAAGGTTTTCAAATTATTATTATTATTTATTTTATTATTATTAGATAATTTCCTTTTTGTTTATAATTTATTGTTAATTAGTCGCCATTGGTTAGTCTGGCTATTGTTTCATTTGATTTCAAATAATTGGTTTAGTTATAAAATCATGCTCTTGATGCATATAAATTGTTCAACATTAAAGCCATGTCATTTAAGTTGTCTTATTTATTTAAGAAATTACTAAGGAAGAAAGTCCAAGAAAGGAATTTATATTAAAACTAATGACTTAAATCTATCTTTTAGCATTTAAAAGAGAAAAAGTTCCTATGCTGAATACCTATCGAAAGAAAGTAAGAAAAGTGAGAAATCTCATTTTGAATGAAAAACAATTTCTATTTCCAATTAAAATAAAAACATTGTGCTACATTTAAAAAACTTTTTGGTATTTCGATAACTTTATGCTGTGAAAACATTCCTCCAATATTTTAGTAAACTTTGTGTCAGCCTCTAAAACATTCTTGATAAAACTGTTTATGATTGAATAAAAAAAATTAACATTTACTTGTTAAATATGTTATAATACTTTCAGTAAATATGCGCTAAAACTTCTTGCATGCTGTTTACGAGAACAAAATTCATTCTTAATTGCCTTTAAGCCAGCGAGATCACGAAGCTAACTTCCGATCTTTGAAGTTTTGTAATTTCAACAAATGTTACAAATTCATTCAATTTGTGATTTCCATGGAGATTAATGCGATAAAGGAGTACTTTAAATTAAACTTTAACGAGAAACCTTAAGTGAGCAAACAAATTGCTTTAGTTATCTAATGGGTTTAACTTCATTGAGATGTAGAGCTGTTCATTTTAGATCTTTTGCATCATTTGCTCTCGTAAAACTATTTTCACCCATTCTAAGTTCTTTAATTCTACATTCACCAATTCTATTTTTATCATTTATAACAATCTGTAATATGTTATTATTATAGATTCACAAAGATTTATACCCTTCTAAAGTATCGAATTCTACTCGATACTTTTACTTTGTATGACCGCAAGATGTCGCCAATGTGAGTCAAACTGCTACGCGAAGCGAATGACAAAACAAATGTGGCCAATGTGATTAAAACGTGAATTATGACCCCAAGTGTAACCACATGAAATTTGATTTTACTTTGCATTTTTTGAGACTCTTTTGCAATTTTTCACTTTTTCCAACTAACGATTATTTGGTGACTTGTTGGCGATTTTTTCGTTTGCCCCATATAACGAAAAAGTGCATTCTATTCATTTACATCGTCTATACAATATGTGACTAAAACTTGAAAATGTGTATTTCAGACGGGCTCACTTTACATACAGTTCTATAAATAAGGAGGAGAATTTTTGTCACTTGTGAAAATGGTCTATCGTTTCAGGTCTATATAAGAAGTACTTAGAAACGATTTAAGCGATTTTGAAAAAGGGCATTATAATCTAATGTGTAAATCCGTGTATATTGAGAAAGATTACCGCTCTTTATTTGAAAGAGCAAGCAATGGCAAATATTTGCCTTTATAGCATAGATATCTGCTGCTGCTCAGTTTTTGAATATGCTTAATAATATTACATTGACGCGCGGGATGTTTCTGGTCCTATATTTTACGTTTTGCTTAGAAATTCAAGAATTTATAAAAGTTTATACCTATTACTTCCTACACTTTCATATGGAAACTAGAAGAAGAACATTAGGATAACAGAAATAAATAAGAATATTGTATCACATTTTTTTACTGAATTATTGGTGTCAAATTGATCCTTGCGCATATTCGCTTTGCAGACCCTTTTGATGTTATCGCTATGACAGCATATGAGCATGAATAGAAGACTCAGAGATTTCCTGACAGGTTTTCCTATTGATATTGAAAATGATAACTCAAATATTTATAAAATTTTAGTAATTCACTATGGTACAGAATTGGAACAAAACACATAATATGAATACTCTAGGAAATCTGATAGCAAGACTTTCCTGCATCTAAAATAGTTAACAAATCGTTATGAAAACGCAGTCTCTTATGATATGAACAAAAGTTCTTGAAATTTATATTAAAATTCATTTAGAAAGATTATTAATATAAGGGAGATGTTTTGGAAAATAATTTTTTTTAAGTTTTAAAGATATATGTTTATACCTTTTTTTTCCCAAAAGAATTCAAATGTAAATACATACGTAAAATAACTATTTTTTCATATTTTTAGCATTTTTATTTTAAAAATAAAAATTTATATGCATAACAAGTGGGAAAAGGAAATGATTAAAGAAAAGGTTTTGTAGCAAAATTGTATTTCATTTTTGATTTTTCTTATTAAAAATCACACTGCTGTCTTAAATAGATCATATATGCGTGAAAATAATGTTTATATACTCTAACCATATTTTAAGTTTATACAAATACCAATAAAATAATGAGAAAATGCCTGGCCATTTGGAATCAAAATAACATCGCGCTTTTAGTAATGTGGAGAAAAGGGTAATAATAAAAAATTAATTATTGTTTATTTTCTAGATTACTCATTAATTTATTTCATATTGAAGGTTGTTGCCTTGAAGAACCGTTGTTTTTTAAGTGGTTAAATGTTTAACCTCTGCAACAAAAGGCCCATGAATACACTACAACGTGGTGGTCTAGAAAACTACACATAAAATTTCTCCAGAGAGAGTCGCGTAATAACGATTGAGCTTGGCAATTTGAATGAGATCACGCTCCTCCTAATACAAGAATCAAGTTCTTTTCTTATGGTAAAAAATTATAACATTAAAAGTAAGACCACGTGATATTTACCTGAGTGGCAGCTAGCTTCGCCCAGGAATACCACGTTGTTAACGTAATTCTAAAAATTTAATATAAATGCACTTTTTGTCAGTATCAACATTACTGGATCTTCACTGCTAGTCTCAAGGTTACCAGTTGGTTGCCTGTGATTCATGTTTCCTATTATAGTATCGGAGGAATGTTTTCATTTTATGTTCTTACAAATATACACAAATAGTTATCCACTGTATGGAACGCCTTAAAGCAATATCTCAGACAATTAAAGAAGCAAGCGGTTATCTGGAACAAAAGCAGAACGAATTCAAGTTTGATTCCAACATCCTATTGTCTAGACGAAAAGTTATCAAAAAATTGGCTTATATATTGCTGCTTAATTTTAGCATTGCCTTCAGATATCCCAGACTCTGTCAAATGAACTGGAACCATCAAAACACGATATTCTTGCAAATATATTCCATCACAATATTCCATCGCTTCAGATTGTATCCTTCTCATTACAAAAGTCATTTTAGTTCAGGTACTCCAGAGTGTTGTAAAGGTCAGATATTAAAGTCATTGTATTTTAATTGTTTTGCTTTGGTTTTGCATATTCTGCACATCAGTGTTTCAAATGAAGACTAGTTCTGTAATATCATAGTGATATTAAAAATGTAAGTGTCCTTCCTGTCTGTCTCACTTTTGAATTTAGTGTAATGAAAAGCACTTTTCTATTAATCTTCTAAATATTTTTTCCTTATTTATTTTTATCTTTTCATTTTATTTGTTTCCTGTAAGAATTTAAACATAATCTTTAACCTCCAGGTTTCAACAATGGCAAAAAATTGGGCAAATAAATATTGTATTAAACATTAAAAATTATTTAAGTTTCTGTATAACAATGAAAGTTAAAAATTCTTTAAAATTTATCAACTCTATTAAACTAGTGTCATAAAAAAAAGACAAATGTTGAATTTTGAAGCAGTGTAAAATTCATTTTTGTGCAATCATATTTTCTTAGATATATTCCGAAAAAATATCAAACATTTGTTTAATTTATGATTAATTTAAAAAACATTTCCACCCAGTTGGGCATTTTCAAATCCCAGGTATATTTATCGGTTTGTATCTGTGGGTCAGACTGTCTGGCCTATAGAGCTCTAATACACACACCAAGATTCACATTCATCTTTAATATTGATAGAGATTTTAAGTTCTTATCTCAGCCATTCAAATAAATTCTGTTTTAAAACTCGATAATACCGCTTTTTAGAAATATCATTTTTAAGAATATATAATTTATTCTGTAACTTTAAATCTCAACTTTAACTTTTTAATTCAGCATGATCAATTCAATTAAATTTTAATATTCCCCAGTTTCATAATACTTTAAGTGTGTTAAGTGGTACCAGTATTTTATTGACGGTTAGATTCAAGTAATGCTTTTGTTGTTGCTGCTCTTGGATTGATCACCAATTCAAACCAAGACTAAGAGATCGAAGAAATCGGGGTCCAGTAGCTTCTGAATGCCCTTGAGTACCCTAGGGCAGAAGCTTGACTTCTTTCTCATATGAAGATGGCACTCACATAATAAATTGCAGAACCAATTTTTACATGGGGAGGCCTCTTTCAAACATCTTACAAATATAACACAGGTTAAAGAACAACCATGCCCGAACCAATACTCGAGTCCTGGAACCCCAGATCATGGGAAATAAGAGCTAAACTTAAGCAGGGACACCGGCATGCAAGTTATGATAATATTAAATATATTTTTGTAAGCATGTTAATGACTAAATGAAGAATATAATCTTTCCCCAAAGTCTAGCTTCTATCTATTATAACTTAAATACACCATAAAACATTGATAACTTGACTGACAACAGATGATAAGTGTTTTTTAACAGTTAGACAGATCACTACTTTATTGAGAACTTGCAATATAAATTGCCTTTTCAGGTATCACGCTGAGCTTCATCACCCATTGCATTCAAATATAAAAATATATACATAAATTACCCGCCAAAGTAATATCATACAGCTTTTTTTTACCACATGATTTATTATCTATGGTTATCAACGTGCGTTAGGAAACGGACACACTCAAGTTTTTAAATGAAATTAAGTGGAATTGGATATAGGCCAATGGTAACAATATACATTTAAAGATTAAAGCAAATTAAATAAAAACATTTTACAATTCAATTCCTATCTAGGTCAACATAGAAATATGTTATTTTACTTACCTTTTTAAATCATTATCAAAACACTTATTATGTATTAAAAAAGATATATTGATTTTAGAAAGAATTGAATTCGATTTCTTCATCTTCACAGGAAAAATGCTGAAATCCATGCATTTTATTGGTCGAGCTACTACCTGTTGATTTCACTTTTCATTACTAAAATTCTATTTAAAGTATTAAAGATTGGATAATTTTAAGGAATTAATTAATATTAAAAAAAACTGTTTTAACATTTAGTGTCATCCACTAAAAATAACTGACATCTTGGCGTCTTCACAACGAATTTGGTGACAAATTGAAAGTACTGGAAAAATTTTATTAATGAATTAAAATTTGAAAAATGTATTAACATCAAGTATCATCCACAACAAGTTTAAAAAGATGTATTTGAACTCCAGTGGACGAATAAAAAGTATTTTATTAACAAAATATATATTGGGAGAATGTGAACTAATAGAATTGAATCGAACTAAAGCCCATTTCATTATTGAAATCTCATTTTCCATACGAAACTTTTAATTAAGACATTTATAAAATTATTAAGATATCCGACATCGTTCAAAGGAAAAATTTTGAAAAATTGTATTTTTAAAAAACTATTTATGGTTTTTAGAGGAATTGTCAATTATAAGCTCTAAAAATACAAAAAAAAGTTGGAAATATATATTTTGAGAAAAGTAAAATTTGAAGCAAATTTTAATGAAATTTAACTAAAACCGTTACCACTCTACACAAAATTGTATTGCAACAGTCCCATTTTTCTTAGCACACAAGTTATATAATAAATTGATGAATGGAACTAACCAAAATCTAAGAAAGTTTTATAATGCAAAGAAATTAGGTGTAAAAAAATACATAACATATGCATTTTTTCCACAAATTCACAACAATTTCTCTAAAAACTAATGAAATAATAAATAATAAACTTTAAATGAAAAAGTATTTCATCAACAATAAAATTTTGTTTCATTAAATAGAAATAAGGCTCGCATAATCTTGGATACTTCAAGGTCGTATTCGTTATGGTAATTGTCTGGCGATGTGCAACCATAAATAATAATTCCTTATATTATTTGAAACACACGTTGATATTTTTACGTAAATACCTCTATTAGTTTTAGAGATATCATATTAACGCTGGAGAAATTGTATGAAAATTAAAGTCAAAAAATTTTAGATGAAAAATGTGCTTTATTTAAAATTCCCCTGGATAATAGGTCAGGTCTTCCTGTTCCTAGAAAAGATAAATTGTATTGAATAAATGTATTGTTAATAACCAGCTCTTTTAACGTAGTCGGAGAACTAAAATATGTCAAAAAGATATATCTTTTTGAAATTGAAAATTTGCAAATTCGAAATTCCATAAAGTTTTCAGTTCTGGGATTTCTATAAATAGCCAGTTTTACCGAACAACTGTATACTTAAAGTTAAGGATTAATAACCAAGTTCTAAATATAAAGTGAATCTGGAATCATTTGCGTTGCTCGAATACTTTTAGATGCAGAAATTGTCTTCCATTTTCCGAATTAATTAATTCGGAGATCCTTTGGAATTCGCCTTACACTTAAGAATCGGCATCGGAATTCAAGACAGATGTTATTCTGTATTTGTTTATTGGATCGTGAGAGTGACATTGATACATTTCGACTAACGAGTGCATCGCTTCGGAGACTGAAACACGTCCTATTACTGCTAAGACAGCGTAGTTTTGGAAATAATGCTTGCTAAATCTTGGATACTTCAAGGTCATCTTCGTTATGGTAATTGTCTGAAGATGTGTAATCGTAAATAATAATAATAAATTTTCTACATGTAAAAGAGTTTAGAAACTTTGATCAAGAATGATTATTATTAGAAAGAAATTTATGTGATACATTTAAAAACAAAAATGAAAAAAAATCTCAATCTACACCAAACTGTATTGTGACTGACGATGTGCAATCATAAATAATAATAATAAGCTTTCGACATGCAAAAGAGTTTAAAAACTTTGTTCGAGAATTATTATTGTTAGAATGTAGTTTAAGCAATAAATTTGAAAACTAAAATGGCAAAAAATCTCAATCTAAACCAAACTGTATTGTGGAATTTGTTTAATCTGAACCTAGAAACGGAAATTATAGGATCATTCGAACATCTCTTAATTTCTTGAAAAAAAGTATTAAAATTAATTTAAAAAATATAACACCTACTTGCCAGAAATGAAACTAATATTTTTCCACTACATAAAAGAATAAATTTAATGAGTATTTAAAAATTAATGCAATTGTATAATTAATGATTACACTTTGACTATTTCGTTTTCCTCCCCCGATGCACACGGATAAATAAGAGTGACCGGACTGCCACGACAGTATTGGTGTGAACTGAGGTCGAGTTTTAAAAGTTATTAATAGCCACAATACTACTCTTCTCCCTTGGAAACATGACCCACCATTCGAAGGGGATGTTTGACTCTACACCATTTCTGTACACAACTTAGTAACGAAATCCATTCAGGATACATGAAATTTCTCATTCTCACTTCCACATCTAAGGAATGAATAAGTCATAATGAATCCCAGTGAGAGTGCATAATTAGTAGCTAAAAAATCCTTTATCTTTTTGATGTCAGTAAATTAACCTGTTTTTAGAAACAATGTGGCACCGAATGCAAATAAGCATAGTGCCAATAGGTGTAGAACTGTTAGTGCACTGTTATACATAGTGTAACACATGTTTTTATGCATTTTTAAGTGGTGCAATATTTCTTGAAACATCTTATTCTTTTCCTTGGAGATTTTCTTCATCTTGATTCTGAATTAAGATTGCAATGTAATGTTAAAGCAATGTTACTTTTTTTCAAAAAGAGTTTGTTTAAGCAAAACACGCTTCAAATCAACTAACAATAATTTTGATACTTTAGAATCCCCCCAAGAGTAAACCTTGTGAAAGAGGATATGGGGAAAGAACATCTCACAACCAAATATTCACTGAGTTACCACATTTTACAGGCAAGTGTATGGGAAATGTCTTTAAAAAGTCTTTTCAAAACTATTGGCTCTCATAAGGTAGTAGTTAAAAATATGGATCATCCCACATGCATGGGGTGATTATATTTAAATTTGCATTATCTCAATCTGCATAATATGGGGAGTCGTCAATTTTCATATTCTAGATAAGACAGGAATCAAAGGTTACAAAATATAAATTCTCGGCAAAATATAATTTCATTTGTATGCTTTGGGATAAATTAGAAGGTAGGCACGAATTTAAAAATCTTCGATAGGATAATTAATAAGATTAATCCAAATTCCAAACCCACGCTGAACCATTCGTCTAAGCGTTTAAAGAAAGGAATCAGAGGTTGCAAAACATAAATTCTCGGCAAAATATAATTTCACTTGTATGCTTCAGAATAAATTAGAAGGTAGGCATGAATTTGAAAATCTTCTATAGGATTTTGTGGTCAGCAAAGGGACCACAAGGTACTAAGCTCTAAAGCCTACCATCCCCCTCCCCAGAATAATATTTATTTATCAGAATAACATTTATTTTAAAAAGTCATTGAGAGAAAATGAATTGGGGGTAGCCTGTCTTCTTGTTCAGGTGGAATTGAATACAAAACAAAACAAGAATGTTTAAAGCATAGGAATAAAAAAAGTAAATCGAAATAAAAAATGTCTCGGGTGATTTTAATACGAATTGCTGTGCAGTAATAGTCGATAAACAATTATCAATAAGTACAAATAAACACTGAAATATAGTTCCTATATTTGGAAATAAAGATATCTGTACATAACTGCTTATATTTATTTCTCACACACACAAGAGAATACAAATGTAGTAAACTGGTTACATAACAATAATGTTACGAACGTGTAGATTTGCTTTTCTGCTCTGATACTGTCAAGGTAAGGAAGACAGATTTAAAATAATATGCACTGAATAATAAATGAGCGTCACGTCAGAGGTCCCAGAGCTTGGCGACAAACTTGGTGACTATTTGGAGAATTGGCGACTTTGGCTACAAATAGATAATACCCGAAACATTGAGAGTTTTGCCGATCCATCCATTAGGAGGCGAGATACGTCTAGAATCATCCTGATTGGTCTAGTAGGTTTAGCGCTGCTATCAGTCACTATATAAGGCAGCCATTCGAAGCGGAACGGTTGTTGTTGAATAGAGAAGACCTGAATAGAGAGGTCTTGGAAGCTGGACAAAGTATGGCCGTGGTCGACCGAGTAGACCTAAATAGAAAGGTCTTGAACTGAGGAGTCCTGAATGGAGGACAGCTGTGTGGCGTTTTCTGACGAAACTTGTGTCGTGTGTCGTAGCCCGTTGTGTCGTCGTTGGGAACGGAGCTGTCCTGAACTGAGAAGTAGTTCCGTTGTTAGAAGTAGTGACTCGTCAGAGAAGGCAAGAAGAAACAGAGGAATAATTTCAGCCTGTTGTTCGTTCCCTTTCGTTGTCACGACGGAATTTCTGCCTGTGGACTACTGTTGCTATTGTGGGCTACTGTCTGCAGTAGAGTACTGCTGGGTGCTTTTCTGTGTGTTCTTCTCGGCTGTATATAGTTGTCTTTTGTAAATATTTGTCGTCTTTGTGCTGTCATGTTATTGTCCTGTAAATAAACGTCTGTGTTGTGTTGTCTGCTGAAGGACTGATCATTGTGTGCACATTAATTACAAAAAAATATTTGCAAAGTATAAGGAATCCTCAAAAGGAAAATAAAGAATTTCATCCAAAAATTTTCTGATAATTGTCAGAAAGCTAAACCCAAAAAGAAATACGATGATCTAGGCAATTTAGAAATCAATGAATTGAACACTGATTCTGCACCGTTGACCCAAACTGCAGGTAAACGTCTCCTAACCCAGTAAGCTATTTTTAGCTCGCATTGTTTTCGCAAATGTGAATGTTTTCAACTCAAGGCCACTTAACATGTCTTCTTATCGAATCATCATAAGGGACTATCAATGCAAAACCTTTTTGTACTCTTTCACATGATACTAAAAGATCATTGACCCATACAGCAGGTAAACCCAGCCATGCCACTCCTAATTCAGTAAGCTATTGGGTTGGGGAATACTATAATAGCGTTATTATATTTGTGTTGGTTTCCAAAGATTTTTTTGCTGTTTGGCAAAGTGTATAGTATTCATTCGACAAAGCTCTTTCTGCTCTACAAAACTGTGCTAATCGTCTTTTTGGGTAATTTAATTTTTAATTACTTTTAAGGCTTAGAAATGGAATATCCAGGAGGTAAAAATCAACATTTTCGACACCTGCTTTTCTTCGCTTTTCATCCTGGCCAAAAGGCTGATTAAGCAGCACGGGACATTTGCAACGCATACGGAGAAGGTGTCATAAACAAGTCTGTAGCATGGAAATGGTCAAGCCTGACCTGCATCCTAAGAAGACCATGATATGCTCTTCGGGGAGGGGACTGGGAGGGCATGGTGTACTGGGAAATGCTGGAAAGGAATGTCACGGCGACCAAGGGACTCTACATAGCCCAGCTACACCGCATGAAAGAGGCTATGCGACTGAGAAGACACCACGGCAAGGCCAAACCATACTCCTTCATGACAACGCCAGGCTCCATGTTGCAAAATTCGTCAACGCTGCACTCCAAGAGCTTGAATGGAAGTCTTTCAGCATCCCCCGTATTCTCGGTATTTTGCGCCGCTGGATTACCATCTTTTCCGCTCCCTGTCGAACTATATGAGGGACGTTACCTTCGACAATAAAGAGGGCTTTAAAAACCAGATCGGGTGATTTTTGGCGGAACGGCATCGACAAATCGGTCGAGAGGTGGGAGGAGGTAGTAAAAAACAACGGAGAATATATAATCGATTAATCGATTGTTATTACTAATGATTGTCTTTAAAAAAAGTCTTTGATATTAACATTACGAATTTATTCCCCAACCCAATATTTTTAGCTCGCATTTTTTTAGCAAGTATGAATGTTTCCAACTGAAGAACACTTAACATGTTTTCGTATCGAACCACCGTAATACGCGATCAGTGCGAAATCTTTTTGTATTCTTTCACGTGTTACTAAAAGTCAATAGTCTGTTGCATTCGGAATATGAAGAATATTTTGTGGAATAATCTAAGTTTTTCTGAATCAGAAAAGATGTCAACACCATTCAGTTGGAATTTCCAAGATTCTACTGTATTTCAATTAGCTAAGTTCATCGGAATATAATCTTTTGATTTTTATTTCTTAATCTATTTATTTATCTTTATTCGTGCAAAAAATTCTCTGAAAAAATTCGTCTAAAATGAAATTATCTGTCATTTTACTTATGGAGTTTTGAGAAATCTTCATGTTTAAAAACTCCCTTGGGTTAAAAATACTGTTTAAAAATTTATATAACATTTAGATATTTTATAAAAATTATAATTTTACAAAATTTACAATTACATATAGTTTTGACAATCAGATTGATAAAATTAGTTTTTATCTCTTAATATTCCGTTTAAAGTGTGTATTCATTTTTTTTAAATTCAATCCCAATATATTTTATAATTTATTATTATAATTATTATATAATTTTGAAACAATATATGATATTTGTGATTATTTCCGTCTCATTATCATCAGACAAAATTTCTAAAAAAGCAAAATTATACTAAAAAATTTCGCAGTTCAATTAAGAATTATCAAATTATCAAAATATTAGGCGTTTTTGGCATTGAAAAAGCAAAAAAAAAAAAAAAAATCGTAATTAAAGCACAGCAAAAAGTATGTGAACATTTTATTTTATAAACCAACTGAATTCAAGGTATTCTACAACTTGTCAGTTTCAGTGACACAAGACATTTTTAAGAAATATTTTTAATAGTCGTATACTTCTAAAGGTAGAGACTGGTACTGCCATCTGTTATTTTTCTTAAGTACCAAAAATACACTTTTCCCCAATAAATCATCAAAACATTAACGCCTGGCTAAAGAAAAAAAATGTATTGAAAGATGGTTTTGAAAAATTTCTCTATTCTTGAAAGGGTTAGATCGAAATCTGTTTTCTATATTAATATTCTGCAAGTAATAAGATATCCTACTTACAAAATCTCATGTTTTATTGTTATTACTTTATAATATCAAAATAAATTTATGAATGACTTTAAAGAATGATTTAAATTTAAAAAAAACTGCTCTATTGGAAAAGAATAAAAATAAACCCACATTAATGTAATAAATCAAATAATTAATTCTAAATATTAATTTTTGGTTAAAATAACTTCAAAGAAAAATTCTTATTTTTCTGAAAATTATTAAATTTAGTCATGCAAAAATTTAAAAATTATATAATCTACCTTGACGCATAAATAATTGAACATGGAATCAAAATTTTTATTTTAAATTAAGAGAGACCTGTAATTTTTATTTTACTTTGGTAAATGCGTTTTAATATTTTCACTGTCAGTAAGAATAAAATAGTTAAGAAAATTCAGTAAATAACATCAAAAAATTAAAAGTCAATTAATAGTTAATTTTATTTATCTCAACAAACAATGGAATTTTCAGAAAATGATATTTTATGTTTTTCTCAACCAATTTTTTTGAAAACCATAGTCTATGTTTACACTGCCGATTTCTCTTTCATGTCATCAGCTTCTTCATATTTATTATCATTAATTAAAATATTAAAAGTTACTTTTGCTCATTTTTAAATATATATGGCATTTACCTTTCTTATTGTTTGTGTTTTGAATTACCTAATATAAGCCATTTTTTAAATTTTGAATGTGCAAGATTTTGAAGATGTTTGTAGTCAGCTAATTAATGATAAAAAGAAACAAATAATTGAAATTTTAATGCTCCTTAAATACTCCTCACAAAATCTAAAACTTTTTATAAAAGTGATGTATGTAATTTTAATTTTCTTTTAAAGCGATGCTAGATGTTTTTATACCTCAGTCTTTTAATTAAAATGCACTGTTTCCCTCTTAACGCTCATCTCTGTTACATTTAGGGCTCCTGTTTCTTCCATGAATTTTATTTCCGCATTTATAAAACTTTTTTAATCAGTTTCCCTTTACTCTTCAATCGATTATAACAATGTTCTGGGAGTGGAGTCTGGGATTCAGTGATGCAACCAAACGAACAAAATTACACGAACATGTTATTAAGTACGAATATTGTTACAAACATGTAATGTTGCTCACCAGCATAGTTAATTCAATTACTGGAAAGATCGTTTTATGACCAGCTCTGTTGGAAACTGACCGGGCGCCTCGTCAGTGATTTCAAAGTTTTTAGCAACTTGGGCGATAAAATAGATGTTACTAGAATTTTACAGAATTTTAGTAATTCAGCCAATAAGAATCAGGATTCATCTGATTGTTCATAGACTTTCTCTGCTCGCCTCCTGGGAACTATAAAAGGTCGGCAGTCTCAAGTTACAACCAATCGTGGTCAGTCATGAGAAGTCGTAATGGTTAATCAACTCAAGAGGAACACAAAGCAATGGCTGAGTAGTCCAACGAAGAAGAAGACATTGCTGAACTCAGCTTTGTGTCGAGTCCTGGCGTTTTGAAAATTTGAAGAATGGCCATCCAGATCGTGTAACTTAATACAACTTGATTTCTTTTTATGCGGTTATTTGAAGTCAAAGGCTTATGCAAACAAATCCACAAGTAGGTGTGAATAGAAGGAGGAAATTCACTGCTGCATCAACGAAATTCAGCCTTATTTAGGAAAAAAGTCATGAAAATAGTGTGTATGGGCCAAAAACGCCGAGGTGGACATTTGCCTTATATATAATTCTCTGTCTTATGCACTTTAATATTCAACAGAAATATAAAAAATTCAAAAAAATCTACTTTTTAACATTTATTTCAAATACGGCGTTATCATATTGATCTAAAAGATAACCTTCGATACTAACTCTAAGCTATCAGCTGCCAAATACTTTTTAAAGGATTGCCAATACTTAAAATACGAAAGATAACATGGCAAATTTTTATCTTTCATTTTGCGACATTCTTTATAAATATATACTCCTTATATGTTATAATTCCATAATAATATGTTATAATTCTATAATAATATGTTATAATTCCATACTAATATGTTATAATTCCATATAATTTTACATGATAAAAATAAATCATTCCAACACTTCTTTTTGTTAATTATTGATTTTAGGGCTCTTCAAATTCCGAATCACTCCATAATTTGTTTACAAATGTTTTAATCTCTGAAAATATTTAGCTCTCTATTTCGTGTCATTTCCTATCTAAATTAGTCGGTTACTTTTCAAACCAATATCATATTTTATTCAAGAAAATCTCCGAACCCGAGTAATTGCCCACACAAACATTAGTACCATTAACTTCATCAATCCTAAAGGGCGAAATAGTTTAAGGATTGATTTCGGTTGAAAGCGTTCTTTTGATTTAACTTTGTTATCTCACATAAACATTGTAATTTCCCAGAAGACCACTATACTTATTAAAGAGTTTCGCCTTCTCTATTAAATTTGCTTCAGGGATTGCAAACTCTACTTCTCTCCAAAACTCTAAGATAATTATGAGAAAAATGAAATATCTCTATGACTATGGAATTGCATTAAACGTGGTTGTATATTCGAATATAATATCGTTACGAAATAAAAGTAAATTATATTTCAGTTCAAATGCTTGCTTTTTATTTGGAAATAAATTAGGCTTAGGAGAAAATTCCATTTATTCGTGGCTTTAAATGGTAGTAATCAGATATTTTTCAGAGAATAAAATTATGGGATTATTAGTTCAGTTTTCGTCGATATTTTTTATATGTTGACAATAAGTGTATTGAATTTTACTATGAAACATTTTTAAAAAGAAGTTATTTACAAGATTAAAATGTGATGAAAATTAAATTTTATTTAAAATAGTTTATCTTTATGACTTATTTTAAACGATTTATTTTTTCTCTTTTATCTATACTTATAATAAAGCTCAATGTGTGTGTGTGTGTGTGTGTTGGCGCTCTACAGACCAGACCGTTGGACCTACAGCTACCAAATTTGGTACATGTATACCTTGGAGGTTGGGAATGTGCACCTCGGAGCCCTTTTTTTGAATTTTTAATTAGAACTTGAATTAATTAAAATTCAAGCGAAATTTCGACGATTTTCCGCTATAACTTCCGAAAATATTATTGCACAAACATGATTTTTACATCAATTTAAAGATTAAAAAATTAGCTTTCTAATGGCATCTTTGTTTTAATGTATAACTTAAATTTCTATTTTTAACGAATTTTTAAAGAAATATTTTCACCATGTTTTACAACAATATATTTCGGACAAAACAATAAAATTTAATCTGCACGAGCACGTCAAGGGGGAAAAATTAGGTTTTATCAGCGTGTTGCCATCCTATTGACGGAAGTTCAAACTAAAAAAAACAACTATCATTACAAATTAAATCTAAAGAAATGCAACTTTTAGCACGTGACTGGATAAAATAAGAGAAATATAATATGTGACATTTTCTAAAATAAATAATAAACGAGAAAAGGGAAAAAAATAGCTTTTATTAAACTGTTGAAATCATACTGACAGAAGTTCAAATTAAAAAATAAATTAACTATGACTGCAAATTAAATCGAAAAAAAATGTAACATTCACCACGTGATTGGATGAAATTAAATAAATATTAAATGTTATGTTTTCTAAAAAAGAAATACAAGACAAAGGTTTCTATGATCGTTTGCGACATCTGTATCATTAATTTAGTAAATCAGTGTTACGTGACTTTCGAAGTATAAGTATATCTGGCAGAGAAATTATAAAGAGAGCAAGGCACATATGTATTTGATTGAAAATCTTAGACCCCATTACTCTTAGCGAACCAGCTGGTCGCCAAAGGCGTCTAGTTAGAAATAAAGAAAATGTGTGTTCATCGAGTACTGGTTTGCTTCATTCATTTCAAATATTCGTCAAAATTGAAAAAGGGCAACAGAAATAGATAATCAATAACGAAAAATGTTATTTAAACTCTTAATCTAAAATCTGTCAGTTTGTTAGTGACTTAGGACCAATTATTCTGCCTTTTTTTCTATCGGTATCTATTCAAACGGGCAGTTTATAATTCGTTGTATCTTGAATACAATTCAATAACAACGAAACAGAAAGCTAGAGTAATAAATTAACAGGGACCAGATAAATAAAATTTAGTACACACGTTCAGGAACTGAGATATTGATACAAACTAAAAACTTTTACAAAAATAATTAAACTTGTAATTTTCTATTATTTTTCATTTTCATATGCATGTAAACACAATGTTCCAATCACTAAATTACTTTTGCAAAGTGTTTTCAAACTTATGTTAATAACTCTTCTGGTTTCAAAGTTATGATTCGGTTTCTGCAATTTCAATATATGAAATTTTCATTGTCCTGTTCAGTCAATCACTTTTGCACAGTAGCATCACACTTTTGCTAATTCCGTTGATCACTTTCACTATTCTGCTTCAGGATCTAGAATTCCATGAAATACACAATGTTTCAACCACTGAGTCTTTTTTGAGCAGTATCTTCAAATTTGTGTTGATAACTTTCCAGATTTGTTAAATTGTGGTTCGGTTTGCGTAATTTCAGTATATAAACTACTCAATGTTTTAATCACTAAATCATTTTTACATAGTATCATCACACTTTTGCTAGTAGTTCAACTTTGTTTAGATATTGTGATTCAGTTTGTGGAATTTAAATACATGAAACAATCAGTGCTCCAATTCATGAATCAGTTTTGCACAACAATAATACAGTATCCGTACCACAATATTAACAGAAGAATGATAGAAAACATAATGCTAAGAAACTGCTTTTGAATAAATAGTTTGAAATGCAATCTTTGAAATAGCTAGTTACTTTAAAAATTAGCAGATTGCTTAAAACAAGGATGAATCTGCAGTGAAAGTTATTTATTGATAATATGAATGGCGAATTTTATTTAGTTTCTGGAAAATTTTCCACAATAAAATTTGGAAAAAAGTAGAAGAAAAGAAAAAAATACTGACATTTTATTTCACCTATTAAAAAATTCTAGAAATGAAATTTTGCAAATTTTGTGAAATTCAGATTAATTGTTGAATAATTTAAATTCTAATTTTTAAAAATATCGCCCTGAAATTTGCATTGAGAACCCTACTCAATATATGTTTGCAACATGTCATAGTTGCTAGTCGTATGCACATATTCTTTTGTATTAGTAGTATAGATAGCATACCATGTATTTCGGAAGTCAATTATATTAAAAAGATAGTTTTGCCCATATATATTGCACAATTACTCACTGAAATTTATAAAACTTTGTAATAAAATATAAATAAAAACGTATAAATGCTCAATCCTTTCTCTGCGCATTCATTATAGCTATGGAACCATTTCTTATTATCATAGTAATAACATCAAAAATTTTTCCAGTGAACATCTTCTGAATCATTTTTTTTTGTGGTGCCCAACTTCAGACGCTTTTCAAAATTTATTCTGTTTCCGAAATTGATACATTTGTATAGGAAATTCGGGCTCATTTCATTCAATAATTTTAGCTGGCACATATCTTCAAACAGAAAAAAAACCATTTCAATCTCATCCCGCATTATTCTCTTAGATTTTAGTACCATCTCTGTCAAGTTATCTTAAAAAACATTTTTTTAAAATATTTATGATCGAATTACGTGCTGATTTCCAATCATATTTTTTTATCTTACTTATATACATTTAAATAAAAAATAATGAGTTCACTTAATTTAATATGTCATTTGAAAAATCATGTTATCTACCATCACTTATATTTTTCAGTTTTACCATTATGAAATCGGATCCGAGATGGCGCTGCAAAATATTATCAGCATGATAACGTATACAAGGTTCTAATAGTTAGATATAAAATATTTGTGTGTATAATAGCGTTTTTTCAAGAAAGACATCTATATAGATAAGTTTAAACTGTATTAAAAACAAAAATTAATATAAATACATTAAATAAAATAATATACTTTTATTAATTATATTTCATCTTATATATTATAAATAATTAAATAGATAAGAATTATTTAATATTAATTAAATATATAATAATAAAACTATTTAAACACATAAATAAAAATAAAGTGAAAATTGTGATCCGAAACTCAGCACAGGCATCTGCCATTTCATTTCACTGCTCACTCTCAGATGCCGAAGTTGAAAATGCTTATTCTAGTTATTAATTTTTGCATGCGTAAAAACATGCTTCTCCAGAAGAGAAACCCATTTCGATAAACTTAAAAAAGCTAAAGTTTTTCTAAATAGAAAATTTAATCAGATTCATTTGAGGCGTTTTCGAGAACCACGAAATAAATATATTTACACATATATAAGAAATTCTTATATACATGTATAAGAATTTCTCTTTTAAATGAATGATATTTTTAAATCTATTATGTAAAAATGGGCTTTTTTAAGAAATACATATTGCTGAAAGAGATGCGTTTCTACTTTTTTTCTGTTCTTTTAATATTGCTTATTTTTCAAATAAATAAGAGAGGTTAAATTATGTGTAAAATAAGTTCCATAAATATATAATAATATTTAACGAGAAAAGCAAGATTTTATTACAGAGAGAGATATCATTATAGATATTAGACTATTTCATAAGCACTTTAGAAATATTTATTAAATAAAGGTTCCAAATCAATTTTGTTTTCAAATACAACTTGATAAAAATGTTATTAGTCTCTCTGATCAGTAATTTTTGCCTTTTTCGTAGAAAAATTTTTACTCTATAAAATAAAATTTTATATTTAAAGATGAATATCAAAAATGTTTTTGCAGTTTTGCAATTTTAGATGTATATTTGTAAGTCATATCTTCCTTGTTTAAAAGAAACATGAAAATTAAAACACTAAGAATTTGTCCAAGTAAGTATCTGTTAAATAATTTTTTCTTTAGAATTTATACGTGTGTATTATTAATTATTTTAGAAAGTATATTTTCACTTATGAAAATTAGCTTTCAGAAAACGTTGATTAATTCCATTATTTGTGTTATTTGTAAATGTATGAAATGCAATTTAATTCCGAAAATGGAACTTCTTTTCATTCCATGCTTCATAAAAGAATGCTTCTTTTTTTTTTTGCTTCATTTCATCTCGCTGGATTTCCGAATAACACTCACACGGATGTGTATTTATTTCGCTGAAAAATGAGGTCACGAGTTTTGGACTCGCATGAATTGAATGTTTTTTTCTTCGCAACTGTGCACACGCCTTAACGCAAATGATGTGGGGTAAAAAATTGTGAAAAGCACCAAATTTAAAGGCCGCTATATGATGCGCTTTATTCTAGTGAAATGTAGAGGGAATAGCGCTTTCTCCAATAATTATTATAAACACAGGAGGAATTATTAGAATATTTAATTATAATTTCTTTTTTAATAACTGAAATATATCTTTTATTCAAATTCAATTTAAATAAAGAAAGGAAAAAAAAAAGAATGAAATACTAGAAAAATTTGGCTATCATGTCATCCTTGGCGAGTATTTTGGCGATTCATGTCTTTGCCATTTGGCCTATCATGTTGCAAACCATATCCGAAAACCAAATTTGTGTACTAGTTGTGTTTTTTACGACTGATTATCACAAAGATTTGGCATAAAACTGCACTTGTAGGCTCAAAATGCTATGCCAATTTTTACATATTTAAGTCCTTTTTGAATTAACGCGTTTATATGTTTGTGAAATTAAAGATCAACAGATAATCAACGCGTTTTGGATTTCTTTCAAAATGACACAGATATCTAAAATTTATATTTTAATCTGTATCCCTAATTATATTTATCTGGCACTTTTCGTTTATATAAGTACCGTGATAACTTATATCCGTACAACAGAACAGACTGACTTCCTCTGAACAGATCTAACCTAAAAGTTGATAGAAATCTACACAATTTATATAAAGATCGTATAGAAATTGTTTTCGTGTTGTTGAAAATGGTTTGAGTTATCTTTGACACATACAGACAGACGTACATTTTCCAAAAATGAGTTTCTCTAAATCAGGGTGGTGTAAAACGTAGAAATATGTCAAATTCTCGACGTAGTTTTGACGATTGCTATTCATCGGCAATACTTCGTATATTAGAAAGTAAAACGCCACTACCATACTATACCGCATGGTATGGTAGTAGCGTATTGTACCTTTCCAGAAATTTTACTTTATATGGATACACCTTATATGAAATGCCTCTCGGAGTCTTAGATGTAGAATCCGTGATCATATTGTAATATAATATGAATCCGAGGAACCAGAAACTTTTTATTAATCTGGGGATTTCATACATCCTAATCCGCATTGCCCTTCAGAGGGACTTAACCGACAAAATTTCACTAAAATGACTTAAAAAAATTTAATGTGTTGAGTGCCAAATGATATTGTTAAAATTTGAAATAGCGTCAATCCCTTTTTCTGCAAATATCCCATTAGAAAGCTAACAATGTATTTTGATTTGTATTCTGGTGTCGAGCCAAAGTGGAGACTGAATTCTGCCAATGATCAAACTTACAATTTACAGCATTTGTAGCGAATTGGATTGAGCGGAAATCGAACGTGGGACCTTTTGGTTCCGAACCGCGTAACATAATCATTCGACAAAAGCGGTCACAAGGGACTAGTGGTTGTTACTGACTTATTAAGATACCAATAATAATAAATATTTAATCATTATGTGTATATATATGTGTGTGTGTGTGTGTGTGTGTGT
>JAPMOQ010050631.1:67931-84438 GCA_026543055.1 Argiope trifasciata
TTGTGTGTATATATATGTGTGTGTGTGTGTGTGTGTGTGTGTGTGTGTGTGTGTGTGTGTGTGTGTGTGTGTGCGTGTGTGCGTGTGTGCGTGTGTGCGTGTGTGTGTGTGTGCGTGTGTGTGTGTGTGTGTCACTCATCCCCTTGCGATGAAATTTTGAATAATTATTACATGCGCTTGCGGGATGGTTATTGGCATAAATAAATTATCTAATATATAAATATATATTTTCGAATCTATTTGCCGCATCTGTTAACTACGGATTAAACACCAAATAACTCTCCAACGAGACAACAGAATCAGTAAAGATGCTAAATTCTAGCTAGACGTTCATATTTCGGAACTATTGTACATAAATGTTATGTAAGTCTGTCTCTGAGGAAATAGCTTTATTAGAGAGTGTGCGAGAAAGTTTTAAGGGAACCAATCCTACAGGTTTGAAATTTTAACGAAACATTTCCTAACATTTTAACGTTTTTTGCAGCACATTTCGAAAATATTTAGCTCAAAAAATTTGCACCACATTTTTTAAAAAATAATTCTTTCTACTATATTAAAGATTTTATGGTATAAATATATTTTCTATGCTTAATCAATTTTAAAATAATATATTTTAATCACATTTTCTTGCATTAAACTTGAAAATACTGAACGAATTCCGAGATACAATAAATAGTTTCTTTCGTTCCTATTTTGAAAGCACAACAAACTTTGTAATTCTAAAAGAATACCCAAATCTAATATGTAAAAATAAATATTTGTTTACAGGATAGAATAATAAAAATATAATAAATAATATTTATACTTCTCAATTATATATCCTTCAGTTTCAATGAATGTATTAATTCCCGACAGGAAAATAAACATCATTCTTAATTAAACAAGATAACTGTTTGATTCCAACCTAAAATATTTTATCTGCTATCAAATGGTATAAAATAAATAGGAGAGTTTCTTTAAGCAACGCAATATAAAAATGGAGTCGAAAGGGACTTTAAAATAGTGAAAGAATACTAAATATCATCATGACTATGGTAAAAGTTTGAATTTGGTTATAGCATTTTTGCAATTTCATAAAGTTTTAAACTCTTCTACTTTGACCTCCAGGACATTGGAGAAAGAACAATTATTTTGAATATTTTTATAAAATATATCTTTTCTTACATATTATATTTAAATATATATATTATCTTTTCGATATTTTTTTTTATCATACTGAGAGATACTGCCAATTCCTTGTCGCGTTAAATCACTGTTTTATTGAAGTGGGGGGTTTTCTACACCAACTACATTCCACAAAAACGAATTACATCAGTTTGTAATACAAACGAAGAGAGCAAGCTTCCAGCTTGTGACAATACTTTTGAAATATCTGCCACCGAAATCCAATTTTGAGATCAAAATCTGATTTATCCCGACTGATCCTTTCTTTTGTGTGACAAGGTCACGTGGTGCAAGGATTTTACGTTACGTATTCCTTCACAGTTTTTCATTTCAGCTCAGTATTTTCAATTCAAACTTTGATTATCGCATATATAGTCTAGTCTTTAGATTGGAAGTGACAGATATATCTTCAACAAATATTTCCAGATATCGACTATGGAGACGAAATTCGTGTCCAACGGATGTACCAGTTTATTTTCTCTCATTTCTACCTATTCCACATTTCTGTTTTTTTTAATGTCAAAAGTCATACCTTTCCTGTTTTGGTGAACAAATTTAATACATAATACGAAAATGAGAACTAAGAATTCCATTGGGGGACAGAATATACAAAATATTTCTTAAAAAGTTATGTTAAAAGTTTTTGAATCATATATAGTTTCTATTTCCAAGGAATAAAAAATCCTTGTGGAGAAAAAGGCGCACATTTTCCCGAATGAGTCAACAAACCTTCAATCAATATTAAAAGCCACAGCTTATTAACTGTGGTGTTAATTACCCGCTGGTGTTGCGTTGACGCCACAGTCAATAGAAATAAATATAAAAAAATAAATATTAAACAAATTTTTGAATAAATTAAAGTTTTATGTTAAAGAATAGCATTATTAACAAATCAGAGATAAAATTGACTTCAATAAATTATTTTACACCTAATAATCGATGTTTCACTTTAAACCGTTTTTTGGCTCAAATTTCCAAACTCATTTTTTCTTAGAAAAAATAAAAATAAAAAACAAATTGGGGTTTGGTTCTGAAAACATTAGCCAAGGTCACTCTTTGTCAGTACATTCCACAAAACATGTGCTCCTGTGGGGGAGAAGGGGAAAGCAAAAGCAGGTGTTGCTTTCGCGCAACGTCAGCGGAAAGTGCGTAAACTGTTATCCTTCTTGTAAGATTTCATCTCAGTACTGTGAGGCTTATTGGTAGCAAATTTTTTATCCCTTGTGGTTTAAAATGCTTAGAAAAAGATATCTTACGTTAAGAGAAGCTTTGAAAAGACAATTTTGGAACAAAATTCCGATGCCAAAGATGCAGATGAGACCGATGTTGTCATCGTACCTCCAAGGAATAGAAGATGTTGGTGATGAAGAAGAAGTTAATGAAAATATTTTAAATAATGATAATGAAGTTTTACCTAGAGATACTGCAGGGGAAGTTAAAGTTCATGTAAAGAAGAAGTTAGATCCTCACAATAGTTCTACAGTGGAAAAAAAATAGAAACGGAAAAAGAAGTTCGATGGACAAAAATTAAGCAATTGATAGGCTTCAACCAAAAAATGAAGAAAAATTTTCAATTGATCGTATCATACAAATTATAGAAGATAAAACTAGTGTAGATATTTTCAAACTTTTTTTTATTCAGATGTTTTGTCATTTCTTGTGGAATACATCAATTTATATGGTGATCAGAAAATTCGATATTTGCAAATTTCATCGATGTTGCACAAACAAATGCTTGAAGAATATTGATTTTTTGCAGAAGAAAGTAAAAAATCACTGCTGGATTTCAAACGAGAGGTTATTCTTCAACTGTTACAGATGTCAATAAACAAGAAAATATCAGCTACAAGACTTCCGAGCAAATTCAGCCTTACAAAACCAATATTCGAAGGACATTTTACTGTTGTCTACAGTCAGTAAAAGACTACGTTTCAAGTATTGCAACATTCAAACTATTTATCACTGCAATGTTTGTGAAGTTGCTTTACACCAAAATTGTAGTGAAGCATATCATACTTGAAATTTATATCCCCTTATTCTTACGTAATAAGCTTGTCAACTACATTTATTTGTTAGTTTCTAATTAATTAAAATTTTGAAAGAAGTGTTTTGACTATTTTACGCCCTTTAATAAGCTCACAAATATGTCTAATATTTAAAACGTGAAAAAAATGCGGCGTAGTGCTCGGTGATAGCAATTAACATTTGTACTTCTTTTCCACTGACGTTGCGCCAACGCAGCACCCTATATTTTCAAAGGAAAAGGCAACTTTCTTATTTTTGCATTAAATTACTATTATAAGTGGTCAAAATAATAACTTGTATTGTTTGCATCGAAAATAATTAATGATTTTTTGAGTTTTGGCTTTTTATGGGTTAATAATACACTAATAGTTTAACAATACTCATATCAATCTGACTTACGAAAAGAGTATTATTTAACTGTTTCAATGCAAGACGAGAAATTCTTGGAATGCCATGATAACTTTAAACAGATAACAAATGCAGACGGCAAATGAATCATAAACACAATTCCAAACTGTCGAATGATACGAATTTATTATTCTCCTATTTCGATAGAAAGCAAGATATTCTTGAAATGCCATTGTATCCTTGAACCAATGACAAATGAATCACCAATATCTTCTAAACTGCTGCACTAAAAGAATTTATTATTCTCCTGTTTCAATACAAAACGAGGTATTCTCAGAATGTCATCTTAACTTTGAAGCAGTGACAAATGTAGATGTCAAATGAATCACTCACACCTATTTAAAGCTGACGTATTATAAGAATTTATTATTCTCCTGTTTCGTTGAAAAAAAGATAAAATCTTAGAATGCCATCATTACTTTGAGCTAATGACAAATGAAGACGATAACTGAGTCAGCGACACTTTCGAAACTAAGATATGATTTGAGTAGAAGAACAATTGATCTTTAATTTTAAATTTAGATTTCAACAGAGCCCTATTCTAGACAAGTCTGAAACAAAAAATTGAATTTCGAAATAGGAACCTCTACTTTGAAGATCTTTATCGCCATTACACCACTGCTGAAACAAGATCTAACCATTAAACTATTGCTGGAACAAGATCTTGCCAATACACCACAGCTGAAACAAGATCTTGTCATTGCACCACTGCTGAAACAAGATCTTGCAATTACACCACAGCTGAAACAAGATCTTGCCAATACACCACAGCTGAAACGAGATCTTGCCATTACACCACAGCTGAAACAAGATCTTTCGCTTACAACTCTGCTTAAATAAGGTCTTGCCATTACACCTCAGCTGAGACAAGATCTTGCCGTTACACCACTGCTGTCCATAAGCGTAAATGTCTGGCGATCGATACTATAATCGTTATTGCATCTGGCTCCTGTGCAATCCTGTGATTCTGCTCTTTTTATGAACTAGTTGAACCAGGTGATCAAATGCTTCGTCAGAAATGTGATTTCAGACAAATCTTTTTTATTATTCCTTAATTATGTTTTGCCAATTTGCCTGACATTAAAGCTGTGTTATTTTATTTAAGTCAATCAAGATCTGAATTAATTTTTTTAATAGAGATAAAAAACATTTCTAATTGCCCATTTATTATTACCATAAGTAAAACTGCTAAAGAAATAATAAGGTAAGAACTTTCAAATAACTCCTTTCAAATTGCAAGGAAACTATTACCATAAGTAAGTAAATCCCTGAATCACACAAGGATAATAAATACTGAATGACAGAAACACAGGACCAGCAACATTTCATTGAGCCTTAAGGGCATCCATGGCCAAGTTAATTCAGTGTCCTAAATTTAATACTCATCGTATGCGGTATTTTAATTCTTTAATATCGTAGATGCGTGAATTGGTGGGAGAAAACCCTCAGAAGAATATCTTTGAATTTTTAACAGCCATCAATTTTATCCATTTTATATGAATACCATGGGTTTTTAAAAAATTTTCGAGGAATATTTTCTGTAATTGGAGTTCTAATTTTAAGATCTTTGTCCTTTAAACTTATTGTACTTTGATTTTATAAAAGCAAAACGTTGTTTGCATTTTTACCTTGAAGAAATATTTTATTTACATGCCATTTGGCAATACACACACCACTTGTTTGGCTCAGCATGGCCAGCTTTGGCTCTTGCGCCATAAAAATCCAAACATCCATCCATCTATCCAGGCACGATATAACCTTTTCCTAAGGAAGTACATCCCGTGTTCGAAGGGAGGAGTCAGAATTCTACCTGGCGAGATCCATTCACAATGCCGGAAGCATCTCATCCTCATTTCGTAGTGCCCCCCGGAAGTTATTACCATAAGTAAAAATTTTTAATAAATAAGAAGATAAAAGGCTGAAAATGAACATTATAAATACATTAGTGGGTTTGAATAGCATTCCTAGTAACAAACAATGTAAATTCATTGCTGATACTATTCTGACTATATATTTTTGAATATTTAATGGGTAGGTGAACTTCGTTAAAGTATTATGAAATATATTCTCTTAATTAATTTAATTTTCATAAAATATACAATAAATTGCTTAATGCAAAATGGATTAAATATTCAAATTTGAATAACTAGAATTGCAAAAAAATTGATAATATTTAAATTTTTTTTCTTGAAATGAACGAACCTAAATGGAATTTTCTCTGTAACTCTTATTTCAAATGTTCTCGGTTTGTTTTGAAATGTATAAGGAATATCGATATTATATTCAGGCGCCCTTTACTTTACAGGTTATTCTTTCAACGGGTTTCTGGAGGGTTGTGAAACCGTTTTTCTTCGATACTTTCCAGCCCAAAGAGCTATTTCTGATACAAATGACAGACGGCATAAATATTTATAAATGTAAACTTGAAAATTTTGATATATGGCGAGCACAGAATGTCTGAATGTCAGAACCAACAAAAGGTGTTGTAAACGATAAGAAAAAGTTTACAATGAAAACATTAAATGGAATAATAGTTATAGGAAAGTAAAGAAAAAATTCTAAATCTCGATTCTCACAAATAATATTTTTCACTCATTTTAAATAAATTATTAATCAACGATAAATAGAAGAAAATGCAATAAATTTAATTAACTAAATATATTTCACGAGATCTTACATTTTAACAAAAATTATTCCCTTATTCATTTTTTTCTTACTAATATTGAAGAAGTCAAAAAGAAAGAAGAAAATTGTTATTTTCCCAATATTTTAAAATACAAATAAATTCAAAATCGCTTAGAAATAAAAACTAATAAATGAAATTGTGTTCTCTATCGATTAATCGTTGAAATGTGATTAATATAAGAATATTAATTCCAGATCACGCTTCTCACAAATATTTTTCACTCATTTTAAATAAATTATTAAGCAAATACAATGAATATAATTAACTAAATATATATATTAGGTTGTCCGGAAAGTAATTTCGTTTTTTCCCGACAGAGGATTTAATTGTATTTTTCGCACCCAATTTCATACTTAAACCGCAAAATCATTTTATGTTTTAAGAGCTGATATAGCAAGGCTTGAGTGTGAAAAAGTGCAGCTGATTCTTCGCAGTAGTTTTTGGATGGTGCCCTTTTAAATATGGAGAGCAATAAACAGCATTTTCGCCATTTTTTTCTTTTTTGCTATATAAAAGGTAAAAATGCTGTTCAAGCCAGAAATAAATTAGCCAATATGTGTGGAGAAGATGTGTTAACAGTACATCAGTACCAGAACTGATTTGCAAAATTTTTCCTTCAAATGAGGAGGCCAAAAACCACCTCGATCAGTTTTTTTTTACGGCAAAGACCAAAACTTTTATGAGCGTGTAATCATGTTACTACCAAAAATATGGCAAAAGGTATTAGACCAGAATGGCAATTTTATAATTTAATAAATAATTTATTCATTAAACGAAAATTTCTTTTCATTTTGACAAAAAAATACGAAATGACTTTCCGAACAACCCAATATTTAACGAGATATCATATTTTAACAAAAATTATTTCATTATTCGTTTTTTTCTTACTGACATTGATGAAGTCAAAAAGAAAGATGAAAATTGTTATTTTCCAAATATTTTAAAATATACATAAATTCAAAATCGGTTAGAAATAAAAATAAATAAATGAAATTGCTTTCTCTATCGATTAATCGTTGAAATGTGATTAATATAAGAATATCAAAAATCTGAGCATGTATTTTTACCTTTTCTTCTATTCTACAAAAATCCAGAATTTACATAAAACTATAATAGTACTAACAAAATCAAAAATTAAATTCTATTTATTTAACCTATTGTGTTTTTGTATTATCAGTTTTGTGTTTTTGGGACAGACGGTCAGCTCTTAGAAGGATTTGGATCCTAATTCATACCCATCTACTAAATAGATATTAAATCTTCGAACCTAATTTCATGTATCTAATTTTTTTGTATTGCCATTATCACGTTGACTTGTATTTGGACATGAAGTCTTTTCATCAGAATGAATTTAGTTCAAAATTTATAGAAATGTTCAAATTTGGAGTAAATGCTAGAAAGGTAAATTTAGAGAAAATCAGCAACACGGTATGTGAAAAAAGAAATTGTATTAAAATTATTCGATAAAACAAACAAAACGGTTGCAATAACAATCATAAAAGATGCCAGCTTGCAGTTTTGTGTGTTTCTTCCTTAAATAGTTTAACTTATTTGTGAACCAATTTCAGTGTTTGAAATTTTTATTATATTTTGCGTATTTGTAATAAATTATGAAGACAAACAGAAAAATAATGTTTGTCTACAAAATTAGTATGAAATGTTCACTATTCCAATTTATTCCTCAAAATTGAAGTCTTTAATAATTGCAAAACAAATTATGGAAGAGGATACTAGGCTAGTATTTTCCTTCTATGCCACAATTTGATTCTAACACAAATATTGAAAAAGGGCAACCTCCTCAAATAACTAAGTTCTTTCGAAAATATTTAACAGTCAAGTTTGAAGCAGTGAACAGTTTTGTACAATATTTTTGATTTTAATCTTCTTAGAATTTAGTGGCAAACAAATAATTTAAACTTTTAAATGCTCATTTGTTTGAACCTTTACAAGTTTCTATAAGTTAGTTTAAATAAAGTTTATAAGCAACTTTAAATAAAACGTTTTCAGCTTCAAAGGCTCTTCAAATTTTAAATATTTTACAAATTTCTATTTTGTTTGGGCTTCCAAATCTAATACTTGTGGAAAATCGTCTCGAAATGTTTATTTTAAATTTATTTACTCAAAGGCGAAATATTTTATTCAAATCCAAAACTATGTTGAATTCGATAATTTTACCACATGGAGTTTAATGGCATGCCATTTCTTATACGTCTGCAAAACTTGCACTAACATTTATGTTAAGAATTTAAAATTTATAAGCCCAATTGCATCTCTAATTTAAGTGTATAAGGTTTCAATGTGGTTGGTTAACTGTATGTTGCATTTTTCTTTTTCCATTTCACTTAAACGAAGTGCAAAAAAGCAAAAAATAATTATATGCTCATCACGTATCTCTGCATTGTAGATATATCTACATTCGAAAGATACATTTTCGAAATTAGATATCTTCATATTCCAAAGACACATTCTAAAAATACAATAGGTTATGTATGAGTAAAAATAAGATTTTTAATGGAACAATGGTATCAACATATTTTAAAGGTTTCAAAAAGGAGAATTGTCAACAAAAAGAAAACGTAGCTATTTATTTAAATTAATAACCCATAATTAAAATGTCATTAAGATTATATTATTAAGAAAAGTAAAAAAAAATCATGTGTTTATGTATTTGATTTTATCGAAAAAAAGTCGCCAAATTTGTCGCCAACCTCCTAGGATATTTATCCGGTATATATAGACTTAGCTCTAATATATTATTTTAGTATATATTAGAGATAAGCCTATCTTCATCGCAATGAAAAGCAATATTGTAAATTTGTAACAATATAATAAACGCATTACTCGTTTATTTTCTGTCAAATTCCAGATGATCTTGGTTCTGTTTTGAAATATGAATTCTTTTCCTTCAATACCTTTAATGATTAGAGATGGACAATAATGTTTGAGTAATAAACGACATTAGGGCAATATTCACTTTGAAACGCATATGGATCCTGGTGGTCTGATGGTGAGGTACCTCTTTCGGAGTCGATGTGGCAGTGGTGGCCTGGTGGTTAGATCTTGGCTTTAGAACCGAAGGGATGGTGGCCCGAGGCCGGATTCCACTGAAAAAGGTGTGTTGTACATTAAATCTGTCTTGGCCAAGCTTTCTCCTTCTGGTGTGGTGTGGAAGTTTGGAGAGGGAAGTGCCAGTTCAGTCATTCTCGTTATCTGACCATAATTCAGAATTACGAGGTCCGTCCCTAATTAGCCCTATTGTTGCTCCAAAATGAGAAGTTAATATAACTAAACTAAATCTTTCGGTGTCGGTTTCTGGTTCGAAACCCGATGCTGCCGAAAAAATTTATTGCACGCGAATATGGTGTTCGTAAAATCTATCGAGGTAGATAGTCCTTCTGTTGGTGTGGCATGAAAGTATGAAGAGGGAGGTGTCAGCTCACGTATCATCTTCGTCATAGGATCGTTTTTCAAAATTAAGAGAAAAATAGCCCCAGTGTTTTAAAACGAGGCGTTGATATAATCAAATGACGCCAATTCGTAATACAATAGTTTCATCCGAATATTCTGAATAAAAGTAATTTTGTTTCATCTTTGTTGCAAAGATGACAGGCATTTTTCAAGGATGTGCTTTTCTAATTCGAGGACATTCGAAACGTGATAGATAAATCGTCAAAATCTCAGTCATGGGCCTTTTGGCGATAATAATACTTGCTGTATACTTTCTATACCAGAGAGTAAGATTCAGTGTCCATTTCCATTCTAAAGCCTTTAATATATTCTTATTCTTCTTAAAACTTTATAACTTTTAGGGACCTTACTTCCGAATTTTTTGCATAATATTAAGATTGGAGTTTTTCTGCATTATCACTAATTCAAATCCCCTTCCTAGAAGTAATTAGAATAAAAGTATAATAAGTACCACGAGATGGTTTACAACAAATCAAAATAATTGAATCTAATGGTTTGATGTAAAAAAGAAAGCGATTAAATGATCAGTGCAAAGCCATGCACGTACATTCGATTCTTTCCTCAACTTGAACTATTGCTCATTTTGCACCCACTAATTACCAAGAATAAACTATTTAATTGGCAAGAAAAGCGCCAATACCCCATTTTTAATGATTCAACTAATTGACAGAAAAGTTTATTCGCTGCTTGTCCATGCTTTGCTAGCTCATTAGACAAGAATATAACATTATTATTTTATGGCCTTAATTTGTTAATGTTTATCAATGAATCAACATAATAAGGGTCTAATTGAAAATAGTTGATAATGCAGTAATAATGTATGATCTGAAAATGGCACGTAATCGACTAAGTAAGGATATCAGAAATATATGAATGGATGCGGAAAAGATTCACCACTTACAGAGAATATTATATTCTAAAATGAACATAATTTAATAGACTTTTCACTTGAAATCATCTAATTTATTTTGATTTTTATATATTTACTATCATGAACTTAAATGACGTTTTTTGGGGGGGGTTAAAGTTTTTGAAGCCTCAAAATGCGTAGGCAACAAATTGGTGGTTTATTGTTTTTTAGACATCCATTTTTTGCTTTTGGGTTTATTAGAAAATAATACAGAAGTTTGTCACATTTGCCGATTTATCGCCAACTAAGTTTACGACTTGATTCCAAATTATTCATAGTCTGCATTCGCACGAAGTATCTTGATTAATTTAATCATTAACTAGTTTGAATAGGTTTGAAACAATCACAAGACAATTGGATTACGCACGCGTCAATATTTAGAAAAATGATGTTTTTTTTTTCTTTCCCCATTTTAAAATCGTTCAAGCTCCAAGACTTTGTTTTCTAGCTAGAAAAATTGGAAATGAAAGTTAAAAAATATTATCCTTATAGATAGAGAGAGAGTTTGGAGGGGGGGCGGATAGAGACTGATAGAGAAATCTTGTTATTGTTTCACTTATTTCAACTGGTTAAGGATTGAAATTAAGTAAGACAAATTATGACTTAAAAATAATAATGTTCTCAGATTATAACATATTTGCGATCACAGAATTCATATCGTTTTAAATTTATTTTCATCATTTTTAATTTTTTTTCATTTCTTTTATTATTTTTATTTTTTTTTATTATTATTTGTTGTATTACTTTTATTTTTATTTATTTATTTATTATTATTATTTGTTGAATTACTTTTATTTTTATTTATTTATTTATTTATTCTTACTACTTCTTCATTAATTTTTATTATTTATTTTATTGTTTTTTTATTTTTATTTCTTTGTTATTTATTTATATTTATTCATTCATTAATTTATTTATTTACTATTCCAAAATTCATTTCGAGTTGACTCTTGCTTATGAAATATCATTTTAATAATTAGAATGAAAGATTTTTTTTTTCATGATCAGTATAGTGTATAAACCTAATCAATTTCTGACATTTATTTAACTATTTTCAGACTTACATATTGTCTGACCGGAAGGATTGATCACATCCGGACCCATTCATTCTTGCCTGATATTCTTCCTTAGTTTATTAGACATTGGTTGAGACCATTCATCATCACTACATCTAACTGGCTTTCAGTTAGCCATCATTAGGCTCGATCGCAGTCTAATATTAGATGGGAAACATGAGTATTAAAGTGTGAACATGTATGAGAACTGGCATCATCAACCGCCTGAATCGAAGCAAAAAGCAATCGCTCAATTATATTTGATATAACCTGCAATCATTTTCTTCACCAGTTTCTGCCTTGTCTTCCTGAATGAGTTCATAACAAAAAGTTCATCTCGGCAAGCTAGAAGTCAGAGATAGTTTTCTTTATATAAAAATTAATATTAAGCAACATAAATTGTTGATGTTAGAAGCAGTCAAAATTATTGCTTCATAATCATTTTCAGCCTCTAAGATATTACAGCCATTAAAACACTTTACATATGAAAAATGTTTGCCTTAAGGAAGAGCTAATTTGGTTGAAGTTTCAAAAAGCCCTAACGAAAACAATATCATGTTCTCTTATGATAAAAAAAACCCTTATATATTTTTCATTTATGGTTTTAAAGAAGAGCGCAAATTTGTCTTTCTCATCCTTTAAACTTTAAAAAACAACTTTATATATTTTAAATATTAAACGTACTTGCTACTTTTCTTGATCAGCGATCTCTTAGAATACTAACTTTATATCATATTATATAATTATAAACTATAAATTAAAATATGTAATTAATTAATAATTAATCATTTATTATTAAAATGTATAGTTATTTAATTTTACTAGATTAATGGTAATAATTATAATAATGTAATTAATTATTTTATTTTATTGCTTATTGTTAACAAAATATCAATTTAACGATGGCGAAATTTTTTTATAAAGAGTTCTAAGAATAAATGCAGCTTTATATTATATATTTTGAATTATAATACTCATTCATAAAAATCACAATTTTAAAAAAAGGTATATTATTACTAGTTAAGATTACTATCCTATATAAAGAATACCTTTTAACTTAGACTAAAGGAATTTTTTGTGCCTTGTGTTAAAATTTCTCATTGAAATTGCCATAGAATATTTATTTTTATATAAAACTTTTCGTTGAAACGTTTAATCATTTCTCACATTCAATTATCTTGGTTTATAATAAAACAGGAATATAATCAGAAATTCTATATCATCAACCGATTTTCGCTTTGCTTGAGGCCTTTTAAATAATTGCATCTCGCCCACTAGTTTATATTATATACAAAGGATTTGTTGAAATTTTTTATTCAAAGCTGCTGATGAAAATTATAGAAACTATACAATATATTTAAGAACTTAGTTATATAATCTGTAATTCTTCTATTATTATTGATTTAAATTGCTAGTCTATTGTTATAAAAATATCTGATGATAAAATTTTTATCGATTCAAAGGAATGTGATTATGTTTTATACACATAAAAATTTGATTGCATTTTTAATTAATGTATAAAAGATATTTGAAAGAATTTTATTTATAGCAGGAATGTTTTTTTTTAAAAATAACAATGGTTCTCAAAAATAGAATAGTGATATGTTTTAATGGTATTTCTATTGAATCATAACAAAATAAATAATTATAATCAGATGAGATAATCATTTATTGATTAATCCAACAATCCCTGAGGCATAAGGTCAAATCTAAATAACCTAACCACTGCAGCAACATTGGAGGAAAATGAAGTTTTGTCCTAAGAACCATCGTCGGCATGGGACAGGTTCCCACTCTCAGTGGGAAGCCCGACCCGTCATTCCTATGGTGGGTAATTCATTCCACACCATTACTTTCCACATTAAGATGACGAGAACTAACCACCAGCTTGTCATCATCATATCTGAGGTCGTTTTTGGTGGGAAGGTAAGGTGATATAAGTGGACATCCATTTTTGCAAAGCACAAATGGATATTGAATTAAAATTTTCCTACAGAATAAAACTTTCCTCTTGATTGTATAGAATTCAAATGTCACTAACCATATCTTTTCATCTATGATTTTATAATTCTTGCTACCTTATCTCTTTATAAAGCCTAATTTTGGGGTATTGACAAATAAAAGCTTATGGAGTTATTTTATAACTGATGATGCAATACTAAAGGATTATATCAAATTGCTGAAGAAAGTACTAAAATAGCAAACGTTTTTTGATTTAACTTAAGAAATACAAGGTGGTAAATATACTTACCAGAGATTGTTCAGGGATAACTGAAAGTGGTAAGCATAATTACCACTGATCTTTAAGAGTAAAGATATCGTCGAATTTTCATTGTTATGTATAATTATCACTCAATTTTTTAATTAATTTCAAACAACTGTATACAACTATTTCAGATAGAAATCCAAAAATTCAAATTCAGTAACGATTTACATTAATGTTTGAAGTTTATGTTACATTTATTTGACTGGCTGGCGCATTGTTATATTGCATAAAAACTTAGCAGTTGCAATCTGATGAAATTTTATTAATAACATCTTAGACATATTTTGCTTTAAGAAATAACTAAAATGTCCTAAACTTAAGTATTCAAATAATTATTATCTGAAAAATAAAGCCAAAATAAGCATAAAATCATTAACTTTCAGATGCTGAATTTTAGAAATTCCAACTGCATGAAAATTGCAGTTCATTTTAAAACAGAAGTATTGAATTTCAATTAAATAAATCCAATGAGAAAATAATTATAATTAAATATAAAAAATCTTAGACATAGGGAATACAACACGATGCTATTTCATGACTGAAAACGCTTACAAGCATTAAAATTCATTGACAAACGTTAGAATTTAAAGTTGTTACTAAAACTCTTACATCATCAATGGACAATGGTAAGCTTATTTACCACTTTTGAATTTAATGATGACTATAGTCTTAAGATAACTATTATCTTAATATAAATTTAACTACAGACCTGGAAATAGACTTAATGTATTTCAAAACTAGTATTGTATTTCAACCGAATTTTAAAAATATTATTATTCTCTTTATCATTTTAAAAAACTTTTTATGCCCGGTGGTAAGAATATATAACAGAGAACTATAAAAGATTATGATATCTATTAAGAGGCTAATTGATAGAGAAATTTTTAAAATGTAATATTTTTCTGAGAGATTTTCTTGAATTTGTTTATGTCAGGTTAATGATTTCATTTCATTAAATTTAATACAGCCAATAAAGTTTTAATGATAGGAATATTTTTTTAAATACAGCAAACAGGACTACAATAAGATAGATTTTGGTTTAAAAGCCATCTCTCTCAAAAAAAAATTTTTTTGATAGAGATGGCTTCCTCTTTTATTAGAGGATAATAAAAGGGGAAGCCATCATGTTTAAGAGCTAGGCAGCTTCCGCTATCCCCCTAAATGATATTAGGAAAAATATTTCCTGAATTTTTTTCCCAAATGCCACACAAAGAGAAGTGGGTCAAAATGAAATTGAAAAAGGTATGAAAGGAGGTAAGAAATAAAGAGATAAAACTAATAAAATGACCCGAAGTTTTTTTATTAAAAGACTGTATGAACCAGCAGGAGTTGACGCTACCAAATACTCTTGAATAATTTATAAGAAAGGGGCACTAACCCCCACAACCTTTTGTTACATACGTACACAATGCCAAAAACGTATTTTCGAACTCAAAGATTATAAAAGCTGAATATTCTTCAAAACCTCGAGTGCAAATTTTTTGATAATTGAAATATTTTTTACTTCGCATGCGAGAAAATAAAAACACCAAGATCAGATTTAAAAATTACTTGTTACGTGATTAGAGCTATGAGCTGTGCTTATCTATTTGATAAATAAAGTTGATTAATTGAGTATTATAAACAAATAGCATTATGAATTTTGAAAAAAAAAATGACATTTCAACTTTAATTAAGAGTAATTTATTGCATATATTTCCAAACAAATTAAAGTTTTATAAAGAGATAGTACTGTGATGTCTCTTAAAAGCAATAATGGTCAACAGCCTTTTAGTGCAATATTTTTAATGGGTAACTAATTGTAATAATGGAAATCTTAGCTGAATTTGCATGACTTGGATTGATGATTAGATGTTCCACGCGTCCTAATTTCACAACAGTTTATGCATGTCCTGTAATTTGGATAGATTATAATTAAATGTAAATGAAGAGATAGTTTTTCGGTGCATTTTATCAAGGTATCCCTTCACGGGTTTGCAATGATGCTTGCAACAAACGCTCATGAGTGCAAGCTCCAATTTCGCTCCAAGTGACCAATTGAATTTCAGGGACTCTGTACGATTGGTTGCATTGGTTTGATTATTGCATTGGTGGGACATGGGCACACACACATACGCATATGTGCACGAAATTGCTGAAAAGATGCCCTCCATTTTATTGCAGAACTATTTCCTTTTTCCGATATTTGAAAATCAATTATTTCTAAAATATACACTTACAATGGCAAGTATTTTTTATATATTCAGATCAGAAATAAACAGCATTACATTAACCCAACTTTAACCCTTAACTGGGGAGTGTGGTCTGTGAGACGACTCACTCACTCCTATTTTATTTTTAGCTCAATTGAATGGATTGGCCATGCAGCTTCCTGTTTTGTGACCTTCAATACACCTCCACTTTTTCACTTGATTTCAACAGACGGTTTTTAAAATAATTCAGCTGTTTCTTTTAGTGACGTCACTCAGACCGCTCCTCCCCCGTTAGTTTCTCAATGATAAACAAGACTTAGCAGATGGCCCGAA
>JAPMOQ010050633.1:0-16164 GCA_026543055.1 Argiope trifasciata
TATATTAAATGATATAGTATAATATTGAATAATATTAAAATATTTTCCCAATATTGTGGGATATTGTATTATATTAAATGATATAATATAATATTGAGAAATATTGTATAATATTGTGCTACAGGATGTGCTACCTGAGATACTTTAGGCGTATCCGTTTTGCTGAAATCTATATAGCAAATGTATATTCGGACATTCTTTGGGTGTTCTTCAAAAAGCCTCCCAGTCCTGTAAATCTCTTTGGAAGAGCATCTCTAAATAGGAAAGTAGTCACCTCCAGTTATCAATGATTTATACTTAACGAATGAAGGGGGAATTCGGAAGTGATATCCAAGCATCTCGGGCTGTCTCCATGTTTTCGTTGAATGGACGTTTGTAACCTTTCTGTATTGATAAAGTTAATCCTGGGATGATCAACTTATATTCACAAATGAAGAGTAATGTATAGCATGTGATAGTTTCATTTATTTATGATTCAAGGCTCCTTTGAGAATTAATATTGACATACCAGTAGTACTTATAATTAATTTTAGAACACGCGTGTAAACATGATAACATAAGGGTCGCGGTGGCCTGGTGGTAAGGTCTCGGATTCGGAACCGGAGGGTTTCAAGTTCGAGACTCAATTCCACCGAAGAACTGCCGTGTGAGGGGGTCTCTTGCGCGTTAAATCTGTCAGGCCAAACGTCCTCCCGCTGGTGTGGCGTGGAGTGGAGAGGGGGTGCCAATTCAGGTGTTGTCCTCGTCATCTGATCTTGGTTCAAAATGACGAGGTGCGTCCCAAAATGGCCCTCGTGTTGCTTTAAAACGGGACGTTAATATAACTAAACTAAACTAACTTCTCAACCCCACTGTCAACACTTATGAATCAACGAAGAACTATAATTATTGTTAGACATTTGTCAGATCCATGCAGAAGATATTTGGATCTGAACCTTTTGTTTCTGTCCTTGTGTTGTTTTCCCACCTCCAATTCATAATCTTAAAAAACAATCCATAAACAGGATTCGAACCCGACCTTTCAAAGTGAGGTTATCTGTTTTTGGCAGTGTTTGCTATCTAGATTTAGTGAACTCGAATCCTATAAATACGTGTAGGATAAAAATCTTTAAGAGAGCAGTGAAGAGATATCAGACTGCGTGTTTTACCTGCTGTACAGCCAATTTAAGGGGATTTTGCCAAGTGTTTATATTGAAGCATTTGAGTTCGAATCTGTTTCTTATTATATTTCTTCTGAACTTATATTCATAAGAGGAAGAGTAATGTATAGCATGTGATAGTTTCATTCATTTATGATTCAATGCTCTTTTGTGGATTAATAAGGTGCTGACATACTTGTAAGTAATTTTAGAGAACGTGCGTATCACACATGATACCAGGATAAAATTGACTACATTTGATCATGCAAGAAGAATCAAGGTATCAACAAAAGTTTACATAAAATATAGTTCCAAATTATATGTGAGGTAGATGAATAGATCTAAATTTATCTTCCCTTTCTTTATGAATCAATGAAGAATTATAATTATAATTAGATAATTAGTTGCTTCGTAGTGATAAACAACGCATATATTGATAATTTCTGATAATTTCAGTCATTTAAATGATTCTGAAAAATGATTTTTTTCTCGGTATTCTAGTGTTATTTAAAATAAGTTTATATCATATTGTTAAAAACCTTTCATCTGTTGCATTATCTCTCACCATTTTTCTACTTCATACATTCCACACTTATGAAATGAAAGGAGAAAATAATGGACAGCGAGGAATTTTTTTCCTCTTATTTTTGTTATTTAGGTTTTAATTCTTCAGACATTTAACTGTTTTCCAAGGCTCAGTTTTGATAAGAACAAAAAAGTTTTGAAGAACTTTAATTAATAAAGTACAGAGTAGTTCCATAAAAAATTTAAAGAGGAAAAAAAAGTACGAACAAGTTCAGTTAGACCTAAAGAGGGAAAAAAAAGTTCCATCGTCACGTTTAAAGATTTTTTTTTCCCTACGTCTTTAGGGAGAAAGAGAAGGGAATGCGTGCATGCATTAATATGTTTTTCCAGAATGAAGGGATTATTATTTTTCATATAAAAACAGAGTAAAATATTCAGTTAATTATGCAAATATTTTTCATTTAAAGTTTATGAAACTTAAATGAGTAAATAATTGTTGATTTATTCTATTTCCATCGATGCTCTACTGTTGAAACAAGCATGCATAAAATAAAACATGAATAAATTATTTTTTTCCAGTTATTTAATGGTTTAATATTATTGATTCATTATTAAAATATTCATAAAAATATTTAAATCCGGAAATTTCTTAAACCGTAATCTTGAATTATCATAAATTTTGAACTGTTTTAATAATTTTCTGTCTCTCTGGAATTCAAAAGTTGCTGTAAAAGATATTGATATTTGATATTAGTATAGCCTTTAGTATTTTTTAATGAAAAAATGATATTTAGTGAATGATGGATTTTTATTATAATATTCGGAAAAACAATGGAACCCAAAAATATTTAAAATCATATTCTTAAAAGGTAGAATAACATAAATTTTGAAGTATTTTATTATACTTATATATCTATATATATATAATATGCATAATTGTCTCTCAGGAATTCAGTAGTGTTTGAAAACGTTTTTGATGCATATTCTTTATGTAATATGCGTTTTCTGTATGTATGATTCTTTAGTTTAATTTGATGTGTTTGATACTTCTTTAGAGTTTGATCATAAAAGATATATAATGAATTATAAACCATGCATAATTTTGTATTACGAAAACAGCAAAAATGTTTTTGACATCAACATCGGTAATTTAAATGTTTTCAGATGAATTCTTGAAAACACTACTTTTGAAGCTTTAACAATATGTTCATTTAATTAAAGGCGCAGTATCTTATGTGGATTAGTTAAAATTACAAACTATTTAATCCTCTTAAAAACTGAAACTTTTTTTACATGGTAGATTTAAATTTATGCATTGCATATGATTATGAGAGATTTGCAATTCTGCGATTATATTGGACTCTGTTACTTTTTGTAATCAGATTATTTGTTTGGGAATTATGCTTATTTATAGTTTTAATTAAATTTCTTATGATAATTTTATAGCTTCATCAACAAAATACTTTTAAGTTTCGATTTATAATGAATATAAAAGTAATATTATTTTAGATGTATATAGTATAACCATTTCATTTTGAACATGCATTTTTTTACTGTTGCTTGGAAAAGAAAGCCTATTTCATCTGAAATCTTGATTATCCATATTTACCACGGTTTTATAATATTATTTTTCTTCCGATATAAAACATAAAGTTCATTCTAATATTAAATTGGCATGATATATTTAATTTATATAATACTAGCCGCCTTTGGCGACCAGCTGGTTCGCCATGAGTATTGCGTTCTAAAATTTCCAATTAAATCCCATATTCATTAGCCAAAATTTAAGAAATAGTTAAAGTTAAAAGATTCAGTTATTAGTAGTTAAAGAGTCGGTAACTTTATTCGGAAAAACTTTTTGAGTTTAATACTCTAATAATTTATCAATTATACTTCCAAAATATTAAAAATGTTTTTTCGATGATATTGCCAAAATGTTAGAATGTTTTTTAAAGAAAGCGAAAAAGGTAAAAAAGTATTGAATTAATGATACAGATATTGCAAACGATTATAGAAATATGCCATTAAGTCGGGATTTCAATGCATATCCTGTCTAAATTCAATCAGGTTGACTGTAAATAAAGATAATTTATGGAATTAATGATATAAATATTGCAAACGATTTCTTAGAATCCTTTGCCTTGCATTTATTTTTTTTAGAAGATATCACATTTTATATTCATGTTATTTTATCCAGTCACGTGCTGAAAGGTGTATTTCTTTAGATTTGATTTGCGATGATAGTTGTTGCTTTTTAATTTGAACCTCCGGCATTCTTTTATTTTATCCAGTCACGTGATAAAAACATAGTTAATATATTTCTTTAAAAATTCGTTAAAAATAGAAGCTTGCGTTATAAATTTAAAAAACTGATACCGTTAGAAAGCTAATCTTTTTATCTTTAAATTGATATAAAAATCATGTTTTTGCAATAATATTTTCGGAAGTTATAGCGGAAAAAACGTCGAAATCTTGCTTAAATTTTAATTCATTCAAATTCTAATTAAAAATTCAAAAAAAGGGCTCCCAGGCGCACATTCCCGACCTCCAAGGTATACATGTACCAAATTTGGTAGCTGTAGGTCGAACGGTCTGGCCTGTAGAGCGCCAACACACACACAGACACACACACACACACACACACACACACATGCACACACACACATACATTGAGCTTTATTATAAGTATAGATGAATAAGCCAATCATTACACTAGATGAACTTAAAACATAATTAATTTCTGATTGAAGAATTGTAATTATATCCTTTTACACTTTGGATGTATTCTATGATATTTAATAGATTCGTCAAATAATATCAAGAGAACTGAGTAATAAAATTTACTAGGTTATAAAAAATGAACAGAATATTCCTTCGTTCAGTTTGAACAATAAAATAAAAATACACGATGAATTTTTATGTAAGGAACACTGCAAATGCTTTCAATTGCAATATTGAATTGTATTTTTTCAAATTATGAACAACTCACATTTATAATTCTGTAAAAATATTAGTTCACAGTTAAATTGTTTTAATTTTATGGATAATTTTTTGTGCATTTAAGATAGTCTGCATATACTTTTAATATAATAATAATTCTAGAAGGTATCGAAGAAAAAAAGGCAAAAATATTGTTTATTTTCTAACTAAGCAAAGTTCGAATCAAAATATTTAAACAGAAATCACTCATTATTTCACTTTCCAAAATATGTCTGTGAAAGTTATGTCCTCTAGTTCTAATGGTTTGTTTTCTAGAGAGCAAACACATTCAAGTGAATTCTGTTTCATTATTAAGATATTGTGTCCTCATGCAATAAAATATTTCTAAGCAAAGTTCGAGTCAAAATATTTAAAAAGAAATCACTCAATATATTACTTTTCAAAATATATCTGTGAAAGTTATATCCTCTGTTTCTAATGGTTTGTCTTTTAGAACGCAAACACATTCAAGGGAATTCTGTTTCATTTCCAAGATATTGTGTCCTCAGGCAATAAAATATTTCTAAGCAAAGTTCGAGTCAAAATATTTAAAAAGAAATCACTCAATATATTACTTTTCAAAATATATCTGCGAAAGTTATATCCTCTGGTTCTAATGGTTTGTCTTTTAGAACGCAAACACATTCAAGTGAATTCTTTTTCATTATTAAGATATTGTGTCCTCATGCAATAAAATATTTCTAAGCAAAGTTGGGGTCAAAATATTTAAAAAGAAATCACTCAATATTTTACTTTCCAAAATACATCTATGAAAGTTATGTTATCTAGTTCCTATGGTTTGTTCTGTAGAATTCAAACACATTCACGTGGATTATATTTTATTAACTAAGGTATTGTGTCCACATGGAATAAAATATCTATTATTGTTTGTGAATAATTTGTATGGACTAATAAAATTAAGTAAATGCATTTATTTTAAATTTTTGAAGGAAAATTGAGCGTAGTTCAGCAAAATGTTTCTCACCCCTTTATTTCGCTATTGTTTTGCTCCAAAAATATTTGTAAAAATTGAAAGAAGGATAAAGATATGAGAAAATATCGAATCAATAAAACAAATTTGAAGACTAAATTATTTCGACTGTCTTTTGCTTGCATTCAGTTATTATGTCTATTTCTTATTGCTTCTATTTCTTTTCTTAGATGATTTCTGCAACACAACTTGGGATGGACTGTCCTGCTGGCCTGCAACTCGAGCTGGAACGACAGTGGTCATCAAATGCATGGAATTCCTCAATCGGGTCCCCTACGATACCACTCGTAAGTTCATTAAATTCATGATTAAAAATTTTTGCCCTAAAACCACTCTTTTTTATATTTAACAACCAGGAAAACATTGATACCTCCTAAACATTTAAATGATTTCCTCTGCTTGTTTCATAATTCCTTATTTCAATGATCCTCCAGATTTTCATACTTGCTCATAACTTATAAATTAACCAATTTATGCTCTAAGTACATTTTTTGTATGGATAAAATGGGGAAATATTTTTAGACAAGTACGCATTCAAACTTCACTAAAAGAGCATCTTGAATAACGAACTATTTGCATAACGAACAATTTAAAATGTAAAAAAATGACTCATTGAACAAGCATTGTTTCGTAGAATAAGGACAGAAAAGTCATTGTGTCCTTAACTTTTATATTTACCTTCGTCAGTCTCTGTTGAAAGCTTATTTAAAGAACACTACATGAAAGAAGTTGTGTACGCATATCGTGGTAGGACTTAACTACATGTGGTTTGAGCAAAGGCCTGAGGGGACTTAATCGATGAGATTTTGTCTCTGAAGAAGAATTTTGGGATGCAGGTGTAGGGTGAACAATGAAGAGCTAGTAGAAAAGCATAGCTACAACTACCAAAGAATTTATGGACAACTGCATTCATTGTCACAAAAGTGTGTTGTTTCTAACGATATAAAGGAGAGTCTGAAAGCCTGAATAATTATTCCAGCGTATCCCTAAAAGCGCACAAATACTGTACAATATTGTATGACATTAATTAACATTCAAGTATTGTTTAATATTGTAGAATATTATTTAATATCACATAAAATCGCAAACTATTGTACAATATTTTGCTATAGGCAGTGCTAACGGGGATGTTAAGAAGCATCAGCTTGATAAACATGCTTGCTACAAGCTCGTTTAACTGTATCATATGTTAACATATTTGTAAACTGTTAACATATTTGCCAAATTTCAAAATGTAGCCAAAATAAATATCTTTGGACAATTGTATTGTAAAAAAAGTGTGCATTATTAAAAATTGCAGTAGTATAAATTTTTTGAATATTTTTTTCTCGTAATGAATGTCACTTTCCTATTTTACATGGATTGCTATAGAATGAAATTGATTCACAGAAAGAGCGTACCATTCGAGAGAGAAATAGTGTTCTTTTAGCTAGGTTCCTTATGTTTGCTTAAAAACGAAAGTACTTGAAAATTGGAATACAAATGGGATTATGTTTACATGATTGTTCAAATGCTTACATATTACATAAGAAATGCATTACCTATTTCTTAAAGTACAAAAAGGTCAAATTTATGTCTAATCATAAATTATTAGGGTTTTACTAATGAATAGCCTGAAATCTCTATTTTTTTTTCTTTATGAAATATTAACATAACTCTAAAGTCTTTTTAAATGTACATGTTTATATTAACAATATACCAAATATATCCTGAATACTTTTTATATATTGATCATTATTAAATTAATTATTAAATATTCCAACAGAGGATATAAATTGGATTTTAATTCGAGAATTTTCTACAAAAGATTTTATAAACAATACGAATTTGAGACACAAGACTTCTGAAAGGAAAATAAACATTATAACATAAGTAATATATATAAATATTACTTCCCAAAAATTAACACTTGGAAAAATCCAAAAAATTTAACAAAGAATACAGTTCTGAATTTACAATTATTAATTAAAAATACTTTCGATATTTTCCCTCAAAATTGATTTTCTATCATTATCACCCATCATAAAGATGCAATTTCGAATGAATCTGCATTTGCACTTATTCTACGTTAACATTACGTTTTTTTGTTCTCTATAGTACATGTATTGAATTTTAATATAAAAACAGGAAAATAACAAAAAAAAACTGTTTTAATTACTTTTAAATAAAAATCGTTATTTTTGTTTATGAAAGATTTCCAAATGAAACAAATTGCACTCAATTTAATGAATTTATTATAAATGAAATTATTCTATTGCAAACGATATTTACTCTGATATCATTTATATCATTTCCTTTACAATTTATAAATTCAGTAGGAAGATTAAATCCAGTGATTCAAAAGGGAAAAATGAGCTTTAAATTATTTTACTCAATAAACAATAAAAATATCCTATTTTTACGAATCGATTCGATTTCACAATAAAGAAAATTTTCAAAGCTCTTTAAGAAAACTTAATGGAACAAAGGAAATATTGAGTAATCTAAAGCTAAATATATGAATAGAAAGAAGATTTAAAGTTTTTCAAAAACAAGGATATATATCTTTTGTCGTTACTTTGTGCGCTTTAATTTCTATTTTACATTTGAGACAAATAAACATGAATATGCGAAATATTTACTTTGAAAGGAAAGAAAATAAATACTCGAAATGAAATACGAATTAAATTCAGGAAGGAATTCATGTTTCAAAAGTTTTATGAATGCAAAGCAATAATAAAATCGTAATGTTCTCACGAGAAAACTTTATTTATTTAAAAAAGGTTTTATTATATGAACTATTTGCGTTTCGAGCTACAGAAAATATCTGTTTAAAAGAAAATTCGTTGTTTGGTGAATTATTTCAATGCATTTCTCTGTCATTATCGATCAGTTTAAATATTTCGATACATTAAAACTAAATAGAAATGCTGAAATCATAACTGCATAGTAAAAATGTTGTTTGCATTAGAAATACGCTGTGTACCAAAAAAATCAATTTGTCAATAAATTATTATTTGGAATAATTTATTAATTGTTGAATCTCAAATAAGAAACTAACATAACATAAAAACTTATACATTATCTTATTTATATTTTCTTCAATTTGTTTTAATAGAAACTTTTATTTCCCAAAGTTGATTTTCATCTTTCATTTGTATAATGTTTGAATTCATAATTTCAGCGAATTTGTTTTGCTTGCATTAAAAAAAAATAATGAATGAAGTTTTCATTTTGATTTCAACCACTGTTAAATAATTGAGTCTTATAGGTACTTTTTATTATTCTGTGTACTTTATCTTATTTGTTTTTGACAGTTTATATGAGTTTAGAGCCAGCCTATAATTTCCTACTTCAATGTAATTTCACTAAAGAATTCAATCTCAAGAGTGAAATTCTATATCCAAAGATAATTTTTGACAACTTCAAAATTTACGAATTTTTACTACGCTGCACTTAAACTACTAATTTTTGGACCTAGATAAATTTTGACTTGAATATAAATAACCCCATTGGAAAGAGCAACTTTTTGGCATTTAATAATGATGGTTTTCCATTTTTTTGAAAAAAAAAAACTTTTTGAAAAACGTTCTGGTTGACAAATTCATGGAACGGCCCTTTATATAGTTTGTTGTTGTAAAATATTTTGCTCCTTATTTATTATTTCTATTTTTGTGCAGATGCTAATTGCATTCTGTGAAGAGATAGTTTATTAATATCAGTTATTTTTAGGTATCAATTTGAGACATATATTAAAGCCCTTGTTATGTGAATAGTTTTATGCACTTATCGTGTATATAAGCCTTTTTAATAGAGTCCATTCATAACATTGCCGGAAATATCTAAATGATTTTTTTTTCAAATTCATCCTGCATTCTAATACAGTTTCATTTTTTTTTAATCCATTCAAATTCGCAGCTAATTAGTAGCCTTTTTCCTTACAACAATGAAAGAAAATTAGGCTATGGTACTAAATTGTACTAAATATTTCCTGAAACTATAAAATTTCACTGCACTAATGAAATCTGTCATTGAGCATTATGTCAAAAATGATTTTAAAACATAAGAAATTTCTTATAATTTAAAGCAGTACAGAGTTAAATTTTGTGCAACACAGTTGTTTGAAGTTTCCATCGAAAGGTGATAAAGTATCGTTACATTAAAATTTCAAAAAAAAAATCTTATTAAGTATACATTCTTACCCCTTAAAATATATAAATACCAATATTCGTAACTCTATGTGAAATGGTCTTTTCTTTACAGCTCTAATACACACACACACACCTTATTTTCATTTCTAATAAAGAATGAGATTTGAAATGCTTTGCTTGTATGGTTTAAAAAGAAGTATCGTTTCTATGTTTTTCAATGGTTGAAATTCACAATTGTTAATTTGTAATATCTCATTGTCTTGGAATTGTCCATAAATATTATTTAAATTAATTGACTTTTTAAAGAATTTAATTTAAAAAATTCGTATTTCAAAGATACCATTTTAATTACAATAGATATATTTCAACAGTGGCTCTATTTTTTTAATAATATTTAATAGCATGATTTCTTTTAATAATTAAGAGCAAAGAATTTCATCAAAAATACCCTTATAATTATGAAAGCAATTTAATCGAGAAATCAGAAAATGATACAATATTGCTCAATAAACAAAATGCATTTGGAAAAAAAAATTCTAGATTTCCGTACTTTAATAATATAATTTCCTTTAAAGAAGAGACCTCCAAAAAGAAATTTAGTGCATTCACTATTAAATAGAGAAAATGGAAAACAATTAAATTATAATTATTTTAAAATGCCAATTTGAAGCTTAAATTACTTTATTTAACGATTAATGGGCATCAAACGATGCATAAGATTTCATTGAAATTAAGATAGCAATATTTCCTGTGAAATACATCAGACTCCACAGACAGGTAATTTGAATTAAAATAATGGAAGACCGCAATTTTTATACTGAATTATAACACTTATCACTGAATTAGTTATAGCCTAATTGTTTACATTTATAATGATTCATTTCTGATATGACACAAGAAAAATCTTTTATACTATTTAAAATGTACACAATTTTTCTCAAAACCATAAATTTATTTGTCTACTATAACAATATACATTATATATATTATTCCCATTTATTAAAAAATCGTTTCTTTTTTAATTAATTTTGAGTTGATGGATTTTCAATAAAATAATTATTATTTCCTGTTTAAAAATGAATTATAACAAATTAAAGTTTATTCAAATCAAAGAAGTATTGTTTTAAGATCCAATTTATATGAATATGATATTACCATTGGATCAACAATTGGATGTTACCATCTTACCATTGATTTATCATTTGTACCATGATAAATCAATTCGAAAGTTTATAAAAGTCATCAGCAGACATTTTGATTGTACTATTTTGTTCAATGCGGATGCATTGCACAAGTATGTTTTTCTTAAAAAAATGTTTTTTTATCAAAAAATATAAATATATTTATTTAATATATTTTTTAATTATATTTATTTATATATATATTTAACTATATTTATTTAAAAATAATAATCAATAAATATATTTTTTGTATTAATAAATTCTCAATAATATTTTTTTTTTCATCAAAAAATATGTTTTTCCTTTTGAAAGGAAATAAAATATTAATTTGGTATGTTAGACAACACTCAAAAATTGTTTTTTTTTATTCAAGAATTCCAAGATATACAATTCGTGGACTATTTGTATATTTATGAAAACAAAAACGAACATGAATTTATAGTTTAATCCCTTGAGGAAATCTTTGTTTTCCTTTCTCTGTCTGAAGAAATTAAAACAATCTCAACTGGTTGTTAAAATATGCAAATATTTATTAAAGCGTTTGCTATGAAAGAAGAAATTAGAATTCTAGCACTGAATTCTTAACATTTTATTGAATAGAGCTAGACAATAAAGCTTTTATTTATCTTAATAATAAGCTTACAAAATCACGATACATCTTTTTCATATATTAGTAATAAGATATAAAATTAGTTTTAACGTTAGGTAGCTTATATCGTTTTTCTGTTTCTGATTTATATCTTTTAAACTAATACTATTACTTATTGTGCAAAGAAATAAGAGTGATTGCAATTTTATATTACTTTTTTGTTATTTAATTCCTAAATATTTTACTAGATAATCTTATTGCATGCACACAAAAAACTCACTAACAAACAAATAGTGTATTGTAAAATAATGTATTGTGCTACTGTAAATAGCTAACAAACAAATAATGTATTGTAAATACACAGTAAATAATTCGACTTCTATCTGGTCATTAATTTATGCTGCGTTATTCATTGAGGGCACCTTTATTCGGTCTAACTTGTCTAGTATAAATTTGGCTTATATTGACAATACTTTGCACTAATTTTTGAAATTGATTACAACTTGTTCTTGTTGATAATCCTATATTAATTCGAGTAATGTAATTCATTCCATTTTCTACCTCCATTGGTGTAAGGGTTATTGGGGCTTCTGTGGCTTCATATTTGCAAGTTTTTAATCTTGTGTTTTTTGCTATTTCATTGAGCAATTTTAAGCTTTTTAAATAATATACGACGTTTAAAAATTACTTAATTGATCACCAAATTAAATTGAAATTTATTTTTAAAAGCAAGAAGAAATTATTTGCAGTAAGTATATAAAATATTTAATTCAATCACATTTCAGTTTCTCTCATTTTACGGACTACAATAAGGGACGACTATGTTTACAGACAAACCTACGCCAATACCGTGAAAAAGAGAAGTAATTTCTGAGTATTCAAATTTTTAAAAACAGTTCGAAGGGATTCGGACATGAATTTAATAATTTTTGGAAAAAAGAATCAATTCCAAAATGGTTAAAACAGTTTTTTGAGATCAGCTATCAACAAAGATACATCAGGCTTTTTACATGAAGAAATAACCAAGAAGTATTGTGCTCATGATTTAGTTATGAAGTATTTCAATATGAGTGGAGAAGTAGAGATAAACCCTTTAATTTTGAATAGGGTTTCAAGCTCAAACCGGAGGCTTTAAATCTCGAAACCGAAGAATCATTGAATAGGCGAACATGGAGCACGCTAAATCTGTCAGAACCAAACATTTTCTGTCTGGTGGTCTCGGCTTCGGAACCGGAGGGTTTCAGGCTCGAGGCTCGATTCCATCGAAGAACCGTCGTGTGAGGGGTGTGTCTTGCACGTTAAATCTGTCAGGCCAAACGTCCTCCCACTGGTGTGGTGTGGTGAGGAAAGGGGGGTGCCATCTCAGGTGTCGTTCGCGGTTCAAAATGACGATGTCCGTCCGAAAACAGCCCTCGTGTTACTTTACAACGAGACGTTGATGTAACTAAACTAAACAAAATCCTCTGTCTGGTTTGGTGTGAATGTTTGGAGTGGGGTTGACAATTGTGCTCCTCTTCATCTGACCATGGTTAAAGATTACAAGGTCAGTTCCAAAATAGTTCTAGTGTAGCTTTAAAATGGGAAGTTAATTAACTAAACTCAATTATCACACTCCTAGATCTGTTTTTCTGGATATATTTGATTAATCGAATATATTTCTCAGAATGATTGAACTGCAGTCATATCTCAATTCACTAGCGAACCAAACCGAAAAAATGTGACTCAGTTTAAAAGACTGATGTTTCTTGGAACAAGTAGGTCGTGAGGTCACATGAATAGACTTTTATCGGTCTGTGTTAAACGCTTATTTAAAGAGAAATTATATATTTATATAGGAAGAATTTTGATCAGATAGCGTTGTAGAAGGCTATTTATTTTGATTTCTATTAGTATTTTGTAAAAAAAATACTTTATTGACCATGATTTTTTTAAAACAAGATATTTCTTTCAAAGCAATATACGTCAGATATTGCAAAAAGTTCCACCAGTTTTAATAATAAATAATAATGTCATTGATACTGCAAATTTGGGAAGGTTTTTTTTTTTTTAATAAAAATGTATCATGAATAAAAATAGTTTTAAAAAAAATCTGTTTTTAGTAGATATTTTAGCTTTGAAATTTATTCCCCTTTTTGGCTGCCAGCACAAGAAGGGATGAGGCCATTTATCACGAGATGTATAGATAATCAATACTTTATATTCCTGTCGCAGATTTCATCCGAAGATTAAACTTCAGACATGCCCATCACGTTGCATACTTTGTCACATTTTATCGTTCTTTGAAGGGCATCACAGGATCTTCCATTTGGGGTGGTTCTGACAGCTTTTCAAAAGTTACACATTTTCTCTAAGAACAATATACATATATATATAATCTTGTTTTATTTTATTTTTTACATAAAAATTTTCTAATTTATATACAATAATTTATAACCGGATATTCCTTTAAAAAAAATTGGAAACAAATCCAGTTAATGAATCATGTTAGCCAAAGAAGTTAAAACGAATTCGTTCTTCTGATTCTTGCAGTATCCGATTACATTCAAAGGAAAAGTTTTGAAAAATTGAAATTTTTTAAAAATTATTTAAAACTATTAAAAACAGCTTCTCAAAAGTTACACATTTTCTCTAAGAACAAAATATGCTTTTATAAAAAAAATATCTTATTTTATTTTTTATATAAAAATTTTCTCATTTACGGACATAAATTTATAAGGTATTCCTTCTTTTTTAAAAATTTGGAAACAAATCCAGTTAACGAATGATGTTTTCTAAAGAAGTTAAAACGAATTCATTCTTCTGATTCTTAAGGTATCCAACTACATTCGAAGGAAAAAATTTTGAAAAATTACAATATTTTTAAAACGTATTTAAAACTATGATTTTTAGATGTCAATTATAATGCATAGTACTTGAAAATATAATATATTTTGAGAAATGGGAAAATTTGTAATAAATTTTATTGAAATTTAAACAAAAAAGTCAACACTCTACATAAAATTGCAATACAGCAATCCTATCTTTCTTTGCTCAAGAGTTATAGAATATAATGATGAATAAAATGAACCAAAATCTAAGATAAATTTAACAGATACAAAGAAATTATGGTTGAAAATATACGTATATATGCATTTTTCCATAAGGTCACGATTTATTTTTTCTAAAAACACCTATAAATTAAAACGTATTTCTCCAAAAATACAACTTTTGGTTCATTTCATTGCCCATATCAATTAAAACACGGGCTGAATTGTGAAAATACTTCTATCGGTGTTTAAGGTATCATATTAACGGTGGAGAATTTTTATGGAAATTAAAGTTTTCAGAAAATCGAAGTAAAAAGGCAAATTTTAGCTGAAAAATATGTAAACCTGGAAGATATGTCAGGCCTTCCTTTTTATAGAAAAATAAACTGTTTTGGAATCTCTAAACTACAAGATATAACAATCAAAAATAAAATTTCACCAGTGTAGCCCATTACCAGTGTTTTCAACGTTGTCGGATACCTTAATTCTAAAATCTTATTTTTCTGCCTAAAGCACAAAAGGAATTCTATACTAGTCGCCTTTTGTGACCAGCTTGTGCTTCAGAGATATTGGTTTCTAAATTTCAGAGAACTTTTTTAGATATAATTTCATATTTGAGTTACCGTTAAATTACCAGACATCAAAAATGCCTTACTTTAAATGTCTGTTACAATTATCTTTTTATTGTGCACAAGTCTTTCGAATGGAGATTAATTTCATAACTTCATAGTACTATTAAAATAAAAATGTGAGACTCATTTATCCAGTAAATTTTGTGGTATGATAACTTTCCTTTTTTTATATAAATCACATAAACTGTACATATATTAAAGTAAATAATTCTTTAACTTTTTAAAGAAATATCCCGTTATTAAATATTTGATGGAAAAATGAAAACGTAAAAATGTTCATAGTTGTTAAATTAATGTCATTAAAAAAACAGTTTCTTAAAATATTAAAGAGTGTATAATTAAAATATGAATTTTTGCCTATACATGCAGGTTAAATTTTATTTTTATTTATGGAAAACAAGTTGATGGAAATGCAGCCATTAAAAAAATTCATTAAATGCAGAAACTTTAATTTATAGGCTAAAACATTGGTATAGTTGAAAAGATAATTTTTTTGAAACTTTAAGAGGATGTAAAAACCTTTTTTTGCTGTAATATTTACAGAAGTTATTTTGGGAAAATATTAAAAGCTGTTTAAACACATTGCTTTTAATTTTTGATTAACCCTTTCTGTACAGTTTTTTTTTCTTCTGCACAACTTTTAGAGCTCTTCTTTTAGGACATTTAAAAAAGTAGATTTTCTGCAAAAATTTATTAATTTCTCATTATTCACCATATTTAGATAACTTAGAGTATTTAGTATTACAAAAAATGAAATATAAATTTAAAAAAGGCATTACAGTCTGATGCATCAAATGTATCTAAAAATTTAATGAACAACCAATAACATTTTTAAAAATCATTCCGATTTGCACATTTTTAACTACCATATATGTTCAAAATTTGGGTAGTTATAGGTCAAATGTTTATGCCCTTCAGAGGGAAAACACACACACACACACACACACACACACACACACACACACACACACA
>JAPMOQ010050642.1:0-30623 GCA_026543055.1 Argiope trifasciata
AAGTATGTTGTTAAATGCAAACAGCCTAAATCGCGAATGGAATAGGACGAGATGGGTTCGAACAGATAGAATCAAGTCACATTGAAGAATTGTTTGAATTTCAAAATGAAAATCTGACTGAAACCGACTTGAAGGAAATGTTAAATCCACAGCCCATTGAAGAAGAGTCTTCCACAAGCACAGGAAACGTGACATTTAAGTTGAAAAATCTTAGTAAAGGTTTAAGAACGGCAAATGATCTTTGCGATTTCTTTATGAACATTGATCCGTCTATGGGACGAAGTCTTATTTTTAAGAGTCAAATTGCTAATGCAACTGTTGCGTATCAGTCAGAATTCAAGGAGCTTTTAAAAACTGCCAAGCAAGAGAAAATTACAAATTTCTTCAAACCATTGAGTAAGCCTTAAGATAATTAATTAAAATGTCAAAAACTTAAATGAAATTGATTTTTTTATATATATGTTTATATTTTGTCACCTAGGAACGTATCCCCTATAAATTATCATTATGCATTCACTGTTTTTGTATTTGCAGTATATTTATGGAACATATACCCCTCGAATTCAATGCTTTTACTGAAGTTCTCTCTGCTTCATTAGTTTCATGAAGCTCTTAATAAATTGAACAAAACCACCTTAAATGCACTTTATGTACGTGATCTAAATTTATATTCAAAAATATTTTATTTAACTAGTGGTAATTTATGCGTCGTATTAATGACTATACTAATTTTTCATTACATTATATTTTTTAAATCCTACTCGCATTTTACGATTTCTTAATGCGCATGCAGCTGGTAAAATGATAACTAATGATAAACAAAATTTTTTAACTAAAGTAATTTAAAATATTACTACTGTTTGTCTTTGGCAAACAATTATTTTATTGAATACTTATTCATTATAAAAAGTCTTTTAAAATTTTGATAATATTTTCATCTCATGAATTATAGGGAAATTTGTGAATGTTTCACTCAGCGTACTACATATTGATAACATTTTTTTAACACATTTAGTTTTAATGTACAATAGTTATTTTCAGATTTTACCACCATTGTACGATGTTGTGCATACTGATTAATTAGCCGATATTGTTACAGATAGAAAAAGAAAATATTCCATTTTTTGATAAAAGTGAAACAATCAGTTGGATTTAAAAATTTTTAAAACATACTTGTGTTTTACTATCAATTGCTAAAGGAGCGACAATATAGTCTTTACATTTATCGTTCAAATTTTGATTCTAAACTGTTATAAAGTCCTTATTCTTTTCAAAAACGCCTGTTATAAGTAGTTATTGTTTATTTACTGGGCGACAAGAACAAATTTGACCTAATCACCGTAAAATAATAGTATCAATTTTATATACACGTAATGGTCAAATTTGTATTCTATTTACAGCTGTGTTATATTGCAACTCAATTTATCAAGTTTCTTCTGAAATAAGTCAGTGAGAAAAAATTAAATCTTGAGTTGCCTAGAATCGAAATCTGACTTTATTTTTAAGGCAATGAAACAAAAATTCACTCTTTAAGTAGCACTGTTTAATAATTAGTAAAAATTAACGTGTACTCATTCGCTAATTCATTTTACTAATAAGTAAAACTTGACGTGCATTCATTCGCATTCGTAAAATAATTAATACCATGTCAAAGTATTTTATACACTCAAAATGTTCATATAACCAGTGACTTAATTTGTATTTCTGACAGATGGTATATGGACTTATTTGTCTGTAAGATAGAATCATTATAAATTTTACAAAATGATTTGCAAAAGAAGTTTAAGTAAATTCTTCATCGACTAATGAAGTATAAAAAAGGCATTCTTCAGAAATTGAAACTTTGAAACTTTGATCTTCACTTTGAAAAATTGGCAGCTACTTTCCATAAGCTTATGGTTATGCCATTTAAGCATTATAATGTATTTAAATCCTTATATAATATACAAATTGCATAGGAAAAATATTTATGCAGAATTGTTTGCCTTTGACATATAGCTACTTTATGAGTAGAACTTAATAACGAAAGTTGGTCTTTCAAAATTTTAGAAGTATTTTATGTTAATAATTGTTTATGTTTTTGTTAAATGCATTACTTATCGTCAATATTTTCTCAAGATATCAGTTTCTGGTATTCAAAAATTTCTTTCAATTTTTATAATCATTTGCGAAATGACGATGCATAATGCATATTGACTAATTAGAAGATATAATGATAGTGTGATACAGAACAAAGGAGAAGGAAGACGAATTGTTATGAAAAAAAGAAACATACAATAAATAATTGTTTTTAATTCAAAACAATTATTATATTAAAATATTTCTGAATACAATTTCTAATTTATATATATATACAGTGTCTCACAAAAGTGATGGGACACTTGTGCTTTACAAAAGGAAAATGTTTTAAAATAAATAAATAAACATGTACAAATTTTTTGTGGGTGTATTTCAAACTTAAATTTTGTAACAATTATTACATAACATACATTTTGTCAAAAAATTAAAATATTAATTTAATAAAAATATAATTGTTCAGAACGGAGCAAAAATTAGCTCACATAAGTGATGGGACACCATTACATATGCAACAAAAATCGTCTGAAATAAGCAATAAAAGTATTTTAGGGGCTTTATTTTTACTCAAAAGCAATTGGCAATAATTTATAAAATCGTCTGCAATATTTCTCTCCAGATTGCTTTGGAATTTTTGTGTTTTTTTAGCTCTGTGCAGCCATGAATGCTAAACGAAAAGAAACTTCGCCTGAAGTTCGAAAATTTATTATTAATTTGTATATTGAACGTGGAAAATCTATTAGAGAAACTACTGAAACAGTTAATTTGAGTCATTCAACAGTTTTCAACATCATTAAACGATATAAAAAGAATCATATGATTCAGGATAAAAGAAGACCTGGCCGACCGTCAAAGCTATCTAATGGATTAAAGCGAATTATCGTTCGAATTATTAAAAAAAAAAAAAAGAATGAGTGCTCCTAAAGTTGCTGCTGATTTACAAGCATTATATGGAGTAATTGTTAATCCTGAGACTATTAGAAGAGTAATTTGATCTGCTGGATATCACGGTAGAGTAGCCAGGAAAAAATTCTTCGTAAGTGAAAAGAATAGAAAACTCAGTCTGGCATTCGCAAAATCCTACATAAATAAGAATTCTGATTTCTGGAATAAAATTATATTTGCTGATGAGAGTAAATTTAATATATTTGGTTCTGACGGTAGAATCTTGGTGTGGAAAAAAACCCAGGGAGGAATTTCGTTAAGAAAACTTGGTGCCAACAGTAAAACATGGTGGACTAGGAGTTATGGTATGGGGGTGTATGTCGTCCGCTGGAGTCGGTAATCTTGTTTTTATTGACAGTATAAGGGATCAGTACAAGTATATCGACATTTTAAAGCAAAATTTGAAATCTTCAGCACGAAAATTGAACCTTCATAACGATTTTAAATTCTACCAGGATAATGATCCCAAGCACATTGCTTTGAACGTTAGACTTTGGCTGCTGTATAACTGTCCTGAAATAATAAAATCACCACCACAATCTCCTGACTTAAATCCCATAGAGAATATTTGGCAAGAATTGGAATCAAGAATTCGCAAACGCACCATTTTTTCAAAACAACAATTAAAATCGGTGCTTCAAGAAGAATGTCGTAAAGAAATGGTACTCCAGAAATCACAGAAAAATTAGTCAAATCTATCCCAAGAAGATTAAATCATGTTTTAAAAGTAAAAGGAAATCCAACAAAATATTAAAGCCTTTTAAAAAGTAAAATTTTTGTATAAATATTTGATGGAAAAGTAAGTGTCCCACCACTTATGTGAGCCATTTTTGTGCTCCTTTCTAAATAACTGTATAATTTATTTAATTTATTTTAATATTTTGACAAAATGTATATGATGTAATAATCGTTACTAACTTTAAATATAAAAAACACACTAAAATGTTTTTGTACATGTTTATTTATTTATTTTATTACATTTTCCTTTTGTAAAGCACAAGTGTCCCATCACTTTTGTGAGACACTGTATATATTTCTATATGAAACCGCATTTTCGTTAGAATGAGGATATTTGAGTCAAGAAGATTTATTTGATCAAAGAAGATTTATTGAGTTAATTATTTAGATATTGCAAACGATCATAGAATCTTTTGCTTTGCATTTATTTTTTTAGAAAGTATCACATTTTATATTTCTTTTATTTTATCCAGTCACGTGTTAAAAGTTGCATTTCTTTAGACTTGATTTTGCAATGATAGTTTTTTTTTTAATTCCTGCTTCCGGCATTCTTTTATTTTATCCAGTCACGTGATAAAAACATGGTTAAAATATTTCTTTAAAAATTCATTAAAAATAGAAGCTCAAGTTATAAATTTAAAAAACTGATACCGTTAGAAAGCTAATGTTTTTATCTTTAAATTGATATAAAAATCTTGTTTGTTCAATTATATTTTCGAAAGTTATAGCGGAAAAAAGTCGAGATTTTGCTTAAATTTTAATTCATTTAAATTCTAATTAAAAATTCGAAAAACGGGCTCCGAGGTGCACAATCCCGACCTCCAAGGTATACATGTACCAACTTTGGTAGCTGTAGGTCCATTGGTCTGGGCTGTAGAGCGCCAATACACACACATACACGCGCGCACACACACACTTTGAGCTTTATTATAAGTATAGATTAGTACTAATAATTCCTCTTTTTGTATAAATTTCTAATGAAACAAAATTGTAAAATTTTGCTGATAAAATATGCTATGTATTAACAGTAATATCATATATTTTTAAAATATTTACACATTATAATTACTGAAGAATTACGAAGAAAATGATGCTTAAATTTTAAATTCTTGAATTTTTTATTAAATTTTATACAAAATTAAAAATTTAATTACATATTATTACTATTCTATTGTGTTCTAACTAAGAAATTATACGGCTGGATGCAAATGCCAATGCCTATTTATGCATAAATAAAAAGCATTTTGAACCAATTTCCACTATTTATCAGAATTTACAGGTAATAAGTCTCTAGGTGTTATAGCGCAGCTTAGAACAGGCGTATCAATAAATTTACCAAGCGGTGCTCACATGTTATTAGGAGTTGTCCAGTTGAATGAAGTTCTTACAAATCGCCTTTGGGGTTGTAAAAGAAACAGCGACTCAAGCTTTTAACGCGTAAACAGAGTAATACAGAGGTACAAAAAAATTGTTTCTAGCATGATAACCCGATTGTATAATTTTCTTCAATATCATACGACTTTATTTTTTAAAAGTAAAGCAGAATTTTTTTGGTTATTGATTTTCGTAGAAGATGCTGAATGCATTGTTTTAACAATAAAAACTTGATTATGTTCTAATTCTTAAATCATTATCATATCGACAGGGATAGAATGAGCATAATGATTCTCACTGACACTGGAGATTTATCAAAATTATAATATATGAGTAGAGAACTGAATGTTTCTTCTAATAAAAATTTTTCTTGGGTACATAGTAGTTTCAATCTCAGAAGCAAATGAAAAACTACATAAAAGTTTTTTTGCGATGTGAAGAATATTTTAAAGCTGTTTCACATGATTAAAAGTGTGCGAAATTTCAAGCAATACTTAGTGTAAGTGTAAATGACCATATTAAAAAAGCATAAATTAAAGTAATTGTGTCCAAAATTAGTTATGTTACAAATAATTGATAATAATATTTTTTGACACATCGCTATAAAACAAGTTGGAAAAAATTAACACAATTTCTGCTGAGGTCAAAAAATAAACATTTCAGAGTTTGGTGCATTTTTGGGGACAAATTTGGTGACCGAATAGATATTGCTGGAAAAATTTCATTAGTTAATAATTATTTGAAAAAAAAAAACTATTTTATCAAGTGTCAACGATTATAAATTAAAAAAAAATATTTCAACAGTTGTAGATAAATTACAAAATATTTTATTAATAATTGAAAACTTGAACCTGATATGTGCGGAGAGAGTGCGAACAAATACTAGGAATTGAAAAAAGGAATTAATTTGAATTTTTGCTTATTGAATTTAGCCTATATTAGAATTTTAAAATCTGACTAACATTACAATGTTTAAATCCTCATACAATCTATAGATAGAGCATTAATAATAATAAAAAAATTAGAATAAATTAATTTTTAATTTTCTGAGTCGACAATATGGATATTACATTCATCTCTAACAATATGATACCAAGCAATTGCAATGGTTTTGATGTTTTAAAACGCGCATTGTAAGAATAAGAACATCGAATGTTTTTTTGCATTGGCCAATGTACTCTTCATCTAAATATTTGATAAACAAATTTTTATAGAAGTTGTTATAAATTGTGTACTCTACAATACATTTAAAGTAACTATTTTTAAAAGCTTTTTATCGCAGTTCGACCTATTCTCCTGAAATGAAACAAGTCATTAAAATCGAAGCTGCCTAACATTGGTATCGGATGTTAGTTTACTGATAATTACAAAAACAGTCACCTACTTATAATACACTTTGGTTTCTATTTAGTAAAGTACGCTCTTCACGATTTAAAGAGCGTTTATAAGAAATACGACGATTTGACGATTCCCAAAAATTTTGTATCACATAAATATTTTAAAACAATCATATTTATAATAACAGTGGTAAGTTGCACATTCTATAAATAAGAATAACGCCTTTTTAAAGGCATTTTAAAGAGGGTTCGTTCGACTTAAGTAACTTGAATTTCTATTAAGTACGCTTTTCATTATTTAAAAGGCGCTTATGAGGAATAACAGATCAGAATTTCTAGTTAAATAGAATTTAGTATCATCTCATAATTTGAAAACATCCCTGTTTATACAAATAGTGGTAAGTTGCACGTTCTATTAATAAGAATAACAAAATTTAAGTGCATATTAAATCAGGGCGGTTCGACTTGATTTTCCTGAAACGCTGGAAGTGATTCAAACTTTAAATTCCTCATGGAAGAATACGAAATTTAAAAAAAAAGAATTACGAAAAAAAATATAATCCTCCAAGTAGTATAATCCTCCAAGTATCTATAAAGTATGTAATGATGTGTATTTTCTCGAAATACAAATAATATTACCCGAGAAATCCTTTAATACCATGCCAAAGTAAATAGTAAATTTAAAATATGCATATAAAATATCATTCGTCGGCATGTATCAATTAGACGGATGATGTATTTTTCAACAAGACTATAGAATAATTATAATTTCTTGAAATCGTTTGCAGAAGAATAATAAGATAATGCATAAGCGACTAAAAAAATGTAAAACAGGAATATTTCAGGGATTTCCGAAAATTCACAACTTTTTTCCAAGAAATCGTGATACACAGTTATAGTTTTAAAATCATGCTAATATTATAATATTTTTAATAGACTTACAGTCTTTGAAATGAGGATTAATAATAAAAGTATTAAAATAAAAATAATTTTAAAATCTTTTACAGTAGACACGAATTTAATTTATAAGTAATAATTAATCACTAAGAAGAGGGGTGCAACATTTCAATAAAGTTTTTAACGTATCAAATTTAAAACATAATAACGGAATATTTTTCTCAGTGTATTATTTATCCTCAACATATATATTAATAGGGTAAAAATTTAATTTCAAATTCGCCATCATTTGCAAAATGGCGCTACATACGAATACAACATAAACATTTCTAGAAAAATTGAACTTTTTTTATTAATTTTTAATGAAGGTGTAGCAACAAAGTTTACTTCTAAAATTTTATAAAAATATAATTGGATCTACGTTTCTAATACTGAAGAGAGAACAACAATAAGACACTAAACAATCATAGCGCTTCTAATGTTTTAAAAAGCGTTTTTTATGAGCAAGATTAATGGAATCGTCTTCGCCTTATCAGTTACTTCATCTAAACATATATAAAAGATTGTTTTATAGAAATATTTTAGAGTAATAAATGTAGCCTTTTGTCAATAGCAATAACAAGATTTTTCACATTATCGCAGCGTGATTCAACTTGTTCTTCTGAAATTAAGGAAATTATTAAAACTGAGGTAACCTTATGGTGAAATCTGAAATAATATATAAGAAAAAAAACATGCATTTCTAAGTACCTATTTTTCTCTTAAGTTTATTCTTTCGTAATACACAAAGGAAAATTTCAAAACGGATTTGACACCATTTCAAAGTAAACGATAAATTTCGAGTGAAGATATAAAATAACCTGTGAGGTAATTATACTTCGGATGGATGACGTATTTTTCAGGAAGGCGATAGAATAATTAATAATTCTCGATATCATTTGCAAAAATCTTTTAACTAATACTATGGCGTCTAATTAAACATAATAAAGTCACGAACTTTATTCAACGAACTTATATATAAGTTTTACCAGTTGTTTTTCAAACAGTCACTAAACATGTTTTGAAATCCCTATAAAATATACAAACTAGTTTCACAAAAGTATTTTTACACAATCATTGTTTGCTGTCGAAACTTAATTGCTTTACAAACAATGCTTTATCACTAATAATGGTCTTTCAAAATTTTCAAATGGTTTTACCTGGTCAAGTTTAAAACGAAATTTCAGAATATTTTTCTGAATTTATTACACATTGTCAATATATTAACATATTTATTCATTGTGTACAAAAATTAGTCCCAATTCTCGCCCCATTCGGAAAATGGCGCTTTAAATACATAGCTAACTAACTTATAAATTAAAAGAAAGAGAAATTATTTTTAAATTTTTGCTCGAAGGCAATCACATATTTCTATAACTTTCTTAATTGTCAGTAAACGCAATGAGTTTATAATGTTTCTACTGAATCGCCTCCATATTGGCGGAAACTGTTTACATAGATAATCCGAGCGCCGAACGGTTTCTCAAAGCTGATATCAAACTCGGCAAAATTTTATTCTGTTACGCTGCCCTTCCGTTTCAAGTACAACACATAAACACACTGGACATGAATAAATTTAATAATCAATGCGGAGAACAATGTTTATTAAAAAAATATTCTAAATATTAGTAGTGGTAAATTCGTCAAACAATTACATATTATTTTTAATTTCATTTATTTGAGATAGGTTTAGTCCTAAGCATTGGCAACAGGCGAGTGATGGCTCAAAATTAATCAGCTAGGCATAGAGAGTGAAAAGACTTCCCGTCGTACTATACGACCCGACGAAGAACGAACGCTTTACAATGATTTGATGTGATACTTTAATTTGTGTAAAAGGCAGCCAGCCTTAATTGTTCATCATTTAAAATGTTTTCTAGTGCTAAATATTTTACCATGTCCCTTTAATTGTTAATTAAACAATATTTAACATCATTTTCTCATCATTACTGGTATGGAGATGAACACTAAAACACATATATATGCGAGAACATAATATACAATATCTTAAATATATTAATTAAAATGAATTTGTTTAATATAGAGTAGTTAATAGCATCAGTAGTTAATAGTAATTTTAATATAGAGAAAAAAGGTATAAAAATTTTGTGCCTCTTAAGAAATAATGAAGTCATTTCATTTCGGTAGGGATAAATGAATTTGAAAGAATTCTGAATGCTGTGTTAGTACTGAAATACGCACATTAAATCATCTTTCTCGGAAATTAATTACGTTGATAATAAGGTACAAGATTTAAAAAAAAAAACAATTTTTTACCGTGACCATAAAAAAAATTAGTTGAATGTTACATAATTTTTTCCGAAAAGCAAAAGATTGAAAAGAAAATTTTAAAGTTTTAACGATAACAATAAATTTAAACAAAGTATTCTTCAAACTTGTGCATGTGAATTAACATCTTACCACAAAGTTTAGAAAGGTCATTTCTTTCGTGCATACTTGCTAACATGATAATTTTGTGCCGATGAAGAATTCATTATATAACGGCAAAAATATTGTTCAAACTTCTCTTTTACACCCGCTATTTGAGAATTCTAAATATAATACATACATAATTTTAGTAAAAATATGCGCACTTTAAGTAAATATTTCATTGGCAATTTTCGGTAATAAATTGCGCAACGAATTTTCTCAAACATTTCAATTGTATATTTTATATTAATCAGTTTCTACTTGAATTAAAATATTAAGGCATTACTTTTCAAGTGATACCAATTTTATTTCAAATTTTTTCTTGAAAATAAATAAATATTTCGAAATAAAATTTAATGTATGAGAATGCTCTTTTCCATTTAAATTATTTAATATTTAAGTTAAATTCATTTGAAACCTATGAAATTATGTGTTTTAAAGTTAGTAACATTTTACAGTATCCTTATTCAGAAATGTTTAATGCTATGTAGGTTAACTTTGTTAGAAACGTTCTACAGATTTCATTAATTCATGATTTTTAAAGTGAAAATCTTATATAATCCATTTTATCAACATTTTCACCCACAATTAGTGCTGAAAAAATTTTATGCCTCGATGTTTCATAAAGTGTTTCTATTTAGCCAGAAAGAAAAAAAGAAAAAAAAATGGACTCAAAATTAAACCTAAACCAAAAAAATTGGCATTACTTTTCCAGTCATACCAATATTATTTCAAATTTTTTCGTGAATAGAACTAAATATTTAAAACAAATTAGATTTTGACAAAGCTGTTTACTATTTCAGTTGTTTAATAATTAAGTTAAATTCATTTGAATCCTATGAAATATTATGTTTTAAAGTTAGTAACATGTTTCAGTATCATTATTTAGTTATGTTTTATGTAACGTAATTGAGCTTTGTTTTAACATTTCAGCAGACATTAATTCATGATTAGTAAAGTGAAATTCATATTGAATTATTTTAAGCATAAATTTCACATAAAATAAGTGTGAAATAATTTTCTCCCTGTATGTTTCAGAATGTGTTCTATTTCAATCACAGGCTCATCTCACAAGTTTCTAAAAAGTTCAGGAAAGAAAAAAAATCAGGAAGGGCACAAAATTAAAACTAAACCAAAACAAATAGTTTCAACAGGATTCTCCTACATCTCATCCAGGAAAGGAGCCATTTTGAAAATTCTGGAGAACTTCACCCTACTCAATATGAAATTCTTAAAAATGATTGACTCAGAAGTGGCTATTTCGAATACTTAAAAGGGCGTGTTGGAGTCTGACATTAACTCGGAAAGACATCAGAAAATGTTTGTACTCCACTACCTCCTTTCATTAGGGAAAAGAAACCTAAATTTTTTTTCAGCGTTATTATTTTATATATAATAAAAGAAATAATACATTTTATGTATAGTGAAAGAAAAAAATATTTTTCAAATGTTATCTACGTAAAAAATATAAAATTTTATTTTTCCAAAATCGGTAATCTGTGCAAGCTCCTTTAACGATTGTTTTGAAATTTCCACACAGCATTTGATGGAATAAGGGTCATTTTTTTAAATATAAGATAAATGACAGATCTATAACAGGGAACAAGATATTTATTACTGTTTTGGATAGTAAAAACTACTTGAGATATCCCTTATAAAAAAGCGCCATCTCTGGACAATAAAGGAAACCGAACCTGCAATAATTAGTTTAGGGTTATATTTCAAATTTTTCGATTACACAGTTGAAATAAATTTACATAAATATCGATTGATCTTCATTATGATTTAATTACTTAGTGTGATATTTCGTCGTGTAGAATTTATAATTTCTTATATATTTAATCCTATGTCGAAACAATTTCGACTAAAATGCGGATGTTTACCGAATACAATATGGAAACCAACTAAGTTAACAGAATTACAAGCTTAATGAGCATGCAGGAATGATATGAAATCCATTTATGAGTTTTTGTTTTGGTCATCTAGTGCCACAGTGATCAATAATGTATCAAATTAGGGTGAAGGCTTTACTGTCTTCCCTTGGATCGACAGGTAGCATATTAAAAGCCATATCATCTCTCTATTTCGTTTATGGCCACATATACCTATTAACTGATGTTTAATTTTCCATACAGACAGCGGCAGCAGTTGCTAGTTGGCAGTATAAAAAAGACAAAATGAATTATACAAGCATAATAATTGCGCCAAAATTCTTTTTATCAAAATATTATGAAGACGTCATTAACAAACAATAAACATTTTATCAGCGTATATCGCTGCAGGCTGAAAACCAAACGCAGAAGTAAGCAGTATTACAGTGACGTAAACTGTTAAAGTTTTGTTTAATTTTAATTTTTCTAAAACCAGGAAGAAAAGTAACAAAAAATATCATCGGCTTCCTGTTAAATAAATAGTCACAAGTATTCATTCGAAACACAAAAAGTCTGTTCTCAGAAAGCTTTTAATGCTGTGTCAACCTGTATTACAGATTCAAATTATGCATATTAAATAAAATGTGATGCAATGCATATTTTAACCAAATAGATGGATGAATGTTTTTTCCGTAGGACAAGAGATTACATATAAATTCCATAAAATATTTTGCAAAATATTTTAATAATTTTTATTGATAAATAAAATGCCAGAAGTTTATATATATTATATCAGAATAATTATCAATGCACTACAACTTGTTGATACTTTCTGAACTTAACTATTTGTTGTATCCAAACTTAATTTCAATTTTAGCTACCATTTGTAAAATGGTGCCGTGCACGTATACTGATCATTTAGTAGATATATTTACAGAAACAGAAACAAAATTTCACAGCTTTTGTAAAGATAACACAATTGTTGCACTTTAAAATATATTTGGATATCAACTAACTGTTGATGGAGAGAGATGAACAATTACTTACATTTATCTTTTAAAATATTATACTAATCGATTACTAAGTTTTTAAAAGCGTGTTTAGTTCGAATAATCGTTTAACAAAGAGTTCTACTTTAAGTGTTAGCCTGGAATGTAGATAATTAATTATCTAAATATGTCTGCAACAATTCTATATAGAAGAAGTGGTAAATTGTGTATTCTATTAATCATAATAACTGTTTTTTCATTGCATTTTATCGTAGCACAGCTCAGCGTGATTTCATGAAATTAGACATTGAGAAGAAATTAAAACTTAAGTTCGCTAATAGTTGAATCGGACGTTTTTTTTTTTTTTTTTTTTTTTAACAGTTACAAAAAAATCCTACTCTAAACAGCCTTGCGTATAGAAACACATTTAACATTTTTAAAACTCTTAATGTCATCTTAAATTCAATTTCAAATTTAGAATGTATATATAAAATAACCTGCGACTTAACATATATTTTGGACAGATGATGTTTTTTATCAGCAAGAAGATGGAAAAATTAAAAATGCTAAGAAATCGTTTGCTAAAGAAGTTTAAGTAAATTCTTCGACCACTAATAAAAGAATAGCATTCTTTAGAGACAAAAAAAAATAATAACTTCTCTCAACGAGCTTCAAAGTCAGTAATGCTGGCCTCAGTTTTCAAGACCTTGCCAAACATTACAATGCATTTAAATACTCATATAATATGCAAAAAGTGAGAAATGCAAAATTATTTTGCAAACTTGTTTGCATTTGACATCTAGTTGCTTCATGATAATAATCAATGAAAAAAGACGTTCAAAATTTTAGCAGTATTTTTAGCTCGTCAAATTTAAAAGTAAATTTGTTTGTGTTTCTCTAAACGTATTAATATCATCAAACCATTCCGTTAACATATCGATTTTTGGTGTGCAAAAATTACTTTCAGTTTTCACCACGATTTACTAAATAACGCTGCATATGCCTGCTAAATAATTAGAAGATACATTAACATAGGGATGCAAGTAAAACTGAAGAAACCGTAGAAAAGAACTGATGCCATAGAACGGAGAACAATAAAATAAATATTTCGCTTAACCAGAAAAAAATTTATTATATTAAAAAATTCCTGTCTAAAATTTCTAATTTTACTTTTTTTCAAAGTCACAACCTATTTTGAATGGAATGAGAATACTTCTGTAACACTTTATCAGCAAAAGTATGAGTTAATAGATTTATGAAATGATTTAACCGGAATGGTGTTCGAATTAATTTACATCATGGGTTTTTGTTTTGAACATCTAGTGCTACTATCAAGGACGTATCAAATTAGGGTTAACGCATTTAGAATCCATCCTCAGAGAGTCATATAGTTTATTAAGTGCCACATGAATTAATTTTCTCTTCTTGGGCTGCTCCTGTCACTGCTGACTGACATTTATTTGTCCTTAGTGGTCAATTTACAATATAGAATAAGGTGTAAACAAAACAAACTGCATTATGTTAATAAAGGCACTTTCATTTTTTTTTGTAAAATATTTAAAGAGTTCATTAACTTCAAATAATACTTGGATATAAAGATTGATTACAAGAATCATTACATATACTTTCTTTCCAAAGTACACAGATGTCGAATCACATGTTGAAAATATGACATGACAATAAAATAATTCAACACTTTTAATGTTAATAAAAGCGTTTGAAGATGTAAAAGAAATAAAAACTTCAGTACTGGTCAATGTATTGTCTAAATTTATGTTTACTAAGATTTCACTAAAATAGTGGTAATTTATACATTGTATTAACCGCAATAACTATTTTTCTTCATTATCGCAGCGTAACTGCACCATCTAATGCTGGGCTATCTAATTCTCACGAACAGAATCAGTGAGATATAATGCAAACTTCAGTTGCCTAATAAGGCTAATGTAAGTTTCTTTTAAAAAACATTGCTAAAAACCACTACTCTAAAGAGCTTTGATTTCTGTAAAGTATAGAGTGACGTATTTAATTCAAACACAAAAATACTTTAATCTTAACTTTTGTATAGTTCTACTTTCAAGAAATATGTCTTGTAAAAAGGAAACTAAAATGAATATATACAACTTCTTAAGAACGTGATAGCAATATTTTCTTCTTTTTCTATTTCAATTTATTCAGACATCGACTTTAAGCAAATTTGCATTCTATTAATGTTAAAATTTACATAATAACAAAATATTCGATAGTGAACCTTATTTCTAAAACATAGAAGTTAATATGAAAATGCAATATATAGTATTTGGCTGTAAGATAATTTATCCATGCCGAAATATGTCTTTGCTGATTATAAGTAATGGGAAGGAACATACCCTTTATTCGCACAAAAATAAAAGAAATGATTGCTCTACGTATTTACTTGATAAAGTGTTTTTAATGATAACAATCTTTTTAAAAACCATATTCTTCAAATTTGTTCAATGGTAGAAAAATTATCACTCCTCGAAAATTTATAAATTCAACTTCTTAATTCTGTTAATAGGATTAATCCTTTTTATTTGTCGGAACCTTGAAATTGAGACATGCGTAGAAACTAAAAACGATGCAATTGAAGTACAGAGAAGGGTGGGTGGACCTGCAGCAGTGAAATTTGACACATTTTCGGTAGAAGGAGCTGAAATTTTAAAGAAAGTATGTTTTGAAATTTTATAAATTCATATATATATATATTCTTTCTTTGCTTATTCAATTAGAAAAAAAAATATTTTAATCACATTTTCCAACATTTATCTTGATATTTCCAAACGAATATTAAAGGAATCTCAAAAGGTACAAATAATAGTTTCTTCCCTTACAATTCTCAAAAAACACTAAGCATTAAAATTATAAAAGATATTGTTTTATATATCATTCAAATTCAATCAGTGTATTCATTTCCGATATGAAGTTACTGGTGATAGACGCTTGTTTCCTTACAAGCAGTGCCAGTCAATTCATAATATAAAACAAATTAGAACAAAACTACATTATATAAATAAACGCACTTAAATCGTTGTTATCAAAGCATTTTAAACGTTTCATTAAGTCAAAATAAATGTTCAATATAAAGATTAATCACGGACCTGCCTGTTTTTAACACAACAAACTCCATGACCCACACGGACATAAAAAGTACCTGTTTCCTCTCAACAAAACGCTTTCACTACATTGGCTAGCATTTCAATTAATATTTATTGTTATTGGAAAGATTGATTTTATTTCTACGTTATCTAAATATCTATTTTCCTTATATTTTAATAAAATAGTGGTACTTTATATATCAAATCAATCGGAATAAAATATTTCTTCATTTTCTTTTATCACAGCACAGGTCATCCTAGTTTTCTCGATCTGAATCAGTGAAAAATAATAAAAACTTTAGTTGACTAATAATGCAGTAGGAAGTAACTTTTAAAACAATTACCAAAAAAGCCCTGATCTAAGTAGCGTTGTTTTCTTTAAATTATGGAATGACTTGTATTTAATGCAAATCTCAAAAATACTTTAATCATAACTTTTGTATATTTCCAGTTTCGAGAAATATATGTTTTACAAAGGATACTAAAATGAATATATATAAATTCTGAAGAATATAATAGCAATATTTTCTTTTTTTCTATTTCAATTTACTCAAACATCAACATTAAGCAGACTGGCACATTGTAGATGTAACATGGCAATATCAACTACTAATTCTAAAAATATTCGGTACTCAGAATAATTTATAAAACATAGAAAGTAATATCAAAATACAATATCTATTCTATAAATGCATGATAATTTATCCATTTAGAAATAAATATTTGTCGATTATAAGTAATTAGAAAGATGTCCTTTTTTCCCCACAGAAATGAAAAAAAAAATATGTTGATGTCCTTATACACTAGTGAAAATGTGTTTTCTGCTATAATAATCGTTTCAAAAATGATATTCTTTTAAAATTGATCCATGGTAGAGTTCAACTATCCATCACCGAATATTTATAAATTCCAACTTTCTAATGTTTTTAATAGTGTAAATCCTTTTTTTTTATTTCGAATATTGGATATTGAGACATACACAAACCTAAGACGATGCAAATAAACTACAGAGAACAGTGAATAGACCTATAGCACTCAAAATTGGCCTTTTTTTTGTACCAAAAGCTAAAATTTCAACGAAAGCAGATTTGAGATTTCTATTAATTAAAACTGTATTAGTAGTTTTTCCATTAAGGAAAAATAAATTCCCATACAATTTCTCCTTTAGAAGATAAAACTGAATCATATTGTGACAAACACTTTTTAATACTTTTAAATTAATTTTTTTGCACTGATTCAGTGTAGGGCAAATAAATTTTCCGCTTTAAAGAATGTTTAATAGTTCGCAGTGCCATATATTTCATAACATGTTTGACATTCTATAATTTTTTGAATGTTTTATTAATTACTAGCCGCCTTTTGTGACCAGCTGGTTCGCGGAGAGTAATGGGTTCTAAAATTTTCAATTAAATTACATATTCATTAGCCTTGAAGTAATTCCGGGTATTGATTGGCCTGGAATTAATATTTTCTTTAAGATGATGAACTCAAAGCTCTAAAAGAACGCGTTTTCCTAATAATATTCTTTAATTTTATAAATCAGTCCGTTTTAATGATTGATTTAGAAGACTGATTGATGTAGCAACTTTTATTTAAAATATTAATAAAAATATTTTGTAAAATATGGCTCACAGAGCAAAGTATGAAGAAATCTAAAACTCATTTTACATAAATGCATTGTTTGACTCAAACTACCTAAAATGTAATTATTTACTTCATTTAGATCAAATTAATACTATTAAACAATATACATGCCTTATAATAATATTTTCCAAATTGGCCATTGGAAAGAAATTTGAATTCATATCATGTATAAATTCAATCCTGTATAAATAAAGATAATTTATTCAATTAATGATTTAAATATTGCAAACGATCATAGAATCCTTTGTCTTGCATTTTTAAAGAAAATATCAAATTTTATATTTATTTTATTTTATCCAGTCACGTGCTAAAAGTTGCATTTCTTCAGATTTAATTTGTAATGATAGTTTATTTATTTATTTATTTTTTTATTTGAACTTCTTTCAAAATGATGGCAACACGGTGATAAAATCTAATTTTTTCCCTTAAACATGCTGTTGTAGATTTTATAGAAACCTTAGCATTGCATTTATTTTTTAGAAACTATCACATTTTATAATGAAAAAGAATTGAATTAATGATACAGATATTGCAAATGATAATAGAAATATGCCATTAAGTCGGGATTCCAATGCATATTCTGTCTAAATTCGATCAGGTTTACCGTAAAGAAGATTTATTGAGTTAATTATTTAGATTTTGGAAACGATTATAGAATGTTTTGCTTTGCATTTATTTTTTTAGAAAATATCACATTTTATATTTCTTTTGTTTTATCCAGTCACGTGTTAAAAGTTGCATTTCTTTAGACTTGATTTACGATGATAGTTTTATTTTATTTGAACTTCCGGCATTCTTTTATTTTATCCAGTCACGTGATAAAAACATGGTTAAAATATTTCTTTAAAAATTCGTTAAAAATAGAAGCTCACGTTATAAATTTCTAACTGATACCGTTAGAAAGTTAATGATTTTATCTTTAAATTGATATAAAAATCATGTTTGTGCAATTACATTTTCGAAAGTTACAGTCGAAAAACGTCGAAATTTCGCTTAAATTTTAATTAATTCAAATTCTAATAAAAAAATTCGAAAAAAGGGCTCAGATGTGCACATTCTCGACATCCAAGGTATACATGTACCAAATTTGGTAGCTGTAGGTCCAACGGTCTGGCCTGTAGACCACCAACACACACACACATTGAGCTTTATAATAAGTATAGATATAGAATAGTACTAATAATACCTCTTTTTGTATAAATTTCTAATGAAACAAAATTGTAAAATTTTGATGATAAAATATGCTATGTATTAACAGTAATATCAGAAATTTTTAAATTATTTATATATTATAATTACTGAAGTATTACGAAGAAAAGGATGCTTAAATTTTAAATTCTTGAATTTTTTAATAAATTTTATACAAAATTCCAAATTTAATTACATATTATTACTATTCGATTGTGTTCTAACTAACTAAGTAGAAATTATGCGGCTGGCTGCAAATGCCAATGCCTATTTATGCATAAATAAAAAGCATTTTGAACCAATTCCCACTATTTATCAGAATTTACAGGTAATAAGTCTCTAGGTGTTATGGCGCAGCTTAGAACAGGCGTATCAATAAATTTACCAAGCGGTGCTCACATGTTATTAGGAGTTGTCCAGTTGAATGAAGTTCTTACAAATCGCCTTTGGGGTTGTAAAAGAAACAGCGACCCAAGCTTTTAACGCGTAAACAGAGTAATATAGAGGTACTAAAAAATTGTTTCTAGCATGATAACCCGATTGTATAATTTTCTTCTATATCATACGACTTTATTTTTTAAAAGTAAAGCAGAATTTTTTTGGTTATTGATTTTCGTAGAAGATGCTGAATGCATTGCTTTTAACAATAAAATCTCGATTATGTTCTAATTCTTAAATCATTAGCATATCGACAGGGATAGAATGTGCATAATGATTCTCACTGACACTGCATATTTATCAAATTACAAATCATTTTAAACTACATTTTATTCTATTGTGCTGCTATTTAATCTAAAGATTGAAGTTCGCAAGAAAAACCGCCTCCCACATCATAAATATATTTATTTTTACTATATTTATATATAAAATTAATTTTGTATAATTATAGTAGTAGTAAAAGCAAAACATCTAGAGCTAAACAAGGTTTGAATTATAATATATGAGTAGAGAACTGAAGCAGAATGTTTCTTCTAATAAAAACTATTCTTGGGTACATAGTAGTTTCAATCTCAGAAGCAAATGAAAAATTACATAAAAGGTTTTTTGCGATGTGAAGAATATTTTAAAGCTGTTTCACATGATTAAAAGTGTGCGAAATTTCAAGCAATACTTAGTGTAAGTGTAAATGACCATATTAAAAAAGCATAAATTAAAGTAATTGTGTCCAAAATTAGTTATGTTACAAATAATTGATAATAAAAATTTTGACACATCGCTATAAAGCAAGTAATATAAAAAAACATAACACTGCTTAGGTCAAAAAAGAAACATTTCAGAGTTTGGTGCATTTTTGGGGAAAACTTTGGCGACCAAATAGATATTGCTGGAAAAATTTCATTAGTTAATACTTATTTGAAAAAAAAAAAAAAAACTATTCTATCAAATGTCAACCATTATAAATTTTAAAAAAATTATTCCAACTGAAGTAGATAAATAACAAAATATTTTATTAATAATTGAAAACTTGAACCTGTTATGTACGGAGAGAGTGCGAACAAATACTAGGAATTGAAAAAAGGAATTAATTTGAATTTTTGCTTATTGAATTTAGCCTATATTAGAATTTTAAAATCTGACTAACATTACAATGTTTAAATCCTCATACAATCTGTAGATAGAGCATTAATAATAATAAAAAAATTAGAATAAATTAATTTTTAATTTTCTGAGTCGACAATATGGATATTACATTCATCTCTAACAATATGATACCAAGCAATTGCAATGGTTTTGATGTTCTAAAACGCACATTATAAGAATAAGAACATCGAAAGTTTCCTTGCATTGGCCAATGTACTCTTCATCTAAATATTTGATAAACAAATTTTTATAAGAAGTAGTTTTAAATTGTGCACTCTACAATACATTTAAAGTAGCTATTTTTAAAAGCTTTTTATCGTAGTTCAACCTATTCTCCTGAAATGAAACAAGTTATTAAAACGGAAGCTGCCTACTATTGGAATCGGAAATTAGATTTATACTAATTACAAAAAAAGTCGTCTATCTATACAAAACGTTATTTTCTATTAAGTAAAGTACGCTCTTCACGATTTAAAGAGCGTTTATCAGGAATAAGATTTGTAAGCCCCTAAGAAATTTTGTGTCATATAAATATTTTAAAACAATCAACACTGGTAAGTTGCACATTCTATAAATAAGAGTAACTACTTTTTAAATGCATTTTAAAGCAGGGCTGTTCGACTTGATTTTTCTGAAATGCTGGAAGTGATTGAAACTTTAAAATTCCTCATAGAGGAATACGAAATTTAAAAAAAGGAATTACGAAAAAAATATACTCTTTCAAGTAGATTTGTTATCTATTAAGTATGTAATGATGTGTATTTTCTTGAAATACAAAAAATATTACCCGAGAAATTCTGTAATACCATGCCAAAGTAAATAGTAAATTTACAATATGCATATAAAATATCATTCGTCGTAAAGTATCAATTAGACGGATGATGTATTTTTCAACAAGACTATAGAATAATTATAATTTCTTGATATCGTTTGCAGAAGAATATTAAGATAATTCATTAGCGACTAATAAAATGTAAAACAGGAATTTCCAAAAATTCACAACTTTTTGGAAATTGTGATAAACAGTTATAGTTTCAAAATCATACTAATATTATAATATTTTTAATCGACTTACAGTCTTTGAAATAAGAGTTAATAATAAAAGTATTAAAATAAAAATAATTTTAAATTTTTTACAGTTGACACGAATTTAATTTATAAGTAATAATTAATCGCTAAGAAGAGTGTTCCAAAATTTCAATAAAGTTTTTAACTTATGAAATTTAAAACATAATATCGGAATATTTTTCTCAGTGTCTTATTTATCCTCAACAAATATATTAATAGTGCGCAAAATTTAATTTCAATTTCGCCATCATTTGCGAAATGGCGCTACTTAAACATAAACATTTCTAGAAAAATTGAAACTTTTTTTATTAATTTTTAATGAAGGTGTAGCAACAAAGTTTAATTCTAAAATTTAATAAAAATATAATTGGATCGAAGTTTCTAATACTGAAGAGAGAACAACAATAAGACACTAAACAATCAAAGCGCTTCTAATTTTTTAAAAAGTGTTTTTTATGAGCAAGATTAAAAGAATCATCTTCCCATTATCAGTTACTTCATCTAAACATACATAAATGATTGTTTTATAAAAATGTTTTTTAATCTATACTTATAATAAAGCTCAATGTGTGTGTGTGTGTGTGCGCGCGCGTGTGTGTGTGATGGCGCTCTACAGGCCAGACCGTTGGACCTACAGCTACCAAATTTGGTACATGTATACCTTGGAGGTCCGGAATGTGCACCTCAGAGCCCTTTTTTCGAATTTTTGATTAGAATTTAAATTAATTAAAATTTAAGCGAAATTTTTACGTTTTTCCGCTATAACTTCCGAAAATATGGTCGTATAAACATGATTTTTACATCAATTTAAAGATTAAAAAATAAGTCTTCTAATGGTATCAGTGTTTTTATGTATAACTTAAACTTCTATTTTTAAGGAATTTTTAAAGAAATATTTTAACCATGATTTTTTAGCACGTGACTAGATAAAATAAAAGAATGCCCGAAGTTCAAATAAAAAAAATTATCATCGCAATGCAACTTTCAGCACGTGACTGAAGAAATATAAAATGAGATATTTTCTTTAAAAAATAAATGCAAAGCAAAGGTTTCTACAATCCTTTGCAATATCTATATCATTAACTCAATAAATCTTTGTTTACGGTAAACCTGATTGAATTTAGACAGGATATGCATTGAAATCACGATTTAATGGCATATTTATGTAATCGTTTGTAATATCTGTAGCATAAATTTAATACTTTTTTCTCTTTCTCGCTTTCTTTAAAAAAACATATTTAATATTTTGGCAACATCATCAAATTTTTTTTTAATATTTTGGAAGCATAACCGATGGTTAAAACTGACTAATTTATAAAATTAAAGAATATTATTAGGAAAAGGTGTACTTTTAGAACTTTCCGTCCATCCTCTTAAAGAAAATATTAATTTCCGGTCAATCAATGCCCGGAATTACTTCAAGGCTGATGAATATGTGATTTAATTGAAAATTTTAGAACGCTTTACACATGGCGAACCAGCTGGTCACCAAAGGCGGCTAGTGAGTAATAAATGTAGCCTTCTGTTAATAGCAATAACAAAATGTTTCACATTATCGCAGCGTGGTTCAACTTGTTCTACTGAAATTAAGGAAGTTATTATAACTTAGTTAACCTAATGGTGAAATCTGAAATAATATATAAGAAATTGTAAAAATAAAAATAAAAAACATGCATCTCTAAGTACCTTTGTTTTGTCTTAGGTATATTCTTTCGCAATACAAAAAGTAAGAATTCGAATAGCATTTGACACCATTTCAAAGTAAACGATAAATTTCGAATGAAGATATAAAATAACCTGTGAGGTAATGTATACTTTGGACGGTGATGTATTTTTCAGGAAGGCGATAAAATAATTAATAATACTCGATATCATTTGCAAAATTCTTTTAATTAATACTATGGCGTCTAATTAAACATAACAAAGTCACGAACTTTATTCCACGATCATATAAATAAGTATTACAATTTATTTTTCAAACAGTCACTAAACATGTTTAGAAATCCCCATAAAATATGCAAACTAGTTTCATCAAAAGTATTTTTACAAAATCATTGTCTGCTGTTGAAACTTAATTGCTTTACAAGCAATGCTTTATCACTAATAATGGTCTTCCAAAATTTCAAATGCTTTTACCAGGTCAAGTTTAAAACGAAATTTCAGAATATTTTTCTGAACTTATTACACATCGTCAATATAAAATATTAATATATTTATTCATTACGTACAAAAATTAGTCCCAATTCACGCCCCTTTTCGAGAAATGCTGCTTTAAATGTATAGCTAACTAGCTTATACATTAAAAGAGAGAGAAATTAATGTATTTTGCCGAAGTTAAATCAATGATTTCTATAACTGTTTTGTCAATAAACGCAAGAGGTTGAAGATGTTTCTACTGAATCACTACCATATTAGCGGAGACATTTTACATAGAAAATGCGATTACCGAACGGCTTCTCAAAACTGATCAAATTCGGCTAAATTTTATTCAGTGACGCTGCCCTTTAATTTAAGTACAACAATAAACACACTGGACAAGATAACTTTCAATGAACACCGCGTTGAATTATCTTTATATAAAAAAATTATTTCTAATAATAATAGTGGTAAATTTACCAAACAATTTTATATATATATATATATATATATATATATATATATATATATATATATGTGTGTGTTTAGTCCTAAGCGATGGCAACACAGGAGTGATGGCGCACAATTCTTCCGCTAGACATAGAGAGTGAGAAGACTTCGCGTCATACTATCCGACCCGATGAAGAACGAATGCTTTACAATGATTTGATGTGATACTTTAATTTGTGGAAAATGCAGTCAGCCTTAATTTTTCATTTAAAATGCGTTTCTAGTGCTAAAGGTTGTAACATGTCCCTTTAATTGTTAATTAAACAATATTTAACATTAAATTCTCATCATTACTGGTTCGGAGATGAACACTGAAACCCACATTTATGTGAGAAAATTACTAATATAGATTATCTTAAATATATTACATAAAATGAAGTTTTTTACTATAAAGTATTTAATAGATAATAGCAGTTAATAGTAATTTCAATATAGAGAAAAAAAGGTATACAATTTTTTTTTGCCTCTTAAGAAAATAATGACGTCGTTTCATTTTAATCGGGATGAATGAATTTCAGAGAATTGTGAATGCTGTGTTAGTACCAAAATACACACATTAAATCATCTTTCTTGAAAATTAATTACGTTTACAATAAAGTTTACCATGACCATAAAAAATTGATTTTTTCATAATCTTTTTCGAAAAGCAAAAGAATTAAAAAAAACTTATAAATTTGTAATAATAACAATACATTTAATGAATGCATTCTTCGAATTCTCACATGTGAATCAACATCTTACTAAAAATTATAGAAAGTTTTGATGCCCATTTATTTCGTGGAGACTGGCTAATATGATAGTTTTGTGCCGGTCAAGAATTCTCTAAATTACGGTATAAATATTGTTCAAAAAACTCTTTTAAACATGATATTTGAGAATTCTAAATATATACGCAATCATACGTTATTTTGGTAAAATTATAAGTACTTTAAGCAAAAATTACATACGCAATTTTGGAAAATAAATCGGGCAACGTATTTTCTCAAAAGTTTTAATTGTATTTTTTATATAAATCAGTTTTTAATTGAGCTAAAACATTAAGACATTACTTTTACAGTGATACCAATTTTATTTCGTATTTTTTCTTGAATATAAATAAATATTTCAAAATAAAATTTAATGTATGATAATTCTCTTTTCCATTTAAACTATTTAATATTTAAGTTAAATTCATTTGAAATCTATGAAATTATATGTTTTAAAGTTAGTAACATTTTACAGTATCATTATTCACAAATGTTTCAAGCTATGCAGGTGAACTTTGTTAGAATATTTCCGCAGACTTCATTAATTCATGATTTCGAAAGTGGCGTTCTTAATGAAACTTTTTTAGCACAATTTCACTCACAATAAGTACTGAAATAATTTTCCGCCTGGATGTTTCAGAATGTATTTCTATTTACCCCCCCCCCCCTAAAAAAAAAGGAAAAAAATCAACTATTCAAAATAAATCCTAAAACAAAACAAATCGTCTCAACAAGTGTTTCCTGCATCTTGTCCAGGAAATGAACCATTTTTCTAATTTTGCAAAATTCTGGAAAACATTCCCCCCACCCAATATCAAATTCTCAAAACGATTGACTCAGAAATGGCTCTTTCGAGTGCTTCAAAGGATGTGTTGGAGAATGACATTAGTGAGGAGGTCGAAGAGACATCTGAAAGTGTTTGTACTCTACTTACTCCTTTCATTAGGGAAAGGAAGCCTACATTTTTTTCAGCATTATCAATTTATATAGAATAAAAGAAATAATACATTTTTATATAATAAAATAAAAATATATTTTTCAGAATTTATATATGTAAAAAATATAAAAGTTTGTTTTTCCAAAATCAGTAATCTCTGAAAGCTCTGCACCTATTGTTTTGAAATTTTGAAACAACGTTGTAATGGAATATGTAATATGTTACAAAACATCAAAAATATGAAACATATTGATAGATTTAAAGCGATTTTTTTATTATAAAATGTATTTAACTTTTGGCTTATACTTTATCATAGAAAAGCACATCAAAAATGTAATGAAAACTACCGCAAAATTAATCTAAATGCAACAAATCAATTTTGGTATACGAAAGTTTATATTGATACACTTAATTTTATGTACTTGCCTGTAAATTTAATTAAATTTAATTTTAACCAGTCTTAATGATGATGTATATAAATAAAGTCACCTTTCATTTGTGTCGTTCTCTCTTTTGACCAGTCATGCTGTGTTGGCGGCCTTTCCGTCCATGTTGGTTCATCGAGATGCAGCATCCAGCAATAGTCTGCCATCATTGAAATATTCCATCTTCCTTAATGACGATTTTCCATTTTCCTGAAGTATCAAACTTTAGGCTGTTCCATGAGTTTGAAGGTTCATTTTCTAAATTCACATTTGGATTACTTTCCTGAGAATTTGGGTGCTTGCTGTTAGTGAAGAGATGGAAGAGAGATTCCATCAGGATATGAAAAAAATGGAAGATGAAATACTTCAACGATAACAGAATATTTCTGGATGCTGCACCGCAATGAACCAATTAGGGCATATGAACGGAAAAGCCGCCAACACAGTTATGGCTGGTAAAAAGAGACAACGACACAAATGAAAGGTGATTTTTTTACATACATCATCATTAAGATCGGTTAAAATTAAATTAAAATTAAAGTTAAGTACATAAAATTAAGTGTATCAATATAAAATTTCGTGTACCAAAATTAATTTGTTACATTTAGGCTAATTTTGTGGTAATTTTTATTAAATTTTTGCTTCCCCTCTCCCCAACTGAATCTTGATGTGCTTGGCTATGTTACTGTAATGTATAAGCCATAAGTTTATTTAAATTAAATACATTTTATAATAAAAAGTCGTTTTAAATATGTCACTATGTTTCATATTTTTGATGTTCTGCAACATATTACAAATTTTGAAAATCCCGTTTCGCAAAAAATCCTGACGCGATGGGAAAAAACCAATGTCCTATTCAGATTTAGCGTGAAAAAATATATAGGAATCAATAATCAAAAGTTAAAAAACATGACCCATGCAGGACTGTGTTATTTTTTCATTGCTTTTTTTAAAATTTACATGATTTTCTCTGGTGAATCAGTAAAAAGTACTTAAAATCTGAGCTATCTAACTTTGGAATCAAAAGTTAAGCTTAAAACAATTAAGAAAAAAATCTTTGGTTTCCTATTAAATATATAGTGACACGTATTCATTCAAAACAAAAAAAAATCTGTTATCAGAAAACTTTTAATGCCGTGTCAACGTGTATTATAGGTTTAGATTATGTACATTAAGTAAACTTGGACGTAATGTATATTTTAACCAAATGGATGGATGAAGTATTTTTCAGTAGGACAATAGGATAGAAATAAATTACATGAAATACTTTGCAGAAAAGGTTTTAATAAAATTTTTATAAACTAATAAAATGTCAGAAATAAGTATTCTTCACAGAATTTTCCTACAATTTTTTTTAAAAAATATGTAAACTATGTTTTAAAACTCCTACTAAAATTTTAAGGTTTCTAAATTGCATGTTGCTTGTAAATGGCGGAATAGTACTAATTTTTTTAAAAATAAATATAAATAATTACTTTCTCGTTCACCCCTTGTTCCTTCATGAGTGATACTTAATCACTGAGAAATATCATTCAAAATGCTAATACTAATTTTATCTCATGAAATGTGAAATGAAATTTCAGAATATGCTTATCAATACACTACCTTTTGTTAATACTTTTGGAACGTAACTACTTGTTACGTTCTCATTTAATTTGAATTTTAGCCTTCATTTATAAAATGGTACTATGCACGTATACTGATTATTCAGTTGATATATTTAGAGAAACAAACAAATATTGTTAGACTTAAAAGTGCAAAAATTGAATCTCAACTAACTGTTGATGAAGAGAAACGGGCAAAGTCTCTACATTTTTTAAAAATTATTCTAAGTTATTTCTGTATTTTTAAAAGCGTTTTTTTTTTGTTTGAATAATTCATCAACAAGTAGTTCCCAAATATTGCTTTGTCTCAAGTTATATAGATTAATTTTCCAAATACATACGCAACAACTTTATGTAAAAGTAGTGGTAAATTGTGAATTTTTTTCATCATAATAATTATTTTTTCATTGCATTTTATAGTAGCACAGTTCAACTTCATTTCATAAAATTAGATAGAAGAAATTAAATCGAAAGTTCCCTAATAATTGAGTCGGACGTTATTTTTTAAGAGTTACAATACACTATTCGAAGGAGGCTTGCATATAGTAACGTATTTAACATTCCTAAAACTATTAATGCCATGTCAAATAATGCTACAAATTTAGAATGTTTAGATTAAATAAACTGCGACTTAATATATATTTTAGACAGATGATTTTGTTTTCAGCAAGAGGATGGAATAATTAAAAAATGCCATGAATTATTTTGCTAAAGAAATTTAAGTAAATCTTTCAATGACTAATAAAATATGAAAGAATAGCATTCTTCAGAGAGGAAAATAAATAAATAAATAACAACTTTAATGAACGAGCAAAAAAATTAGTAATGCTAGGTTCAGTATTCTTGACCTTGCTAAGCATTACAATGCATTTAAATAGTCATGGGAAAATGAGAAATGCAAAACTAATTTTGCAAACTTGTTTATATTTGACACCTAGTTACTTTATGAGTAATACTTAATCACAAAAATAAGTCGTTCAAGATTTTAGTACTATTTTTAGTTCATCAAATTAAAAACGAAATTTGTTTTTGTTTTTCTCAACGTCACCAAAACATTTCCTCAACATATCGATTTTCGGTGTGGAAAAATTATTTTCAGAATTCGCCAAGATTTGCTAAATCACGCTATATACGCTTGCTGTTTAATTAGAAAAAGACATTGATATAGTGATGCAAGAAAAATTCAAAAAACCCTAGAAGAGAGGACAGACTGATGTTATAGAAAAAAGTGCAATAAAATAAAGTTTTTTTAATCTGAAAAATTCATTATATTAAAATATATCTGATTAAAATTTCTAATTTTACATTTTTTTTATGTCAAAACACATTTTATGAATGGAATGTGAATATTTGCGTAACATTTTATCAGCAAACGTGCGAAGTAATAGATTTATAAAATGATTTTTAGCGGAATATTGTTCGAATTAATTTATATCACGAGTTTCTGTTTCATTCACCTAGTGCCACTATAATCAATGATATATCCAATTAGGGTTTAAACATTTAAGATATCCTTAGATAGTCATATGACTTATTGAGTGCCACAAGAATTATCTTTTTTCTCTCGACCTGCACTCGTCACTGCTGACTGTCCTAATTTGTCCTATTAATCCTGCAGTAAAATGAAAATGAAATGTCTGAAACAAAAAAAAATGAAATAAGTTAACAAACGAACTTACATTTATCTTGTAAAAATATATATAAATCTTCTTTGCCTCTAAATAATAAACTCACATAATAAATAACTACATGAATCAGCAATTACAGGGTACAGCTAAATAACTATGCAGTATCGCCTGTAAAAACTGCTATCACAGCACTTATAATACGATTAAAAGTGTTTTTAGAAACAGAACCTGACTACTAGGACGTAACCTCTGAATTGAAATGTTTAAACTTATATTTGCTAAAATTTTATTAAAAAAGTGGTAGTTTATACATTGCGTTAATCGATATAATTTTCTTTCACTAATAACTGAATCAGCGATAAATAATTAAAACTTCAGTTGCCTAGTAGGGCTATTGGAAGTTACTTTTAAAACAATTGCTTATTTCCTCTACTCTAAATAGCTTTGCTTTCTGTAAAGTATAGAGTGGCGTATTTAATTCAAATCTCAAATATACTTTAATCTTAACTTGTGTATATTTCCAATTTCAAGAAATATGTCTTGTAAAAAGGAGACTAAAATGAATATAAATAATTAATTAAACATAATAGTAATATTTTCTTCTTTTTCTATTTCTATTTATTCAGACATCGAATTTAAGCAAATTTACATTCTATAAATGTTAACAAGTCAAAATATAAATAATCTCAAAATATTTGACAGTTAACCTTATTTCTGAAACATAGAAGGTAATATGAAAATGCAATATATAGTCTATAGCTGCATGATAAATTATCCATGTGGAAATTTTTATAATTAATTGGAAAGAAAATGACCTTTATACGCACAGAAAAAAATGATTGCTCTACTTATGTACTTGAAAAAGCATTATTAATGATAGGTATCTTTTTTAAATAATTTTCTTCGAAACTATTCTATGGTAGTAAAATTATAACTCCTCGAAAATTTACAAATCCCATCTTCTTAATTCTGTTAATAAGATAAATCCTTTGCGTTCGTTCTAACTTTGAAATTGCGACACGGGTAGAAACTAAAAACGATGCAAGTAAAGTGCACAGAATGCTGGGTGGACGTGCAGCAGTCAAATTTGGTACTTGTTCGGTTGCAGAAGCATAAATTTTAAAGAAAGCATATAAAAGAAATCATAAATTCCTTTTTTAATTGAAAATTAACCACAAGTTTATAATCCGATTTAGAAAAAATTGAGTCATATTGCCACAGAAATATGTTTTATACTACTTTAAAATTAAAAGAAATATCTTTTCATTGAGTCAGTTCACTGTTAGTGTTACCTAAACTCCAGTTTAAAAAAATGTGTCATAGTTTAAAATGTTGGCATTGTAT
>JAPMOQ010050655.1:0-15611 GCA_026543055.1 Argiope trifasciata
ACTCCCCTGACGCACCTCATTTTTGCCAAACGAGTGTTCAAAATTTGTATCGATAAAAGAGCTAGACACCATGTCATCAACACAAGGTCAACTACCAGTCTTCGTAAGTGATATTGCCCCCCCCCCCCAAAAAACGCTTTCTCATACATTTACGGACATAACCTCAAGCATCTGTCATCTCTATTCATTTCACGCCTGAAATTGTCCATACTGTCGTTCGCGAATGAAAATAGCCAGGTCCACACAGCCAATGAACGGGAATAGCCAGGTCCACACACTCGTTCGTGAACGAAAATACTCAGGTCCACACAGTCGATGATCGGGAATGACCGAGTCCGTACCATCGTTCGCTAACGAAAATAGCCAAGTCCACACAACTGAAAACGAGAACAGCCAGATCCACACAACTGTTTCTGAACAAACGGCTTTTTCAGAAGAAATCGACCCGGTTCAGTTCGTTCACTTAGATGACACGTTCGTTCGTGAACGATTCATCTCTAGCGTCATCACCAAATAGCGATGGTCAAAATGGCGTTCCCTTTATCACTCGAGCAAAGAGAACGAAATTCTTCTTTCAGCGATTCTTAGAATCAAATTTTCATAGGAAATTCTGAGACACGTGTCAATTTCGGATCTAGAAATCTAGGTATCTTTAAAAGAGTTTGCTACGCATTAAGAATTTTTATCACTCGGATTGTGAGAAAAATTAGAAGTATTTTTATATAACGCATGTAGCATTAATTAAATTTTTGAAAAGGCAGGAATTGGATCAACAAATAAGTAAATATTGCGGCATGGACCTAATATGGGCATATATAATACTAAATTCAGATAAAAATTATAAAATTAGTGAGGATTAAATTTAGTTTAAAAGATATGATTACATATATATAAAGGAATATTCTACTATGCATAAAGAATTACATAAAAACCTTATTTTAAGATGAAAAGAAAAAAAAATTAGAATTTTCCCATTTTATCAGGTTTGATGTGTAACATTTTTTAAAAGTAATTAACACATTGATTAAATTTTCATTTAAAAAAAAAATTACCCTCAAAAAGTTGTTGACATTGGAGATGTGTATTTAACAAGCAAAAAAAGTCTTGTGAAACTTCACAAACGAATGTTTTCAATCTGATAATGATTAACAAGACACATTTTATAATAATGTTGGAATAATAGAAATTAAACCCAAACAATTGGGTGTAAAATTTATAATACTATTTTTTGAAATGTAAAATAATCATATAGGACTATTCAAGTATTCCTACGTTACAGTTTTAACGATATTTTTTTCAAAGTTACACTAAATATGTGTAGCTAGTATTTTTTTCAGCCCTCATGTTAAAATAAAAATAATTACACAAATATGATTTCAATACCAAAACACGAGATGTAATTTCCTACTTTTAAAACTTGTTTAATTTGGACATTTGATATTATTGTTAGAAATTTGAAAGACATTGTAAATAAAAAGGAAAAATAACTGCAAACATTTAAGAACAAGCTTAATACAAGGTTAACAATTAATATGAGAATTGAAATCTTTAGGGAAAAAAACCCAACAGAGGAGAAAATGGCGATTACAAAAATGGCAACAAAGTAAAATTTCAATACTAAACGCTATTTTGCATGATGATGGAAATTTGCATCATAGCATTTAGAGAACAAAAAATTGTACTCAGCACAGGGGCACTTCACGACTATAAATCAAATGTCACAATCATTACAGAGGGTTTGAACTTGCCATTATGCCGTTTGTGGTGCTTCGAAGAAACGAGCGATTGCTCGAATATTCGTAATAATAACTGAAAAGGAAAAATGGGTGCAATAATTTAAAAACATTCGAAGTAAAAACCAAACAAGTATTAAAATCACTTGAAAAAAAGTACCAAAAAGGGAAATAAAACCATAACTCAAATGGCAAAGTAAAGTTTCTCTAAATAAATATTACCAATTTCAACTGACAGAAGAAGAAGGAGAAAAAAAAAAAGGTAAACATTTGCGGTCCAGTAGTGTTTTAGCTACACAAGCTAAGCTTTTTAGCTACTAATAAATTTGGTAAATAAATTCTGTCTAAATTTTTCACTTTGGCATTCAGTACTTCAACGCTATAGTCCGGTAAATTTATTTATTTTCTTTTCTTTCAATTCGAGCCCAAAAAACTGTATAATTTCAGATACCAACAACTTTTTAAAAGATTTTGGATAAAGATGTCTTGAAAAAAAAATTAAAAGTTATTTGTATAATATTTATGTTTCACCCATTAACCCTTTGACGTTCGAATTTACTTAACTTCTTTTGTTGTTATGATTATTCGATTTGTTTTAATAACTGTGTAATTCACATGACAATTTTAAAAAATGAAGTCACTATACCGCAATATTGAATACAATGGATAAAAGGTTCATTAAAAATTTTGACATTGCTATGGGAGTGGTTTCTATTGGAAATGTTTATGTACATAATGAACAGAACAAATGAAAGACCGCCTCTGCCCAGTAATTGTTTAACTGGTAATGCTACTATATTCATGCTTCTAAGTTTTCTAAGCTACTGTATCAAGCTTCTTAGTTTTGCTATGCTACTATACCCATACTTCTACATTTTTCTATGCTACTGTACCCATGCTTCTAAGTTTCAGATTTAATTATGCCACATTTAAAAATAATACTACATTTCAGAATTTATTAAGTAGCAGTGCATGCTCTTTAATTTTACTACAAGAACGGAATGAAATAGAATAGCACCTGACTAATTATAATTGGCAAAGGAATAATGGTATTTTTATATTTTATAATTCAGAGAATTCATATTTTTAGAGAAAGTATTTGCATTTTTTTACAAAATTATTTATTTGCCAACTAGGTTAATTATTTTTTTTTTAGATATCTCTAACTACTAAACTACCTGCTGTCTGTAAGTTTGACCTTCTAGGCAATTACCTAGATGGAAATCCACCATTGATCCCCCCTTTCATTTTGACAGTTATTGGAAAATGAAAGGACATCAGTTATTGTGTATGAAATAGAAGATATCTAGATATAAAATTCTGATTCCAAATAACGGTGAAAATAAAAGTCACATCTCAGTATAAAATAATAACTTAAGCAAAAAAATTTCCATACACTCTTCTCAAGCTGACAATTTGATTTGGCAAAGAATTAGAATTTCTTTAAAGTAACAAATATAAATATATATAATCGTATGCATGCTTAATAATAAGTATTGAATAAAAAACTAAGAAAAATAACCATGAAATACAAAATTATAAGTTAGGATTTACTCAGTAATTAATAATTCAATATTATTTCTATAAATTTTAACTTCGATTTATTTCATCTGGGGACACATAATATGTACAAAATATATACAAAAAGCTGTGATGAACCTAGCGTCCATTCACATATCGATACTAGAGCAAAACTGTAGACAAATTCTCCTTCCAACGATTATTTTAGTGAAATTTTAATAAGGATTTTTGTGGATGTTGATTTAGAATAGGGAAATCTAGATATCTTTAAAAGGATGTGGTAAACATTAAAGATTTTCATCCCTTCACTCAGAGTTTGAGAAAATACAGCGCCTGATTAGGGGGGGGAAAAACCTGAATAGGTGAAAATCCGGGCGGTGTTTCGTCTTCCGAACGGTCCGCCATTTTGAATGGCGTCATCTATAAAAAGCAATGGTCAAACTGGTCCTCCCTTTATGTCACTTGCAAAGAGAGCGAAATTCTCCTTTCAGTTATTTTTAGTATCAAATTTTCAACGGAATTCTATTACACGTGTCGATTTAGGGTAGGGAAATCTAGGTATCTTTAAAATAGTTTTTAAAGTACTAAAAATTTTTATCCCTTCACTTGGATTGTGAGAAAATGCAGAAGTATTTTTATACACCACATGTATCATTAATTAAATTTTAAAAAAAGTTGGAATTGGATCAACAAATTTGTAAACGTTTAGGTATTTGTAGACATTTTGACATGAACCTAATATGGGCTTATATAGAAATAAATTAATACAAAAATTAAAAAATTAGCTAGGATCTAATTTAGTTTAAGATATCATTACATATATGTTGATGAATATTCTACTACATATAAAGAATTACACAAAAAACTTTCTTTTTCGAACGAAAACAAAAAAAAAAAAAAGAATTTTCCCATTTTATCAGGTTTGATGTGTATTCAAATATTCCTATATAGGAGTATTCAAATATTCCTGCATTCCAGTTTTAACGATTTCTTTCAAAGTTACACAAAATATATTTGGCTAGTATGTTAAAATAAATGCATAAATATTATTTTTGTATTATTTATTATTTTGTTCAAGAACAAAATATTATTTTGTTCTTGCATAGGTATAAAAAATTATTTAAATATCAGCCTTATGTTAAAATAAATACAAAAATATTATTGCAATACCATAACATGACAAGTAATTTCCTGCTATTGGAAACTTCTTTCATTTGAACATTTTATATTATTGTTAGCAAATTGGAAAACAAAGCAATGAAAAAGGAAAAATAACTGCAATAATTTAAAAAACAAACTTAATGACAGGCTAACAATTACGCAGGCTAAGAATTAATTTGCTGTAGCAAAATTATCTGAATTCATTTTATGTTGGTTCTATACAATTTAAATATCGTTCTGTTTTTAAATACATTTATTAATGAAAACAAAAAAAGATTTAATCAAAATTAAATAGCCTCGGTCGATAAGTCAATTCTGTACAAAAGTCTCATGTCTTATTTTCAAAAATAAGTTGCCTCAGCAATTTCAATTACAATTTCCCTAAATAAAATTTCGCTATAAAAGAGAACCTTGCTAAATTTAAAGTTTAAATTTATTATTTAAATTAACTATTTTTATACACTATTAATTCTAATAAATCAAATTATTAATAATAATACTTATACATGTTCATTCCACGTATATATTTCCATATGCTCAATTTATATTTATTAATATATATTTCCATATGCTATTCTCGTTATTTAAAACTCATTTTGTATACATATTTATTATCAAAATCTCATAAGTAACGGCTCATAAGGAGGCGAAATTTTCAAATTCTTAAAGGAATGAGAGCAGGAAGACATCAATTGGATCGACAACTGGTAACAAATCACCCCTCCTTATCTCACATTGCTTTCTCATTGTCTCGAGGCTTGGGGTTAGGGGCTGGGAAAACTTGAATATATGAAAGAATGGGTACTGGCCGGTTTAAAAGATTTATTGCTCCCTCTTCTGACCTCTCCCTCATTTTGAAAGGCGCCTTCAACAAATTGATGGTCAAACTGACGTTCCTTTTCATATCGAGTGTAAAGAGAGCGAAATTGTCCTTTCAGTGATTTTAGAATCCGGTTTTCAAAGGAATTTCTTTCACACGTGCCAATTAAGGTTAGGGTATCCTATAATCTAGGTATCTTTAAAAGAGTTTGCTACGTTTTTAAGAATTTTTCTCTCTTCACGCTGAGTGTGAGAAAATGCAGAAGTATTTTTATACAGCGCATGTAGCATTAATTAAAATTTTTTAAAAGTAGGAATTGGATCAACAAATATAGAAACATTTCGGTATGAACCTAATATGGGTATATATAATAATAAGTTAAAATAAAAAATATAAAATGAATTATGATTAATTTTGATGAAGAGATATCATTACATATATATAATTGAATATTCTACTACTCATAAGAACTACACAAAAATATTTTTTCAGGTGAAAAAAAATTATAGAATTTTCCCATTTGACAAGGTATAAAACATTATTTGAAGTAATTAGTATATTGATAAAATTTTCATTCATTTTAAAATTGCACTTAAAAATTTCTTAACAATTGAAGATCTGTACTTAACGAGCAAAAAAGGTCTTGTGAAACTTCACGAACAAATGCTTTCAATCTGATGATGAACTATCAAGGTATATATTGTAATAATGGAATAATAGAAAAAAAAACGCTCAAACTAATGGGTGTAAAATTTATGATACTATTTTATGAAATATGAAATAATCATAAAAAATAATCCAAATATTCCTGCGTCACAGTTTTAATGATTTTTTAAAAGTTACACTAAATATATTTAGCTAGTATTTTGTTTCAGCCTCATGTGAAAATAAATATACAAATACTGTTGCAATACCAAAATATAAGGAGTAATTTTCTGCTTTTGGAAACTTATTTCATTTGAACATTTGAGATTATTGTCAACAAATGAAAAGAAATTGCAATAAAAAAGGAAAAATAGCTGCAATAATTTAAGAACAAGCTTAATACAAGGTTAGCAATTAATATAAGAATTAAAATCTCTAGGAAAAAATACTCAACAGAGGAAAAAATGGCGTCAAAATAAAGTTTAAATACTAAACGCATCTTAGCATGTCGTTGGAAATTTCCATTCTAACATTTATTGAACGAAAAATTCTACTCAAAACAGGTGCACTTCATGACTATAAATCAAATATCCCCGTCATTGTAACGCGTTTGAACTTATCATTATGCCGTTTGAGGTGCTTCGAAGAAACGAGCGATTTCTGGAATATTAGGAAAAATGGCTACAATAACTTAATATCATTCGAAGTAAAAAGAAACAAGAAAAAAAAAATCACTTGAAAAAAATACCAATAAGGAAAATAAAACCATACCACAATTGACAAATAAAGCTTCAACACTTAACGAAATGGAGATTAACAGTGGAACATTAACTTAAATATTTATGAAACTTAATTTGGATTAAAATTTTTTTATTCTTCAAAAATTTGTGGATAATACGTTATATGTAATATATTTGTAAAAAACTACGTAAAACTGGGTAACGATTTTGAGATGTATGAGTTATTGCAAAGATTTCGATAAATACTTCGTTAGCTCTTCAAAGAATGTAAAAGGAATAAAAATCTTTAACTTTGTCTATTTATTGATTTATTTATATTTCGAATTTTCGCTGAATTACGTAATTTTACTTTTTATTTATACCAAACAGTAACAGATTTATTATGAATTAAACAGTTCCAAATTAATTTTGTTTCTAATCTTCAGTTTATTATTTTAAACTATCGTTCGTTTTCACCTTATTCAAAACTCACAAATTCTAGTGTAAAACGAAGGAGGGGAGGTTTAGTTTAAAAACGCGAGTTTTCCACTCTTAAAGACACATGAATCTTCAAGAAAATATCAAACTATTTTATTATTATCCAATGGCTTTTATTTAATTGACAGTTAAAAGATCTTAAAAAAAATCCATACAAAAGCAGTTGAAGAAATATCGTTGAAGGCTTTCTTATAGACATTATTTTAAGCTTAAATAATAAGGAATTTCTAAGTTTATAATTTTATTTTAATTGTCATATAAATACATCTGTATAAACACAAGGGAAAAGAATTTCTCGCCTAATGAAGAGCGCTCAGCCAAATTTTGTGGACTGCTTTAATGCCTACTTTCTTCCTTACTTTGACTTGTCTATTTACGGCAGTCATGGTCAGGGTTCTTCTTGTGATGGTAGGACAGTATCTTTAAAATAGTTTCCTACGCATTAAGAATTTTTATCCCTTCACTCGGATTGTGAGAAAATGTTGAAATATTTTTAAATAGCGTATGTAGCATTAATAATTTTTTAAAGTAGGAATTGGATCAACAAATATGTAAACATTTCGGCACGAACCTAACATGGGCATATATAATAATAAATTAAGACAAAAATTATAAAATTAGTTAGGAACTAATTTAGTTTAAAAGAATTCATTACATAGATATATAATTGAATATTCTACAACATATAAAGAGTTACAAAAAACCTTTTTTTCAGATAAATAGAAAAAAAATTTAGAACTTTCTCATTTTATGAGGTTTGATGTGTAAATATTTTTTAAGTATTTAGTATACTGATTGAATTTTCATTTATTTTAAAATCACACTCTAATATTTGTTCACAACTGGAGATGTGTACTTAACTAACAAAAAAGCCTTGTGAAACTTCACAAACAAATGTTTTCAATCTGAAAATGAACTATTAAGGCATATTTTGTAATAATGTTGGAATTATAGAAAAAAAGACTTAAACTTGAGGGTGTAAAATTTATAATACTATTTTGTGAAAAGTGAAATAATCATAAAGGATTATCCAAATACTCCTGCATTACAGATTTAACGATTTCTTTTCATAGTTACTCTAAATATATTTGGCTAGTATTTTTTTTCAGCCTCATGTTAAAATAAATACACAAATATTATTGCAATAGCATAACACGCGAAGTGATGCAATGTTTTTTGTAACTTCTTTCATTTGAACATTTGATAATATTGTTAATAAATGGAAATAAATTGCAATGGAAAATTAAAAATAACTGCAATAATTTAAGAACACGATTAATGCAAGGCTAACAATTAATTTGAGAATTAAAATCTGTAGGGAAAAAAACCCAACAGATGAAAAAATGGCGACATAGTAAAGTTTCAATACTAAACGCATCTTTGCATGATGATGGAAATTTCCATCATAACATTTAATGGAACAAAAAATTCTACTCAAAACAGGTGCACTTCACGACTATAAATCAAATATCACAATCATTATAGCGGGTTTGAACTTGTCATAATGGAAAAAGGAGACATTTCTCGAATATTCGAAATAATAAATGAAAATGAAAAATGGCTACACTAATTTAAAAACATTCGAAGTAAGAACCAAACAAGAATAAAAATCACTTGAAAAAGAACACCAATAAGGAAATAAAACCATAATTTAAATAACATAGTCATGTTTCAACACTTAATGAAATGCAGATTAACATTGGAACATTAACTTAAATATTTCTGTCAGCTGACACCTAACTGTAAAATAACTGCTATGAAACCTCCCACTTCAAGTTGGAATAAATTTTACAAGAATTATCATATTGATGCACGATTTAGAAAAATATTATACTATTTACAAATATAAAATAATAAATAATTTTTACTTTACCACGCTTCTTGAAATTGATGCTACGTGTTACTCGCTACTATCCAAAATACAGTGAGAGGCGAGCGATTCTTGAACGCTTAGGGGCAGAGGGAACGACTGGCACACGATACGGAACCTCTTGCACCCCCCCTCACCCCTTCCCAAGAAGGCAAGAGAACGTCCCATTTTTGTCCCTTAAACTTTGAATTTCGGGTGAGATGTAATCTTGGGTAATGAAGAACGAAAAAATTGTTTTCTTCTTGCATTTCGATTAACGTTACTTGCAAATGAGTTATTAGGGAAATATAATTTTATATAATATGTATATAGAGCAATAGAGTTGTTTCCCTAATTCAGAATTCAATGAGTATTAGTTCCAAAATTGCATCTCAGTTTTACTTCTTCGGTAATGTATTGGTCAATTTATTTAATTTATTTCACAGTGAGAATTATATGACTAAAATCTGATTAATGGTTAAAATAAATTTAATAAAACACTCTTTTCTCTCGACACTCTTGTGCAATATGCATGCTAAGAGTTAACTTGCTGTTGCAAAATTATCTTAATTTATTTTATGTTGGCTCTATACAATTTAAATATCGTCCCGTTTATAAATATACTTATTAATGAAAACAAAAAAAAATTAATCACAAATTAAAAAGTCTCGTTCGATAAGTCAATTCTGTACATAAGTGTCATGTCTCCTTTTCAAAAATAAGTTGCATAAGCAATTTCAGTTACAATTGCCATAAATGAAAGCACGCTATAAAAGAGAAACTTGTTAAATTTAAATTTTATATTTATTATTGAATTAACTATTTTTATACGCTATAAAAATTTATGGATCAAATTATTATTAATAATACTTCATTCCATGTATGTATTTCCATATCATCAATTTTATCCTCACTATTTAAAACTCATTTTGGATACGTCTTTATTATCAAAATCTCAAAAGTAACGGCTCAGATGGTAAGCGAAATTTTTAATTTCTTAAAAGACCGCGAGCAGGAAGACATCGACACCTGGTAACAATTCACTTCCTTTTATCTAACATTCCTTTCTCATCGTTTGGCAGCTGAGAGTTAGGGGACGGGAAAACTTGAATAGGTGAAGGTACAGACAGGCATAATTTTAGAGGGGAGGGATTGTCTCTTCTTCTGACCCTTCCGCCATTTTAAAGGTCATCGTCTACAAAAAGCTATAGTTAAGCTGACCTTCTTTTTATGTCGAATGGAAAGAGAGCGAAATTCCCCTTTCAGTGATTTTAAGAATCAGATTTATCTAGAAATTTCTTTCACACGTGTCAATTTAGATTAGGGTATCCTCTAATCTAGGTATCTTTAAAAGAGTTTGCTACATTTTTAAGAATTTTTCTCTCTTCATCCGGAGTGTGAGAAAATGCAGAAGTATTTTTATACAGCGCATGTAGCATTAATTAAAAATTTTAAAAAGTAGGAATTGGATCAACAAATATAGAAACATTTCGGTATGAACCTAATATGGGCATACATAATAATAAGTTAAGATAAAAAATATATAATTAATTAGCATTAATTTTGTTTAAGGGATATCATTACATATATATAAAATTGAATACTCCACTACACATAAAGAACTACACAAAAATATTTTTTCAGGTGAAAAGAGAAAAAAATTATATAGTTTTCCTATTTGACAAAGTCTAAAACAATATTTGAAGTAATTAGTATATTGATTAAATTTTTATTTATTTTAAAACTGCACATAAAAATTTCTTGACAATTGAAGGTATATATTTAACGAGTAAAAAAAGTCTTGTGAAACTTCAAAAACAAATGTTTTCAATCTGATAATGAACTTTCAAGGCATATTTTGTAATAATGGAAAAATAAAGAAAAAGAAATTAATGGATGTAAAATTTATGATACTATTTTATGAAATATGAAATAATCATAAAGAATAATACACATATCCCTGCTCACAGTTAAAAAATTTTTTTTTAAAGTTACACTAAATATATTTGGCTAGTATTTTGTTTCAGTCTCATGTGAAAATAAATACACAAATACTGTTGCAATACCAAAACATGAGAAATAATTTCCTGCTTTTGGAAACTGCTTTCATTTGAACATTTGAGATTATTGTCAACCAATGAAAAGAAATTGCAATAAAAAAGGAAAAGTAGCTGCAATAATTTAAGAACAAGCTTAATGCAAGGTTAGCAATTAATATAAGAATTAAAATCTCTAGGAAAAAATACCCAGCAAAAGAAAAAATGGCGATTACAAAAGTGGCGTCAAAATAAAGTTTAAATACTAAACGCATCTTAATCTAAACGCCTCGTTGGAAATTTCCATTCTAACATTTAGGGAACAAAAAATTCTACTCAAAACAGGTGCACTTCACGACTATAAAATAAATGTTCCAATCATTATAGCGGGTTTGAACTTCTCACTATGCTATTTGTTGTGTTTCAAAGAAACGAGAGATTTTTCGAATATTAGGGAAAGTGGCTACAATAACTTAATATCATGCGAAGTAAAAAGAAACAAGAAAAAAATACCAGTAGGGAAAATAAAACCACAACTCAAATGACAAAGGTTTTAACACTTAATAAAATGGAGATTAACATTGGAACATTAAATATTTATGACTACTTACACTATCGCTAAAATATCACTTATCCCAGTTCAAATTATCACCAAGTTGCAATGGATTTGACAAGAATTATGAGATTTACACACCATTTAGAAAAAAAATACAATTTACAAATATTAAATAATGAATAATTTGTACTTTACCCTCACGTTTCTTGAAATTGATGAATAATAGTAGTTGAATAATAGTTCCAAAATTGTATCTCATTTTCACTTCTTCGGTAATGTATTGGTCAATTTATTTTACTGTGAGAATTATATGACTAAAATCTAGTTAGTCTTAAAATAAATTTAATAAGACACCCTTTTTCACTCGACACTCTTGTGCAATACGCATGCTAAGAAGAGCTAATTTGCTGTAGGAAAATTATCCGAATATTTTTTAAATCCTTGGAATAAGTAAATTCAATAAATGTAAATTATGACTATTTAATAAAAAAACAAAAAGAAATCTTTCTGTATAATATAATCTTTGATTCTGCAACTATTACTCTAAATAAATATTACCTACTACAAATGAAAGAAGAAAAAAAAAAGATTGTGATCTAGTGACTTTTTAGCTACATTAAAAGTGTCTACAAACGCAATTTAATAAATAAATTCTGTCTAAATTCTTCAGATTATGCATTCAGTACTCAAAAGCATAGAAATAATTACAAAAATGAAAAAAAAAAATTAATACAACAAAATTAAGGCAACTTTTATAAGATTAACAACAAAAATTTATAAGCCTTTCCAACATTTCTTAAAATTAAGATAAAATATATACAGTGGGTAAAAAAAGTCTCCGTACGCAGATACAAATGCAAATCAAAGTTTAATTTGTCACACAAAATTCATAATGATAAAAATGAAAACTTAAAAATGAGTTAAAACTAATATTATTTAATATTTATTCACATTAAAAGGATGATAATACTGACAAAATTAAATAATAAATCGTAAAAACTCAAAAAATGTAGTAAACATGGAACAAAAAAGTTTCCGTACGGCGCCCAAGCACACGAAAAAAGTTTACAAAAATGCAAAATACATTTAATGATCAGTGGGCCCTCCTTTGGCCTTTATTACCTCTCTTAGATGTTGTGGCATTACCCCTACAAGTTTTTTTTGTTGTATCTGGAGAAATATTACACCAAATGCTACTAATGGCACTTTTGAGTTCAATCTCGTTTTTTATGTCATATTTTTTAAGCTGTCGGCCAATTTCTTCCCATAAATGTTCGATGGGGTTTAAATCGGGAGACTGGGGTGGGCTATGAAGTTGTTAAACATGGTAAAGGCACCACTCTTGACAAATCTTAGAGGTGTGTTTAGGATCGTTGTCCTGCTGAAAAGTAAATCCAGTTCCAAGAGATAGTTTCTCGGCGCTGGATAACACATTTTGTTTAAAAATATCCATATATCCATATCGATTCATATTTCCCTCGATGAATTGCAAATTTCCTACTCCAGAAGCACTCATACATACCCACACCATAACACCGCCACCACCGTGCTTCACAGTTTCGCATAAATTCTTAGTTAGCATTTTTTCATTTGGTTTTCTTCATACCACAACTCGGCCATCTGACCCATGAATGTTAAATTTTGATTCATCGCTAAAAAGAATGGATTCCCAAAAAGATAATGGCTTGTTTACATGCTTCTTTGCAAACTCGAGGCGCTTTTTCCTGTTGCTCAAACTTAGATAGGGCTTCTTCCGGGCCCCATGTCCATGATAACCACTTTTTTAATGACATTTCTCATGGTTTGAGTTGAGACTTTAATGTTGTAACTAACCTTTAAATCAGCTGCCAACTGAGGTTCACTAATTCGTGGATTTTCTTGAACTTGGCATATGATGTTTCTTTTATGCACACGAATTCATTTTGGCGGCCTCCCGGATCGATCTCAATCCTCAAGTGAATGAAGTTTACGATATCTTTTAATGATATATTGCACAGTAGACCGATTTTTTAGTCATTTCACTAATCTTTTTCATGGATAATCCATTTTTTCGCAATTTAATCACTAATTCCCGAATAGATCTTAGAACTTCCATTTTGAGACGATCAAGAACAAACTTGCTCAACAACCGTCGATATACTGTTTTCTTATCAGTAATTAACTTTCTAACCTCAAAGATTTACTGCGGGCCTGTTTTAAACACGTCAAAAAGAATTTGCATAACGCGTACGGAAACTTTTTTTGCACTGCAATTTTCAATTTACATTAGATATTGAAAATAATATGCTTTTCTCGTTTTGTAAAAATGAAAATTTATAAAAATCTCTATCTATAGACTTATATTAAATACATATAGACAGTATTTAAAGAAAAACTGCAATACTTTACAAATTATGCTCATTTATTCTTAAATTTAGTGACCGTACGGAAACTTTTTTTACCCACTGTAATCATTTCTGAAAATGCCGATAGTAATATAGAAGCACACACGATACTAAATAACATATTTTAAGTTTGACCAGAAATTTTATGTTTGATTTTTGTTGAAGTAACGGCTATTATGATCAAACATGTCTGGCATAAAAGAGTATTAAATAGTCAATCTAAGTAGTACTCGTTCTATTAATTATTATTGTTTGTAATCTTATAAAGCTGTAAGATAAAACTTATTTATGGCTATCATCATATAACTGGCAAAACTGCCATGACATGACAGAAAAATGCAATTCTAAATGAGTTTTTAAAATCCCTTTTAACAGAAAATAATTGCAGCTTTCGCAAATGATCTTTCTAAAAAGAAATTGTCTTATAGCCACATTTCTAAAGAGTAGTAAAATATCAATCAGGCCGTCTGCTCAAAATTTTCCCGCATATTGTCAGGAAATGCCTTGTGTGGCATTGACCTACAATAGTTACGGAATGTTAACTCTAGGAATTAAATCTTTTTACTGAGTCTATTGTAAAAAATCGTTGGCAAGTGTTTTGGGATTAATCTTGGGCAAGTATCCGAAAAGCAAAGTTTAGTTTTAAACGCATTCTTCCTAAATGATTGAAACAAAAATTTGACTCAAAACTATAATTATAGTTACAAAATTACATATCAAATTTGACATATTTTTGTTAAATTAGTTATTTTTGAGCAATTGCATTAACATATTTCTTAAAGTACAGACTGAAATGAGGTGATTGTTGATTTACCGATGATCCCTTGTTGGATTTGGCGCAAAATTTGACAAATGTTTAAACAATAGATACTAAATTTGTATGCCAAATATTCAAAATGTCTTCTTTTTGTAGCTACCATGCTAACTTATATTTGAAATAGTCAGATAAACAGAGCTCCTCTGCACGGATGCAGGAAAAAATTTGATCGAAATCCACAATTTTAGTGAGAAGACCGTATACCGAATTTCATACATCTATCTCAAACTGATTTTGCGTAATCTTTCTTATATATAAGCATTTTTCGAATTGAAGGAAGTGTAAAACGTGAAGAATTATTAAAATCTCGTTCGAATTTTTTAACGATTACAATATTTTCTCTAAATTTTGTGAATGAGAAAGTGAAAATGCCAAATGATACATTTTTAGTTAAGATATTCTTGAAACCAGAACGAGATACTCTATAGCACTGCTTTAAAATTTATCAAATAAAGAATTTTTAAGCAAATATATAATAATAACATAAAAGCAGTTTTATGCAAATAACAATAAGAATAAAAGCGATTGTTTTTATGATCATTTTAACAGCTGCAAAATAATGCGATTCAATGATTGGATGAGGCAATATCATTTTGAAGCTCATTATAATAAAAATATTTGTTATAATCTGTGTACACTTATTTATCAGAAATTACTTTTAAAAAGTTATATTCAATCAAACAATTTTTTTTATTATTAAAAGGCTACTCTTTTTTTAACCTTTAAAACGGTGTTAAAATCCTTTTTATTCAATAATATGCTTTGATGTTTAGTAAAAACACAATACATTCTATTTTTTAAAATTAAATTTGGATTAAACGTTTACGAAATCAGTTTTCAGTATGCCTCCAACGTTTAAAAAATAACTTTTC
>JAPMOQ010050662.1:0-19745 GCA_026543055.1 Argiope trifasciata
ACATTGATTGATTGAATATATTAGTACCTACACGATGTATGATTGGAATAAGTGTTGCTCGTTTACGTTATGTTTTGTTTTTACTTTGAATTGAAGTGAGCTATTGTGTGAATAAATGTTTTATTTAAAGTCTATTTTTATCCTTGCATGTTCATTAAATCAATAGCAAACTCTGCTTGTATGCATCAGGGACAATACTTCAGACGTTGTTTCACTTTTGAAACTTTTGCATCAAACAATTGATAGGTCATAAGAATTAAGTCAGCAGATTTTATTAGAACCTTATCTCTAATAAAGTACCTCCGAATATAGGGATTCCTCCAGGTTGGTCCCGTATATATGGGTAAAAAGCAATTCCTTTCGCAAAGATTGCCGTTTGCTCATTGCAAAGGCTTAACGTAGTTTGTATTCGCACACAAATAAGCAGCCTGTGGATTCGTTTTTCTCATAAATCTTTTCTGTATCTGTTCTTTGAATTATTAGTGGTATAAGATCACATAACGGAATATCAATTTTATTTCAAAGAAGTGTGGATGATTAAGACTGATTGTTGCAACCGACAGATGACGATTTTGTTGGGATATTTGTGTGTCATCAAAGTTGCAGTTGTGAAATTCAAAATTATTTTTCAGAAATGCAGATGTTTGGTTCCTTTTCACAATTTTCAAGTGTTTATTCCCTCATTGCACATACGGTGATTAGATAAAACATGTAAGTATAAAAGTCTGTTGTGTAATTTTGAGAAAATCAAATTATTTCTAGAATGCTGCGAAATTTTTGTTGCTCAGCGATGAAAGTTTTGAAAGTGATTTTGAACAAAATGTTCGAGCTTCTTTTGGATTCTTGGTTGGATAAATTACTATACATCCGAATTCTCTGAGTACCATCTGATAAAAAGATACCTGAACTTCAAAATCAGTTGAACCCAATGGTTTATCGATTTTCTTTAAGATGTTGAATTCTGAGGAGATTAACACTTGTTGAGAATTGCATTTTACTAGCAAGATGTTTTTTCCTCATTAAAGCTCATATATATGGACAGGAGAAGCATAAGATCTAAAAATTTATTCTCGACGCCATGGTGGGTGAAGAAATGGTGTGAAATTGAAGTTTTTTTAACAATTGTAAACTTTAAATTGGACTTTATCATTGCCTGGACCCTTCAAAGTATGCAAAGAGAAATTTAAGCATTGATAAAAGTGGACAGTATCTTGTGAATTTAAGAAAAAAATGCAAAAAAGTCTTTATCTTTTGTTCCTGATTATGAACTCTAACTTAGACTGGTGCTATGTATTCTTTATTTTTTCTGCTTATTTATTTATTTTCCTGTTTTTTTTATTTTTCTCATATATCTATTTACATGTTTATCTTTGCTTTATCTTTTCATTTTACACTTTTTTCTGTTTTCGAAGTTAAATTGCCAGTGTTTTTGATAAATGTTATTATTCACTAATTATGTTTGAATGATACTTTTACTGTAGAATATTATGCAACCTTTTTTGCTAGAATCATTCAGATCTTCTGCACGTTTTCTTTTTATGCTAGCCTCTTTCTTTCTTTTTCCACTGCTCTTAGCTTCTTTTACATCTAGTACATATGCCTATGTAAGGTTTTTTTAAATAGCCAGTCCTTTTGTAGCTATTTGAATTCTATATTTTTATTTTCATTATGAGCTTTCCGCTCGTGTTATGCCACTTTTGGCCCACAGCTAATAATCATTAGAATACCTATATCGATGACTGGAAATGCTCCTTATGAGCGTTGCTCCTTAGCTGGTAACAGACCTTAGGACTCCATCTTAATTCCCACCAGTCAGTCATCAAATTCCAGTCGTTCAGATTATCAGCTTTCCTTTGAGCGAATTGGTATCGTTGATTGCGATTGATAGCAAGAATTAGTTAATAACAGACATTTGATCAGTACCAAAAGTAATTGTCCCAAAGTATTATTCGTATCAATTATAAAATTAATAATATTGATTACTAAATTTGATTTGAAACTAACTCAGGGCTACGAGTCTCATAAATAACTGTGCTCACATTTCGAACTGTATATTTATACACAAACACAGCTAGGAACCGCATAAGTAACAATGCAAAGAATTTAGTTGATTCATAAACATATTATTTTAAAAAAATATATAATACGAATGAATTTAAAGATGTATAATTTAAAAATTATCTCAAATTGCTCATTGAATGTTGAACATCATAATTCAATCGATGATATTTATTAAGTTTTCATTCATTGTCAAGCGTACCCAATAAGGAAATTCTTTCATTACAAATACTAATACAAGTTTCTGCATCATCTTTAAAAGCGTACCTCTGAGTATAGTCATTCCAATTATCAACAGTTTTTTCTTAAAAGTCGTCTTGGTATGATTTAATTGAAAGAAACCTCAATAAAAATATATTGTATAATTTTCAAATTCAAAACAGGAAAGTAATAATTTTTCTGAACTATGAAATTATTAAATTTTATTATTATTATTCTCGAGAGTTATCATATTTATAGAATCTTATTAATAGATTTTATTTATAGAGAGATTTCATATAGATTTTAGATTTTATAATTATTTACATGCATGTCTAGATTTCAGTTGTATCATTAACGAGTATCATACTGCTACATAAGAAACCTGATAGATCCGTTCAAATTTAAAACAAAAATACGATAGCCATAATGAATTTACCTGGAATTCAATAAAATGATACAATTTTTAAAATATTCACTTCCTGTCTTACAAATCCTAATTTTAAAAACTAATTAACTAGAATTTGGAAATTAATTACCTAAACATATTCGCAGAAAGTTATGTACATCTTACGCAACACAAGCATCATAATATTTTCTTTGAATGCCTCATTTCAATATCAGATGTTATAATTTGCTGAGTTATGTTAAGGCCATATTAAATTTAGGTGTTTCAAACTACGGAAAGTCTGTCATAAGTCATTACAAGAATAACTAACAGTTTTAATAAAGACATTGAGTGTCTTTAAATGTGGACAAATAACGCTTCGTAGATATTCTCAGTGGATTAGCGATTCGAGAACAATAGACGAGAGGATGACAACATCTCTATTCTTATAATAACCTGAGAAGCATTCTAGCAAGCCATTAAGACTTGGATAAACCAAATGGGATTTGTTACAGACACATAAGAGGGATTTTGGAAGGATAATACATTCGCTAAGAACGTCACCGTTAAGTTGAAAATCCTAGAAATCCTTTTTACAGAGAAATGGATTTCGGCTACCCATTATAGTGTTCAAAGTAATTTTGATTGTAAGAAAAAAAGCTAGTGTTGAATTCTTTTGATATTTAATTTTAATTAGGTAATAAAAATTAATTTGAATTTATGAAATAAAAGTATAATAAAAATGGTAGAATTAAGCAGTTAATGAAACACTTAATTTGATATTCCATAGGGTGCCCCAGAAGAAACGCAAAATTTGAATTTCTCACCATTCGTGCAGTAAATTATTGGCAATCTTATTTGAAAAATCCATTTCTCAGTTGATATTTTAGGGTTAATAAAAATGAAGCGTTACACGATGGAAAACGTATTAAATCAAGATTCGAATTTAAAAAACATTTTTCTTTTAAATTTTACCAGCGGGTGACCGAGCTCCGCTCGGAGAAAACAGGCATCGAAGCTAACTCGAAGATTTAAATTTTCAATTGTGATTTATCAAAACAATACATGCCATAAGAAAATTTGTGAAACCATTGGTGAAAAGATAACCGGTTAAACCTCGGCTTTTCATCGTCCACCAGCGATGTCATGTCTTGATGTTCCATTGGAAATCCCCATCTGCACTGGTCTCTTCCGTGTTTGCTGACCATGCACGGAGCGCTTGGGTTCATATCACCAAACGGGTTATGGATCATCCATTTCGAGATCAGTTCCGGATCATCTTCTGGAAACTTTATTAGTTCTCCATATTGGCTATAGATGGCAGCACGTTACCGCTTGAAACCTATTAGCCAAAATGGCGAACTAATAAAGTTTGAAAATATCCTATCTGTAACTCCGAACTGCTTGATCGTATCGCTTCAAAACCGGCGCCAATCGATTCCTCGTGGCCAAAAACCCCAGACCCCCAAGTTTACCGGAGTTTATTAATTCTGGGGCGATTTTCGACTTGACAACCATTCCTCGTATTATAGTATAAGATATTATTATTTAATTTTAAAGTACTCAGTATAGGGTTATGTATGGAATAAAACATGACCTCTACGGCTTAGCTGGCACATATGCAATCTCTTGTCGATATTTTTTATGGCTATTTTGCATATATGTGACTAAGTTTTACTGATGTAGCATTGAATTTTCTACTTCAATGCACACATGCTTTTGGGCCTGATGGCAAAGATTTTTGACTTCAAATAATCTCATAAAAAGAAATACAATGTTGTTAAATCACATCATCTAGGTGGCAATTCTCACATTTTTGACTTGTGGCTTCCGAAGTTTTTTTATTTATGAAATATTGTTCTAAAATGAAATCATACTCTATCGTATAACGTTCCATTTTTACTAAACCTGAGCTATCAGCTATCAAATGGTTGTTTTCAATAGGGCTATTAACACTTTATTGCAAGAATGGTGGCAAATTTGGACTCTGCTTTGTTTTTTGGGCACCCTTTATATGATGTTAATCAGTTAGCTGATTAAATGAAATCATTCATTAAATTAGATAATTTTTGAAACTGAACTATTTATGGTGAAAATGTATTTGAACAAGGCATTAGATTTATCAAATGCTACGAATCTCGAGAAATATTAAAAGAAAACGTGGATTCATATGTTTGAATTTGTTTCTGTAGGTTCACTACAAACATAAAATAATTTATTTTAATAGACAAAAATAAAATATTGTATACGAACATTTTTCTTGTCTCGAAAGGATAAGACACAGAATATTTTTCGTATGTAGAAAGAAAAATAAAGTAATTTCCCTAACTAAAGAACAAATAAACAGAAAAATACAACATATCATAATCAAATAAGTTCAATTATATTTTGCTTGCTTTAAATAAAAGCATAGTGCCTTCCCGTGATGGTTTCAGAAAGTGTTATGGAACAAAATTACAGCATTTTAAAGTTTAAAAAAAAATTGAAAAATTGCTTTTCTAGTGATATTGATTTGATTTAAACACGTATTTTCTTGAATTTTGATACTTTCTCTTAGTATTTAATAAAGTATTAAACAGCGATTACAGTCGTCGGATTTTTATTTGACATCAAACCCAAAAATTATTATAGTAACAAATATTATTTTTACTCCCATATAAAAGTTTTTTCTTTTACATAATGCGTCGCAAACGCAATTTAATCTACATTTTCCACATTTAAGCAAGGGAATATAAAATATAAGCATTGTTTGGATTGATTGATAATTAGTTTACGCAATACATTACTTGTTAGATTGATTAAAACTCTACTTAGTTCATATAAGTCATATTGTCAATGTTGATATTAAGAAATCTACCATAAAAGTTAAACTATTATTTAACTTTATATAATAATGCATATTGATTATCATAGATTATTACCATTGCGTCTTTAACGAGCAATGCCTGAGCACTAAACTGTAACAAAAATAAATATGTAGTTAAATATACTATAACTTAACTATTATATACTATAACATGAAATAGTATACCATACGCCATAAATTCATTAAAATTGGTGAGACAGTTAATTTGAAATTTAATTAACTTTTGTTTATCATTTATGAGGATAATTTAATGACTATCATGCACCAGAAGAATCTCATATTCTCATCTTCATTATTCATATATTTACAATAAAAGGAGACCTAAGTCTGTGTTTCAAGATATAGCCTTTTAAATTTTGCCTTTTGAAATAATTAAGTCATAAAATCTATCACTTTTTATTTTCTGATAAATTAGAAGCTCCATTAAATAACTTATTAAATAAAATATTGAATATTTTTAAATTTTATTTCTCCAGATCTTCTGCATCTTATTAAGAAGTGAAATTTATTACCACTGCTAACCTAACTGAATCGATGTCAACTGTACAGACTCAAAAAAGCACTCCCTTTTGGAGTTATAATAGTTACTTAGCGTACTTTTTCAAACAAACCTTCCTGCATTACAGTTATTGGTCAGCAGGTCTGCCATACTCTAAAAGACATAAAGTATGAGCTTTATGGGTAAATTTTCGTAAATGGAAAAAAATTTAATAGTCTTATACTGAATTTACGACAGTGTTGAATCTCTGAATTAAAATTTCATATCAGAATACGCTTTTGTTAGATTTTTAGCGCTATTTAGGTATTTCTTTTAAAACACATATTCCTTGGTTACATCCTCTTGAGATAAAATAGAGAGAAATTTAGGTTACAGATAATTTATAGAGTTTTTGGTTTTGTATGGGATTTTTAAAAGCGGATATTTAACGAAAAAAAGAAAAAAAAATGGGAGTCATCTGGAAGTCTTTGAGATGGCCTTTTTATGGCCAGGTAGATAATTATATATGGTTTTCGGCTATGTTCTTGATTTTCTAGAACATAGCTTTGTTTTTTTTATTTTATTTGGTCTCAAAAGAAAAATTAATCAGAAATGTTTAAGATAAAATAATTTTTATTAGTGTATTTTTAAGATATTAAAACAAGGCTCTGTTATGAAAATGATACTTTAGTATCTGAAAGGTAATAATTTATCAAAATTTCATTGCTTACATAAATTTTAATTTATTGACACTTTATTTGTTTTGAATGGTTTTTTATTAATTTTTTTAATAGAAATTAACATATTTCATTCAGCACATTCAGTAGTATCACTGAAAATATTTTTAAATGGTTCGATGAAACAAAATAATATATGCTGGATTAATATGAAATTATGATACAGGGGGATTATAATTAAACTGCCCTATAAACAACATGCTACAACGCAAACGGGCGAACAAATTGCAACGAAATTTTTTATATAGACCATACACGAGATGCGCTCATTGAATTTTGAAAAAAAAAATAGTTCCAAAATATCCATCAGAGGATGCCTTTTCCAGAAAAACATTAAATTTTATTATCGAACCACATTATGTGAATGCAATGACAAAATAATTGTTTGAGGGAAAAAAACAGTTCAGTTTGCAGAAACAAGAACGTTTAGGGCGAAATAATACAAGATGAGCTGTTGATAATCGTCGCCAGGACGATGTAGAGAAAGATACTTCATGTAACTATCCTCATTTATCTTTAAAATTTGTGCTGCAGCAGCTGTCTAGATGGCATCAACAAGTACTGGCGTGACAGGCTTATGCTGCTTTCAGGTTGAATTTCGAATGTCCCCGGCGTTTTAAATATCTTAATCATGACCCGGATATATTTAGCACAATAATGATCAATACCGTAGATTCTTTAAATGACAAAATTTACGAAGCATTCCCCTTGTTTTCATAAAAAAGCTTCATTGGTAAAGCATGTTCAACTAAAGATACCACCAACATTACAGCCAGAAACATCTTAAAAAAAAACCATGACAGCGTCTGCAAACTTTTCATACCTTAACCCGTTTAGTATGAAGATTCTTCTTCTTCACAAGCATGCAATCCTCTCTAGAACTGACAGAATTTCCCGGTTTTACATTTTATTACTCATAATTTTTGTTCTTTATAGTTAATATTATTTCTGTTTTCCATTTTGGTCGTTTTTCGTGCATTGTATGATTCCTTTTATAGGGTAAATTAATTAACAACCTTGCATACTGCTTTGTTTCATATGCAAGGTTCTGATGGCAGAGGGGTAAAGACTCCTTTATATGATAATGCTATTTAAATCAAAATTAGATATTCATTTGATCTTGACATTTATTAAATCAGTTATATTAGTTCAATTACTGATATAATACTTTAAAAATTAACTTGCAAATAGCATAAGTAAGGCATTGAATTAGATAGCATCATTAAAAATCTGATTTACCATTATATATACGAAAAATTTATTTTCTTAAACCTTAAAATGTGCTTTTAAATTTGAAATTTCTCCGTTCATCAGCTCAATAGTTTGAAAATAAATCCATATACTATTGCATCTCTAAATTTATTTAAAATGGGAACAATAATAAGTGTGAAAAGTGTATATGAAGTCCATAAAGCGTTATTGCAAGATCTTTGTCGAAACTTTTAATTCGTAATTCTCATTTCAATTTTTTATGAAGTAATTTTTTCCTCTCATTTTTCAGGCAGGATATGAAAAACTCTGTATATTATTATTCCATCCATTACTGCCATACTATCAGAAAGTACAATTCTCATTTTAATATCATTATATTATTGTTCGTATGGATTATCTAGTTCCAAAATGATAAATGTTGTTTTCTACTCTTCTAAACATGGGTCCAAATATTATTTATGATTATCTAGTTCCTAAACGGCAAATGTTGTTTTATTTTGCTCTTTATATGAGTTCAAACGTTATTTATAAAATTGAAAACAATATTTTCCATAGTATCAAATTAGTAGTAAAATTTAAAAAATGGATTATTTCCCATAAATAAGAGATTTTTTAAAATACAGGAAATACGTATGCCATTAAATTATATTCTTCAATTCTAAGTACATTTTTCAATTTTACACTATGTTTCGTATTCCATAAATTTGAGCTAACTATTGAAACCTACACATAGCAAGTGATAAAACAAATTGCAGTTGCTGGAAATTGCTACTATGGTGTTTATTAATAACCAAATATTATTATTAACTCACTGGTGAGTAAATGAGTTACGTTGCTGATGATGAATTATCCAAATTTATTCGAAGAGTAACATGTAAATTATTCAGAATATGTATTATCTCAAATGGACATCACATTAACAAGCATATACATAGTTTATTATAAATAGACTTTGTAGGCGATTACGTAACTGGGAACTTTTAGCGAGGCTTTGAAAACACTGTAACATGTATTATTTGGATACCATCATCTTAGATCAGAAGATAAATTTATCAAAGGTATTTTTTGAACTACACCGTATATCGCATGTGAATTAGAAATGTTATTATATTATATGCATTGGATATAAAACGGAGGAATAAATTATCTGTATTATTACTCTGATTATGGTAAAGTGATGGAAATGTGTGATTGTGTACAGTTGTGTAGATAAATTGTACCGAACGTCCAAAAGAAAATTCAATAAATAAATAAATAAATGCTAATTCAAAGTGCTTTCCACGAAACCTCATTTTCCATAAAGTTTTATATATATTTTAATACAATGCATTTCGTCAGTAATGACTTACCCTTCTTTTAAAACCAAACTCTGCAACAAAACTAAGTGTCAAACACTTCCTATTGGAAGTATTGAAAAACATTTATTAGTGATAAATATGAATCTATTTTTTATTGTGGCCTATTTTTAATCTAAACACATTTTTGTGGGAAATCAGATATTTACGTTATATACTGTGATTTCTTTACATATAACACTTATTCTGAAGAAAGAAAATTACTTTAAGTGAAAATTCAAACAAAATTCTTTAGTAGCCTTTTGAGATACATTCTTCATCTGTCAGTATATAACTGAAAATCCTTTTGTTTGTATGTTTGCACATTTTAAAATACCTTCATGCATTCAAGACATTTGAAACCCAAGATCCATAATATTGTCGTTAAAAGGAAGTTCTGTATGTAGTTAGCATGGCTGCGAGATAAAGTTCGAGTTTGTGAAGAGCAAGGTTGGCCGTTCGAATCCCAGCCAAGTGGGATTACATTAAAAGTTGGACTTTAATTTAGTTATAGTATTAAAATTTAGTTATATATTTACATCAATTTACATAATGTTATAAATTTAAATAATCGATGTTATAAAATTAAATCTTCAATGCTATAAATTTAGATCAATTTAAACAATGTCATAAATCAAAATAATTAATTTTATAAACTTACATTATACATAAACTTGTATCGCTGACAAGGGTTTTTTTTATTTTCAAAAAACTTCATTTGGACTTATTTTGTAAATGTTTTTGATATTACGTATTTCTTAAATTTATAAGCCGTTTCAAAACCACTACATGAATGTTTTGTCTGAATTCTTTATTTTGATTCTTAATTAGATTATAAAGTTAATATTTGAGATAAGGCCTCACTTTTCATATTTCCAATCCACAGTAGCCTGAAGATGTTTGACTAACAGACTGATTCGTAATGAATGAACTCTTTGATAAATCTCTTCTCTAACGAGTCCGTAGTGGCTTGGTGGTAATTTCTCCACATCTGAACTAAAGGTTGTAGGTTTAAGACTGAAGAATCTTTATGTAAGAGAACCTGGCGCACACTAAATCCGTCGAGCCAAATAGTGTTGTGGAAATTTTGGTGGGAGTCGCAATTTTAGGGGACCATCTTCGTCATCTGACTGTGATTCAGAATTAGAAGGCTCTTCCCTAAATAGCTCTATTCTTGCTTTGTAAATACGGAGCTAAAATACAACTAAGCTAAACTCATCTCTAACAGTGATTCACCTTTTCGAAGAAAATTCACTATTGCCATGAGCAGAAAGGATGAAATGAAAAAAAAAAATCTTATAAATGTTACGTACTCATGATATTGCACACTATCTCTTTTATTCATTAAAATATAGACGAAAAATCTTAGTTACGAATATCGTGAAACACGTAGGTAGATACAAAAAGACATACAAATAATATAATCAAGTAAAAAATAAAATAAAATAACTACAATTGGCCATTAAAAGTTTTTTACTTTCACGTATTCTATCACGACTTCCATTAGTACCCGGATGGGGGGTTATTTTCGTAATCTCACAAACAGCTAAACCTAACCCTCAGACTCCACCGATAATGTCTCTCCAGTGCCATTAAGTGGAAACCGTTGATTAAGTCGTAACTCGAAGAAGACGAAATGTAATGAGGGTGTAAGAACGAAAGTGGGAAGCACAGAGAGGGTCCATTTCCTGGGATTTCAAAAGTTTTTTTATAACTTTTCTTTGCATTTAATTGGAAAGCTCATTAAGAGAAAGAAATATTTTAATGAAAGAAAAAATGAATATTTCCTAAAATGTAGCCTTTATTAATATCAGACAATAAAAATTAGAATCTTGTTTATTTATTTTATTGGAAAGTTTCTACATAGTTATGGTTTTCAAAATAGTTGTTTTTTTCAATATTTAATATTAGGAGCACGATTTTACTTTAGATTATTTTAACACTGATATGACTAATAATAAAAATTTATATTTTTGTTTGTTTTCTAAAAATATATTATTTTTATACAAAATCTATTTAGAATTAGTTTTTACTTTTTATAAATAATATGGAAAGTTTATTAGAAAGAGAATATTTATAATGTGGGAACTGCTAACAGTTCTCGTAATCTGTATGTTACCATATTGCGTCATTAATCGCGTGATGCTTTCCCACCATAATTGACAGACGGAAGCTTAACGGCAAGACGGTAAGACGTACCGCTCACGCATCTTTTTATGTATTTTTTGTTAGTTCAGTGATGTTTCAATATATTTTATAAATTAATGCTGATACTTGCTTTTCCCCACAATAACATCTATTAAATTGATGCATGGAACAAGATAACCTTGTAGTTGTATCATATTTCGGATTATTTTAGAATACGATTATTTAATTCTTTCATAATTTTGTTATTATAGATCCTTCATAATTTTACAATATTTTTATTTAGACCTATTTTGTTCTGGTTCCAGATGTGATTCAATAACAATCAACACCATCTATTGGAATTATAAAGAAAACTTCTTTGTTGTTATATAGATAGAATGAAAAAAAAAATCTCTTAGAGCGAGATAATGACATACAGGTTCAAAATAGTGACATTTAATTTTTATATTAATTGAATATTAATGCTTAACTTTAAAAATTGTGATATGTGCAAAAAAAATATAAATTAATTTATGAGTTGCAATAAAGATATCTCGTCTGTTGATTGTGTAATTTGTTCGAATGTTATTACAATCAAAATAAAATGATGGCATATATGGCATTGCTCTATCATGGATGATAATGATTTATATTTTATTTCTCGGTTAAAATGTGTGTGATGAAAGGACAAAACAATTAAAATCAATAAATACTTCAATGTCTGACAAAAAACATTATTTGCTTGATATATTTTTTTCATTTCACTGTTTTGCTGCTGATGAATGTTAAAATTTTATTATGGAAAATAACCAACCACATTTCTAGGCATATTTAAAGAAATTGAGAAAATAACCAAAATTATGTCCTTCTGTTTTTAAAATATTTCTTGATACCTTGGAGCTACGAAGACGAGGGACTGGATCAAGCAGCATTTTCTTCTGACCTAAGTATTACAAAGACGTAAAAGATTGCGTGGATTCTTTATTTGTTTTCAAAGAGACAGCACATCTAATGAAAAAGAAATCTCCCCTAAATCATGTACCATTTACTAAAGAGTTTCTTAAAAATTGATTTTCATTAGAGTTTGGACTCTTTCTTACAACTCCAAGTGAGAAGCGATACATCTTCATTCTATATGAGTTCAAAATATCTTGGAATGGTATCTGTTACTGAATTAACTTCAACTTAAGTAACTGATGTTTTATTGAACGTTTTCAGTAGAATTGGTTTTACACTAGAAGTAGACTGTGATAAAGCCATCAGTTGCAAGAAATACAGCTTCGAAAATTTCAAAATAGAAAGTACGATAATTTTTCCGATTAAGTAATAAAGTTGTCTTATTTACTAACTAGCTTTGTTTAACTTCTTTAATTTATTCACATTTTTCCTCTTTATAATAATAGAAAATGGAATAAGATGAGTTGGGAAAGTAGAAATATTTTTCATGCATAACTCATTTCATTGCTCATGCCACATTTTTGTAATTGACAAAATGTCATAATAGGATTAAATTTAATACATTTTTTAAATATTGTTATGATAAGGAACTTTACTTTCACAGTTACAAATAACATGTTAACAGCAGTTATAATTTATACCTGAATTATTCTTTTACAACTTTTATATGTTACAACTACTATTTTCAATTTTACCTTACCTGCTGTCCCATCACCTACCAGATTCTGAATTCATATGAATGACTTTCCTCAAATTGTCAGTACTTACTTACTTATTCACTCCTTATTTCCAAGTCTCAACATTTATTCAAAATTCAGCTGATGAATGTAAGACAAAATGGCTTCTAATCCAATTTCGTGCCTAAAGAAGCATTTGGGCTGCTTCAAATGATCCCTTTACTTTAGCTATTGCCAGGTAGGAAGAAGAACAAGAGAAACTACCAACCATATCAGCATGGGCATCTTAGCAAGATTAATCTAATCGTAAAATCAATTTCTTCTTCAACTTGATATCGTTCGGAAGGAAAAACGTCCATTTCTTCCCTTTCATAAAACAAAATGAAGATAATAAAGAAACGAAAAGGCTTGAAATAAAGAAAGAAAGTTCTTTTGAGGTATTTTTTCCCAGTCCAGGAAAGAATATTGTGAACTTTTCTTTGTTCCGTAACTTTTCTTCGAACAAAAACATAATCGATTCTGGAGAACTCTTTCGGGAATTAGTTTCTTAAACCGAAGTTCAAAAATTTCGTGAGAATTTCCGTTTTTCATAAAATAAGTTTTAAAGAAGAAGAACGATATTATAAAACTGAAACGAAATGGTCGAATCTGACTAAATAGGTTGAATTGAACTTTTATTCACTTATACAGATAAGCTAAATTTAATTTGAGGAAATTGAATCTTGGGAGAGTAATAATCTTTGCTTTTATTTCCATTTTATAAGCGGAATATTAATTTTTTTTTGAAAATTACGTCGTCTTGAATCATTTGTCGAATTTATATGGAATTATTCCTGTATAAGAAAAACTTCGATTTCGATTCATAGCGAATTGTTAAACTATGGTAAAAAAGTAACCAGGTGGAATTTTGCCTCTCCATTTAATTCAAATCTTTTAGAATTACTGAAAAACAGAGTATTTAAGTCACTCAAAATTAAAAGAGAAACCAATTTACTCCTATATGTCAGGTAAACTTCCGTTTTATAAACAATTCATTGCTGGAAGTAATTTTATATATATATATATATATATATATATATATATATATATATATATATAAGCAACTTTAACACTTTATATATATATAAGCAACATTAAGATAACATAAGCAACTTTGCACTTTTTAGACTCTAAGATTGGTGTTATTTGAGAAGAACACAAATTTATTACCGTTTATTTTGACAACAACAGTTAGGTACGATTAGAAGAGATAAAATAGAGGGTTCTGAAGAAAAATTCAGAAGTTATGTGCTCATTTTATTGCTTTTAGCAACTTTGGTACTTATTTGTATAGAGGTGTACTGAGGAAAAAATATTTAAATGAATATTCTATTTAATTCATTCAAAATAAATCATGTATAATATGTATCTAGGATATATTTCAAATACTACATCAGTACAATAGTTATCTGATATGTTGCAAATAGTTGAAAGCAAATATTCAAATGAAGAATTGCTTGAGTATTCAGAACGTTGAGTATTCAAGCGTTTTGCAGAAAATGAATATTCTTAACATTTCTAACAAAATAAATGGGAGGTCAATACTCTCCACGAGATTGAAGGCGACAAGGAGGTCCATTTATGCAACTGAATCCAAAATATGCATAAAAATAATAATATGTAATTTATGTCCTTTTTCTCATCCTGTGATATCTTTATACGCATTCTAAGAGAACTTACAATGTTCTATTCTAGCCATGGCATCGTAGACTGTACTTCCTGTAGAAGGCCTATAATATTTATTATGGAATTAATTCAGAACGAATCTTCTAAGATGAGTTTCTTTTAAGAGGGGGAACACTTTAAAATAATGCAGTTCACTTTAAACTGACTAAGAAAGTAGCGCAATATAGGAGAATTAGCGCCATATAGATTCTGATTCAGCTTGAAAAAAAAAGACTTACAATTAGATAGAATTTAAAGAATCTGTTTCGAGACCTCCTGGTGGTATTTCTTAATTATTATAATTCTACTCTATATTTGCATACACTTGACTCATTTAATGTCAAAAAGCGTCTTCGGCTTCAAGTGACAAATATCAAAAAGCCTAATACCGTCCTAATCGACAAATTAAGTAAGACATTTATTACGTTCCTATTTTAACAAGTTAATTTTTTTAGTAGTGGTGGATGAAAATGTATCACATAAATATCTCATAAATACTATTTTAATTTTAAATTGAATGTTTAATATTACGAAAAGACAATGATTATAATCTATCAAATTGCATGTTTATATCATGTTCATTTTTCATCATTATTAAATTTGTCTATAAAATAGCCATCACTCTCGTGTATAAAATATAACAAATTCTACAATGGAGCATTTCCATTGGTTATCACTGCAACAGTGATAGAATAAATAGCGGTAATATATCCTTTTAATTGTAACCTGTCTTTTTTCTTAAGGGAATTGCAGAGAAGGCTTATAAATACAAATACATACTTGTTGAAGAATAATATATTGCATTATCGTTAGCCTGCACTTTCATCGAAATGTCTCATTCCATTAAGAAGCCTTAGGGATTAGACTATAAATGATATGGAGTATCATAATATCGAACCTTACATTTTCCGAATATGCTATGTATAAAGTGGATGTAGTAAGCATTATTTTGTCCAAATAAAATTTCTAAATTGGTAAATTCCGGAAATTTTGCAAGGAAATTAACTGTCCGTTAATGAAGATTTACAATTATGAGATATGTTCCTTAAAAGTGAAAAAATAATAGGATACATATATTTGGAATTCAACATAATTGTAAACAGTTTTTTAATATTTATTGATATATCGTCTTCAAATATTTTTGAATTGGTCAATTCCAAAAATTTGTGAAATAAAATGCATGGCCCTTAATGAAGATTTACAATTAGGAGATGTAGTTCTTGTAGACGTCCGGAAGATTAGTAAAATGAGAAAGTAATCAAATAATTTTTTTTTGAAAATCAGCAGAATTAAAAGGAAATATATTATGTTTAACAATAAATCGTCTCCAAATATTTTGAAATTGGTCAATAACTGCAATTTGGAGAATAAACTGCACATTAATTAATGAAGATTTACAATTAAGAAATTTGCTCCATATGGATGCCCTGAGATTTAAAAGTAAGAAAATAATCAAATAAAGCTCTTTTAAAATTTTCAAAATTATAAGCAAAATTTGTTATATTTAATAACACATGGTCTTTAAATATTTTTAAATTGACGAATTCCAGGAATTCGGTAAATAAAGTGTTCATCAATTAATGAATATTTGCAATTAGGAACTCTGCTCTATATAGACTAGAAACAAATTTGTATTATTCAGTAATACATCGTCTCCAAAGATGGATTGTATTTCATTATCAGAGGTAATTGTTATATTTGTTAGATAAGGTATTAAAACTATATGAATTCTACCGGACATTTTTGATCACGAATCAGTAGTGTGAGATATACTTGAGCCCGAATATAACTGCCCAAATTTGCATATCATATTAAAATGAAGACTTATCTTACAGCGGATACAATGTGCAGCGTGTTTTACATAAGCGATGTTTTTAGCCGCTCAAAACGTTGAACTCATGATTCGGTTTTCTTTTGACTAAGCTTTTGTATCCGACTTCGCTATTAACACTTGTTAATAACCTCATTATAAAAATAATTAAACTTCACATATTAACATAAATAATTAAGTATGATAAAATTATTTAAATGTGGGAGAGCCATGTTGCTGACTATTCTGCTCCGAATATAAATAGATGAATAGCTATTAAAATTATTGCTCTCTGGTTATAAAATAGGTATGTATTCCGTTCTTTTAATAATATTTTGTAAAAATAGTGTAGATAAAATATAGAAATCAAGAATTCCAGATTCGTGAAATTTGGACTCCAGAGTTTTACAAAACTCTACGTTTCAGACCTCTAATATTTTTGAAAAATGATATAAAATTAATACATCTATGACAAAGATGACTAAAAAATGTAGACTGTGGAATTTAGTACATGACCTTTGCACCAAATTTCCAGATATCTATCAAATTTCGAGTAATATCTGTTCAGAAAAAGTTTTTCTATCTGGCTGTTCATATATAACGCACAATTACAAAACGAAGGCAGCTAGATCGATGAAATTTGGCCCACAGATTTAACATCTATGATGTAAGCAACTAATAAATTTTAAACCAAATCCAACAAGGTTTAGGTTTAGTTTAGATATATTAACCTCCCGTTGTAAAGCAACACTAGGACTATTTTGGAACAGATCTCATAATTTTGAATTGCGGTTAGATGACCCTCCCCTTCACACCCCACCAGAGGGAGGACATTAGACCTCACTGATTTAACCTGCAACGAAGCTAAGTATACGAAGTTTCTTCGGTGGAATCGGGTCTAGAACCTGAAATCCTATGGCTCACGAGTCAAAACCTTACCACCAGGCTACCGTGGCCCAAATCCAACAAAGAGTCGACTGTATGTAGAAGTGTTTCTTCAGAAACATGTAATACTGACAAAACAAAAATTTAAAGGTCTCAAATACTTTTTGGAACAAGTGGAATTTTTTGTCAAATTTTTATTTCAATTCATTGAGAAAATCATGTTTAAAACAAAAATTCGATTTTGAGATACCATTAAAAATTTATCATCAAATAACGCTTAAAGATAATAAATTCGGTAAAAACGCTATATTTATACCAAAAGTTAATAATTCATAAATTTTGTATTCCGTTGCCATGTAAAGCGTTCTCTAGCATGACAAGGTTATTAGAGAGGATGTGAGAAAGTTTAAGGAAGACCGACCCCACTGGCATGTATATGCAGATCTAATTTTTAAAGCACCATTTGCAATACTGTCATTGAAACAATTCCAGCAATTAACATCCATTTTGTATTCAATCAATAATATAATTTACTCTTACTCGTCAACCTATTTGCATGAAATGTAAATGACCAGAATATTAATACTCGAACACTCTCCTACTGTTTTACATCCATCTCATATAATTACAGAAAATTAGATTGCAGTACATCGTTGGTGTATGGCATAATTCAAACAATGCTTTTTGATAAATGATCCATCTGATATCGAATGATAGCATCAAGTTAATACATAGTTGTTTGAACATTTTGAAGTCTCCTGAAACGATTCCGGTTTCATACCTCATTAGCTAACCCATTCATAAGATCCATTTGAGTTTGTACAAATTGACTCGATCCGTTAAGGCTATTATTGGGATGGTACATGATAAAGTAACACAGCACTGCTGTTCATCGATTAATTAATAATAACTGAAATTATTAATAATCGCCCTCGAATGAAGCAATGCATTTCGTATTCGAAACTAATGCACATAAGATAATTTCCATTAGAACACCAGATACATAAAGTTAATGATAAACAAAATCATTTAAACGATGAAAGAACCAATTTTTGATCCTGCTGTATTTATTTATTTTATAACCAATTTTATTAGTCATAGAATACATTTTATATCATATTTCATAATTTATGCAGGTAATTCATTATTATATATTTGCTAAAATAATTTATTATGTAAGATTTCACTAAGACAATTAACTTACTGTTTTGAGAATAATTGACCAACTTCCATGTAAATGTTTGTTTCATTTCTTAGCAAAATGTGTAATTTTGTCTTACCACTGCATAAGTAACTTGTGCATGTAAAGAGAGACTTGTCTTAAAAATATGAAATTATTAAGGCTAATTTGCACAATAGGTGTATAAACAGCTTTTATTAAATTGAAATCCGGCGCCCTGGTTTAGAGGTAGAGTGTCTTCCCCGAGATCTAAGCGTCCTGGGTTCTTGTCCTGGTTTGGGCATGTTGTTCTTCGCTTGCACTCTGTGAGATGTGCGAATTTGATTTTGATTATTGTAATATTTTATCTTTGTATACTCTGCAAATGAACGAAACCTTAATTCAATCAAGATACTTTGCAGTTTTCTTTGAAAAAACTAATAGATTGAAAAATGCTATGACTTTAAAAAAATATATAAATATTAGAATATTCTAAATAAAAAAGGAGAAGTAAATACATTAGCATATATGGAAAAAATCGACTTTATTGATTATTTGCTTAATTGAATCTTATTGAAGCTATTATTTATTTAGTTTAAAACAGTTAAAAATTCAAAAAAATTCTGTTACCAAGCTAATTTTTTTCTTTTAAAAATTATATTTATTAATTGTTTTGTAAAACAATCAAAAATGTATAAATATTTGCAAAGATCAAATATATTCAAAATCTTAAAAACTGTTTGGGGACTTCAATGCTATTGTTATCAATTATCTCATTATTTTGAAATTTAGATTGAAAATATGTTTATTAAATGTGAAAGAAGCTCCATTGTTTATTTATTAATATTTCAATCGAGAGTTTATGCGTTATGCATATTCAACATATAAGATTGGTTATCTTTTAATCTTCTACTTTTTCTGAAACTTTATACTTTGACATGGACTTATGAGCATTTTGATAGACACGTTATGCATAAGAGATCAAGACAGTTTCCCTTCAGGCATTTCCACTGTCAAGAAAATGTTCTATGAATTCAAAATTCGTTATTTTAAAATGCAGCATGTAGAAAGAGTTTTCTTCACTGACATGTTAAATATTTAAAATTCAAAAAAAATAATTCAATACATTCAATAAAAGGAAGTTAACTTTTTTAT
>JAPMOQ010050684.1:0-10211 GCA_026543055.1 Argiope trifasciata
TTGATAAACTGTGTGCTAAATGTAATTCTACTAGTTTTTTACATTCTCGTATACTTAGGACTGAGTTAAATCGATAAATTTAGGCATTCAGATTTAATGTCTACATTTATCAAATATAGTGCCAAATGCTATAAGGGGTTGGCGGTCTGTTGCTCTGTTGTCCCAGAAGTATACGCAACTTATGTTTCTAATGCAATATTGCATTCCAAAACGTAATGATGGAAATATATCAAATTTAGTTTGGAAATTTTAACTACAAGTGTAGCTTTGTCTCACTCGGCTGAAATAAAGCATCTAAAACACAAATTCAAGTTTTGAATACTATTAACCCCTTGACAGAGAACGGTGGTCAACCCCAAGGATGACACGGCATTTCAGTAAAAACACTAAATTCAAGACTGAAAATATTTCATAACTTTTGAACGCCAACGCAGTGGCGTTCTTCGGGATAGCACCTTTATTTGAGATTATACGAGAAAGTTATGGGGAGGCTACTCCCTTTTTTTATAGAGGAGTTATTATTCCATTTATAATTGGTTTAGTTCTTTGTGTTTTTTAATTATTGTGTACACGGACAAGCATATAAAAGACCAAACAAAGGTAAATATCAATCGTTGATGAATTTCATTTAATGTTTAACAGAAAAATCTGTAAATTTAGGATTATTAACAAACATCAAATTACATCCATCGAACTGGTTGCATTACTGAATTATCCTGTTCACTGACAAATGGAATAAAAAACATTCTGATGTGAAAATCTTTACGAATTGCTTTTTTTTTTTCTATAGATGAACTGTATAATTTGGTGATGGTTGATTTTGATATGAGTAATCAAATTTCCCTCCATTTAATTATTATTTCATCAAAAAATTGAATACAGTCGTGCAAGATGTTGCACCATTGGGATTCTCTTTGGATATACCTGGATGGTTTCTAGTCTCTTTCTTTCTTTATTGTCTTTATCTATTTCTTCCTTTTTTTTCTTTCCTTCCATTCTGTGCCCTTCCAACCGGTTAGATAACTTGGTGTTATAGGCACCAGAGGCACAGGATGGCGTTATGTTAGTTACCTATTAGCTGTACAAATTAAGAACAAAATTTTTTTGTATATCTATGATATATTCAACGTTATTTAAGAAATTATATAAATAGTTTAGCAATGTGAGTAAAAGTTGAATTTCTACGATTGCATCTCTATGATAACCAGCTCTTGTTTCCTCAGTTCTCTCATTCAAATCTATAATTTTCCCGCTTTAGAAGAATAATTTATCTGATAAGTAATTCATTATTTTTGTCACTATAATATAAGCTTTTTTTTGTTTTGACTTGATGGAATAATTTGAATTTTTCAGGCAAAATAAAACGAAGTACTATCTAGTTTCCAACAAGAGAATTATTCTTAATTTTTCGTTTGTTTACAGAAAAAAAATTATCACTTTAAAACATTTAACATTAAGATAAGACTCTGACTATTTTCGTATGAATATGAAAAGAAGATTACTATTATTGTTCCAATAGGGTAAGGTTATTGATAAGATTTTAATCATAACACATGTATAGATAAACAAAAGATACATTCTAATTATATTATTTGAAAAGATATATCAAGGACAATATAAACATTCAAAAGCTTAACTTCGAGGACTGTCATATATTTTTCGAGGATTACATAGAAATAGCCATTGTTGAAATTTAAAAAATATTTACTACTTTCAAATACCTTAGCAAATATTATCAAATAAAACTGACGTAATAAAAGTGGTTCGTATTCATTTTTAATTTTCCAAATTTCAATTGATTCTTATTTTTAATTAAAAACTCCAGTTATTCATCGTCTGAATTTTGATTGCAATTTTTCTGGTATGAAATAAAAGGAGATATTTTTAATTTCTTAATATCTTTTATAAACGATCTTGAAAAAGCATTTCAAATTGCAGTTTTTTGTGCATAAAGGATCCAAAAACTCGTTCAACCATCTATCTGTATTTCTCCTAAGAGAATTAAGAAAACAAGTAAATAAATGAAAGTAAAGTTAGAAGAAACTAAAAGAGAAAAAAAAACCTCCAACAACTCCGTTTTACGTCAAAGATTTTCTACCTCTTTTAACTCCAGTAGACCAAATGTACAGCAAAGGCCGAATACGTAAAATTTAGAGGCTAAATTTGAAGATTAACTCCACTCCAAAAATCGGAGATGGATTCGAGACTGAAAAGGATATAAGACACTTCTTTTAAAGAAAAAAAAATCAAGAATTATAAAGAAAGAATAAAAGATGAATTAAAGAAACTGGCTTAGGAAAAACAAGAAGACTGAAAAAAGAAGAAATAACTAAAGAAGAAAGAGAAGAAAGCAAGAAGAAGTGGAATGGAGAGCTGGTTCCTCTAAAAAGAATGCTGCCACAAGACTGGAGATCGTGCCACTTGATTCGGGAAAAGTTCCGATAACAAAGTGATAAGACCTTTCTCAAGACAGATAATGCTCTCGTTTTATCATGGGATTAAGTGGCATCCGAGGAGTTATTTAATGAGAGAATTTAACAAGGTATTGCTAGGAGATATTTAATGAAGACATTTAATAGGGTATTGCAATAATTGTTTCGTCTCTTAGATAACAAATTCTTAATTGCCGATCTTCATTCTGTGAGTATATAGGATGGATTATAGATATTGAGGAGTAGATGAAAGCTTATCATAACGTGTTTATTAGAAACTAATAAATGTTAGAAGAATATACAATATTCTAAATTCCCCCCTTTTAATTATAAATGATATAAAGATGTTCACATTTAGATTATTAAAAGGTACATCTAAAATCATATACTATGTTTCATATGTTAAAAAATCTTTTTGTCTGTTTGGTTTTTTTAGACTAGTTAAACTCTCTGTTAGGTTCACATAAAAGACAGCGATGATAAAAGCAAGCATCGCCGAATTTATAATTTTTTTAAGTAAGTGACTTTTTTTTTTGTGAATCTGGCATCTTCCATAAAAAAATTATTATTATAAAAATACTACCGTTTGTAATGTTGAAAAATAAATGCCCCTTTTCTGATATATTTAATGAAAATATTTTACTTTGAAAAAAACTTCTTTCTCTTGAGTCTGTGACTCAGAAGTACGTTGGTAAAGTATAAACAGGTAAAGGAATACCGTTTATAAAGTGAACTTCCTTAAAAATTGGGCAAAGATTTCGGCGAAATCTTGGTTTGCAATAACACTCTCCACTCCTATAATTATGCAAAACTATTAATTAATGCTTTAAGATATTTTAAAATTTATTATACTCTTTAAAATTACGAGAATAAAATTACAACATTTATTTTCAAGACAGGAATTTTCAGAATAAAAAGATGGAATACAATTTTATGTTCCTTTTAAATTCCAAGACAGTCATAAATTTTACAAAAATATTTTTTTCATGGAGGCTTGAAGGCTTGAAATGTGGAGATTCGTCAAAAACTTGATCTTGAATTCTTTGAGGATTCAAGATACAATATTTTCTTTACATTGCGTCCAAAAAGTAATGGTCGGCAGTTCCAAAAATTTCTGAACACAAAAGTAAAAAGAGGAATAAATAATGGAAAGGTAAATATTTGCTTTATTTATCCTCATTTGACATTGAAATGGATTTTCACCAAAGATATATGAAAAAAAAAAAAAAACGAGCTCATAATAATGCTAGCAGATATGTTAAAGGTGTCATCACTTATACTTAATTCAAAGATTCTCCAATTTTAAATAAGTAACAGCGAAGCAGCTTTTGTATTTATCAATAAAATGAAATACTAAAAAGGGCAAAAGTAGCTTAGAATTAAAATAGATTTTAGCTATTTTTTAAAATTTATCTAAATTACAAAGAATACTTGGAAAAAGTAATCATGATTGGAGAGAGAAGATTAAAAATATCTTACTTTACGGAAAAAAAGAGAAAGTTATTTTAAATTACGACATGAAATGCAACTGTTATTTTATCAGCAGATTTATCAAGTTTGAAAATAGAAGCCAAAAATGAAAACAGAAGCTGAGTTTAAAATTTTTAGGGGCATATTTTCCTTTCATTCTGAGATCCCAACTTACTGAACAGTAGATACTGTATTGCCTGATTTGTAATTTTTATGTTTTTAAAAATTCAGAATTTATTTTAAAACTTTCTTTATTCTAAATAATCCGTTTCTCACGTTATTAAACTGTAGTTATATACATATATAAATATTTGATTATATTTATCAAGTTTTTACATATTATGCGAATAATCTAAAGTTTAACTGAAGAAATTTTGAAATTTATTGGCAATTCTCTGACCAAGAGTACCATCAAATAAAAGGAAGCTTCGTATTTTCAGGAATTACGTGATCTCTTAGATACTTCTAAATTGCAGCCACATCTAAAAGATTAAGTGTTATCCCAACTATTCAGAGTATTTTTATTTGTATTGCTAAATCTTCTGTAATGGGATGCTAAGTGTCAAGTATCAAGGATTTTACTTTGTAAATAATTTCTCTTTAACTTAGACTTAATGATTGATACTTAATAATTAATAATACTCAATTCATAAATTAAATAATAGTATTATTAATTTTATTTAGTAAATAATTTTCACTAAAATTATTTCAAATTCAAACTTTAAGATAGGATAGGTAAAACACATAAAAAGAAATACTTTTTGTACTGCAATATGGGAGAGAATTGAAAAGTTTCCGAGAAAATAAATGTGGAAGAAAATAAAAGCTCTTTACTTGCATAACATTAACACAAGTGTGCTTCCACCAGCATCGATACATGCCTGGTATTGTCTATAAAGTTATTGGTATCTTTGGAAATTACTTGGTATTTCACTTCATTTTTCGAATTACCTGGTTTGGCATTATCTTTGGTAGTTACCTGGTAGTTTCCTGGTTACCTGGTATCAAGTATTTTTCAGTTATTTCAAGTATTATCTTAGTATAATTGAAAGCTTCGAACTGAAGTTCTCATCAGAGTCAATTGGAATCTCATAGACTCTATATTTTTCGACCTAGTATACACTTACTTGTTCCGCTACAGTATTCATATCAGACCCCATATTTCTATACAAAAATTGCTTCTTTATATGCGTTTTACATATCCTTAAAGTTTGGCCCATGAATTCAGAAACATCCTATATATTCTTTTAAAGTATTTTATGTATGATATCCATATATACTTTTAATGAGGTGCTGATTTTTGAAATGCAATAAGGAGGACCATTCTTGAAGAAATTTCATACAATGATTTGTTTTATCTAAAGATTTGTCTTTACTTCCTTTTAACCAATTCGTCAAATCCTATTTTATTTTATTTTTGTTCTGTTATCTTTTTTTATTGTACTTTTTATTTGTATTATATAGCTGGAAATGAAATAAATAGGGATTTAAAATTATTTATTTTCAACATTTTTAATGGGTAAATATTTAGTTGGTTTTCGTGCAATGAGAATTTGAATTAAGTTTGGCAGTGTTAAGGATTACAGTGTTAAAGATTACTAATTGTTTTATATCCCAATGAAAATATTGATAAATGTGTTTTCATTGCTTCAAAATTAGAAAAAGAAAGCAAAATAATTTTTACACCAACCTGATGTATCAATTACTTAAAAAGTAATATTCTTAGAGATCCTTCTTCTTAATGAAATAAGTGCCAGAAAAAAAAGTTCAATTCCAAAAATTACTCTTTTTGAGATTGGGGGTGTAGCAATTCATGTCATGGGTGGAGTTTCTAAACATGATTCATACTCATTTTGTTCCAAAATTATCGTGATTCAGGGTAAAGTTTATCATCACTCTCGGTGATTCGAAAGGGGAGGAATGTTAGAATGTTTCAAATCAGACAAAAAACCGGGGGGTGGGGGGTGGAATGAATGATTGGTTTTGCACTTACTTAAGCACATATTTGATTTGCGATTTATGGCAACAGCTATTTGCTAATACTTCGCTTGTAGCGCAAAATGTGTTTTTTAGAAGAATCAATAATTACTTTTTAAAATTCCGTATTGGATGTTAATATTTTCCAATTTTAAAAGTGCAACTACTCAGAAAACGAGAAAGAATGTAAAGGATGTCTCATAACATTTTGATGAGATTAAGCATTTTCTACGAGGATGGATTTTTTATAGTAAAATTGATCCATATATTACTTTTCTATTAAAATACGTTTTTATATCCTCTTGTTTAAAGTGAGAGCCACTAAACATCTTGCTTTTTATATAAATTTTATTATTTTATTTAAAAAGTTTGAAAGAGACTCAAAAGTTTTTTAAATAAAAAAGAGAAACTTCCAAATAATTTAATAATAATAATATATTTATTTCAATGATATTGAATAGTCAAATAATATACGTAGTATAAAAATGTTCAAATATTATACATAATATTAAAAATATTCAAATATTTAAATAATTTGTATAATATACAGAGTATTTAAGTAATAAAAAACATGTATAATATAAAGAATATTCAAATCATATATATACTATACAGAATATTCGAATAATATATATAATATTCAAAACTCAATAACATGCATAATATAAAAAATATTCAAATAATGTAATAATAGAAAGAATATTCAAATAATATATAATATTTTATTATTTAAATTACATTCAAATAATATAAACAATAAAAATAATCTTTTATAAAAAGCCTTTATTACTTATATTTTTAAAAATATTTTTTTTTATCAGGGTTGATCTGAGAAGCCACAAATGAAAATGTTTTATACATATACTAATAATAATTTCCTGGAATGCAGAAATTCTTCTTGCATAATATTTGTTGTTTGTAGCATTACGTCATATTTCAGTACGTATTAGACGAAAGATTCGAGTGTCATGTGATATGATGTTTCAAGAATTTATTCCGTTACATAACTTCATATAAAGAAACAGTTTTCAAAGGAAATATCAGGAAAGTGGAATTATTTGCTGGCTTACCATAAATAGGATATTTTGGTAATAGGAGACATTTTATAATAATAGTGATAATTCATATTCTATTTCTTAAAATAAAACTTCTGTGGAATATCGTATGAATTATTTAGGTTATTCTTTAGTTATACATTTTTTTATTTTAGTATTTCTTTAGTTTAGTTGTTTAGTTATTTTAGTTTACCGTATGAACTATTGTATGAATTATTAATTAATTATTTAGCAATAGTTTAGTTAAAAACAAATGTCATAAGAAGATGGCCTTAAAATTATTTATTTAGTTGTTAAAAGTTTGTTGAAGTTAGAAGTATGTTTCATTCATTGAATATTTTTTTCAAAAAGTAATTTATGTGTAAAAATATTGTTGAAAGTTAACTTCCATCAGATATTTATCAGATATTCAGTTACTTGGATTAAAGTGGATGAAAAGATGGCTTTTAAACAAAACAGTCAGATTAGTCAGAGTTTTATAAATGCACGTTCATCAAACTATATCTGTCTGTGCCACAAAAAATATTTTTTGACCAAAACCGTCTGTTATTAATATTTTCTGACCTCTTTGTACAGGCTAGTATATTTAAAATGTCTGTTATGTATTTTATTGTATTTAAAAAAGGAGGGCCAAGAATAGAAATAATGTTAGATTAGTTTTGTAATGCCTCATTTTTACAACTTTGTAAAAATTTAATGTATCCGACTACATTCAAAAGAAAATTTTTGAATAAAAAAAAAAAAACTATTTAAAACTATGGTTTTTAGATGTATTGTCAATTTTAATACAAAATACTATAAATGCAACACAATTATTTGAAAACATAATATATTTTGTGAAATGGGAAAATTTACAGTAATTTTTAATCAAATTAAAGAAAAATGGTTTATAAAAAATTATAATGCACCATCCAATTTTTCTTTGTACACAAGTTTTAGAATATAATAATGAATGAAATGAACCAAAATCTAATATGAATATTGACATGCAGGGAAATTATGGTTAAAAATATAAGCATACATTCATCTATTCCATAAATTCATAATTTATTTCTTCTCAAAACACCTATAAATGAAAAAGTATTTCACCAACAATCAAACTTTTTGTTCATTTCATTGCCCATGTTATTTAAAACACGCCCTGGAATTTTTAAGTGAATGCCTCTATTATTTTTTGAGATATCATGTTAATGGTGGAGAATTTCTATGACATTTAAAAAAAAAAATGTTTTGAGAAAATTAAAGCCAAAGAACAAACTTTAACTGAAAAATATGTTTTGCTTAAAATTCTCCTGAATGATAGATCAGACCTTTCTTTTCCTAAAAAAAGGATAAACTGTTTTTCAAAGAAGAAAGAAACAATAATAAAAAAAATTCGCCAATGTGGTCGATAATCAGTGTTTTTAACGTAGTCGGATGCCTTAAATGTTATTATTCATGATTGAAAGACATCCATTTTTGTATATAACATTGTTTTGGAAAAACTAGATCCAGTACACTGAATGTACGGTGAAATATCCATGCAGACTAAATAAACAAATTGTGAAATTTAATGAACACGGAAACACAAGCAACAAAACACAAATCAAGTGAGCGCAAGAACATCATTTTCAATAAACAGCAATAAACAAACAGAATATCGGTAATAAGCAAACGCACCAGCTCAATGCCCCCAACTGCGGAGAGGACATTTTTACAAGTATTCACTCATTTTCTATAATTTGCGACTTTTCACTGATTCAGTTCTCGATTAAATACTGACTGGTTGCAAGCACACTACTGATTTTAGTTCTGTCTTCCGGGTTTTATAGTTTCTGAGGTAAAACCTAGAAACTTCTAGAAGAATCGTCATAATGGATCTATTACCAAGATTCTTCCTGTTTTTGGAGTCTTTGATTTGTCTCCAGAATCGCCAAATTTGTGGCCATCATTGATCGAGCATCTAATAAGTTCTAATAAGGTCCAGCATCTAAAACCATGTTCCTTACAAAGAGACATTGTGTAAAAATATTGGAATTGGTTTTACAGCTCATTGAGAACGCAGGCTCCGCCATCTGTAAATCTAGCAATTAGACACTTTGGAATGAATGGAAACTAAATTTAATCATTCGGAAGATAACAAAAGGAGATAATGTTCAAAAGAGTAGGGAAACTTTGCATTATGATGAGAGAGACAGAAAGTTGTTGTCAAGGGTGCTAATAGGGACAGGAGCCAATCAAGAGAGAGATACTGGGTTGAACTTGTCTGGACCAATCAGAAGGCATCATAGCAGGAGGAGGCAGGAAGATTTTGCAGGGGATGATTTTGTTATTCTAGAAAAGCGTTAATTAAAATGAACTTCTTTTCTTCTTTTGTCTTGACTTGTTTGTGTAAGAGTATTACTTAATCAGATGCCCGCAATTTATAAATGCTGTGAAAAACCAAAAGAATGCGTAGAAACAGACAGGAATCTGACATTTATATTAGAAAAACTGCTTCTTTGGTGCAAATATTTATTATTCATATAAAGGGTATTAGTTCCAAATTTATTTATTTGCTTAAAATACAAAGAAAATATTTTTAATCAATCTACGTATAGACCATTCACAGTCTTAGCTAGCTATCTAGCATGAAATACGCCCAAGAATATATGCAATTTATGTATTATGTAATTAATGAAAAACATAAGTTTGATTCCTTTCATATTTAAACTTATTACTAATTAAATTACAATTGGCAAAACTAATGTGAAAAAATAAGGTAAAAACTAGGAAATATAATTTTTGGCTCTAGATTAATAGTCAAAAATTTGATTTCCTAATTTTTGATAAAGTCCAATGCTTTCAGAAAATAAATTTTTGCATACTTTCACATAGAAAATAATAATAATAAAAAACTAGAATATAATTGCTGTGAAAAAATATTTATGTATTTAAAAATTTGTTTCGAACTCTACAGGGTTAGTTTAGTTTAGTTACATTAACGTCCCGTTGTAAAGCAACATTAAGGCTACTTTGGGACGGACCTCGTAATTTTGAATCACGGTTAGATGACGATGGAACTCTACAGGGAAAGATGATTAAAGAAATTTAAATTGCTACATTTAATTATTTTGTAGTAATAACTATATGAATTCGGAGGAAAGAAGGAATTTTCCGGGATTAATATAATCTGATATACACATTTAAAGTTTAATAAAGTTAGATTTATTTTTTTTATGTTGGAAGAAGAATTTATTCAATGGATTTTTTATATTTTGATTTCTTTCAAATCTCCTTTTACATTAGTTCTTTTTTT
>JAPMOQ010050684.1:10611-22367 GCA_026543055.1 Argiope trifasciata
TACCATGTAATTAAATTAATTTTTGTTGAATTAATTACTTGAGACAATTAATTACATTAAGATACCTGAAATATCTGAATTGCAAATAAACCAGATAGAAATAAATAATCTTTGAATTCCTGATTTCAGCATTTTCTACGGAACTGTTAGTATCATTCTGAATGATACTAATAAAAGTAAAAACCACACTCAGTATTCTATAGTTTAAAAATTTGTATGTCTATGAAGTTCTTACAATTCAAAAATTATTTATCGATGAAAAAAAAAACATAGATATTTAAACAATATCATTTGATCATTTTGCATCATCTTTACAATTCCTTTTCCTGTTTCTTATTGGATATGGAAACAACAAAAAATATATGTGTGTGGAGGAGTGGGAGGGAGGGGAAAAATCTTTCTTTTGATGCATGCTAGAAAGTCAAATTTTTCAAAATCAAGAGGTTTTGAAAGATTGTGGCATTCTAGCTTTTTATGAAACATCATTTATCAGCTGATACTAATAAAATGAATTAATGTATTCAAAAATATACAATTTGTTACTAAATTTTGCCATACAGTCTATTAGTACTTATGACTTGAATTGAAGTCACAGAAAGAAGTAGTGTGAGTTACTTTATTCAAAAACACATACTTTTCAATCAAATATTACATAACACTATCCTGTACCAACGGGGTCCATAAGGCTGAGTTATTTAGTGAGTTAAATGGTCATAAAGTGTAGGAAACGGAACGAGGGATGGGAAGAAACCACTTACTGATTACTATGACTCTCCCGTAAGCTCACCCGGATAAAACTAAATGACCGCCCACCACGACATCAATACTGACGGGAACTGATTGTTAGTTTAGTTTAGCTACATTAACGTCCTGTTTTGAATCAACACTAGGGCTATTTTGGGACGGACCTCATCAGTTTGAACCACGGTAAGATGACGTGGATAACACCTGAGTTGGCACACTCTCTCTCCAAACTTCCGCAACACACCAACGAATTTAATGTACACCAGACCCACTTATACGGCGGTTCTTCTGTGGAGTCGAGCCTGGAACTGCAACCCTCCGATTCCGAAGCCGAGACCTTACCACCAGGCCAGCGCTGCCCTCGGACGAGAACTGAGTCCTAAGAGCCGTCATCAGCCACTGCATAACTCTTCCCTTGAAAAGTTCGCCTGTTCATAGATGTGTGGTAGCTAACATCCATCTCTCTCTGTACCCACTAGGGGGGTTATAACCATACTGAAAGCTTCTCATCCTTATTTTTAAGATGACCCCCTGAGGGAGGAGAAACGGAAATTAAAATTAAACAAACACACGGGATTTCTGTAGAGAATATTATCGAAGCGTATCTTAAGAAGCTTTATTTAATATTTTAGCAAGGTAATAATTAAATGAAGGGAACAAAAATACCTAAAAGCAAGTGGTGACAAAAGCTCGAACTTACAGTGTAGAGAGTAGTACTGTTATTTACAGATGTGTCCTCTTTACATTTTTGTGGCGTTAGCTGGTGTGAACTAAAAAGAGATTACTAATTGAAAAGAAGAAGAAGAAAAATTCTTGAAAAAGGATATAAATTTATATTTGACATTGTTAACATCTACATGACTTATATAAACATATAAATAATCATTGGTCATATAACTTGAAATCTCTAGCTGGATCCTTTGATTTTGATTTCTGTTATTCAATCAGACGGTTATACAGCCTTCGTATCAAAGTATATCATAGATTATCATGATGTACGGACATATTTTTCTTGAGCACTGCTTATCCCCTTCCTTTTAATCACCTCAATTAATTTAACGAATGAGCTTTAATCTTTTCTTGACCAACTTCTAATCACCAAGATCCTTATCATCGGTTTACCCAATCGTGTGTTCCCCTCAGTGCCAGCACCAAGTAAGAGTTTAATTAAATCAGCTTTGCCAGTCACGGGGCCGTGCTGAAGGGATAACACGTGTTTATTTGCCATCATGTATTTTGCCCCTTAATCACGCGACTTCGCTTCGCAATAGAGAGGCTTGAATCGAAAATGTGGTTTCTCATTCCCTGGATAAGATGGATTACCACCTCATTCTAATTCTGAAATTTCCTTTCATTTGGTGGTATTCGAACACTTTCATGCATGGAAGTGCTATTAATAATTATAAATAATCACTAGGATATATATGACCTAGAATAATTGCAAAGATTTTTCATAAAAATTACATTTTTTTGTCATTTTTTCTGGAGTATTAAAATGAAATAAAGTGAATCCTTTGAAAATAAACGCCGTTCCAAATACTTTATTTGGTGGTGGGTCTAATGCCACTTGGTCATACCAAGCCCGAATGAGCGGAGCTCTTCCGAATTAAGGAAATTATTGTTAACGAGCACCGTTAAGGTGAAAGTACGACTTTGCTCTAACACACACGACACAACCCTTTTTAGGGGGTCGTCAAACTCATTCATACACTCATTCATCCATTTGCAAGTCAGAATTTAGATCCAAATCAGTGACCGACTCATCCCTGATTCAGTAACCCCATAGGAATCATTTGTTATGGGAACTTGGAGTACTTTGCAGTCACGACCTATTGAACGAGCCCCAACTGCGGTTCTTGGCCGAGACGAGGGCACAACTAATTAAATTTTGGTTACGAGACTGATGCTTTACCAACCAGACTATCGTGGCCCATACTTTATTTTCATGTATAAATGTATTAATTTATGAAATGAATAATAACGATTAAAAATTAAACGAAATTAATTTTCTTTAAAAATTACTATGAAGATAAATAATGCAAGCCATTTAAGTACAATACAAGAATAACCATCGAGAGTAGTTTCCGAAACTTCCACGCATATTCTCTGATATTGGATTTGCATTCGCATGGTGAACAATGGTTTCAAAATATTAACATTTGTAGTGAATTTTTCATTTTTACTGAGATTAATACTTAATGAGTTCCTTGACGATTAATTTCTGGAAGGAGAACAGTATCCGAAAATTGAATTTCAGTTTTAGACTCGATTTTCCCAAACAGACTGAAACAAAATTTTTGCATGTATTGGCATTTGTAGTCACAAAATAACATTTCAAATTTAATATATTTAATCACTGTAGTAAAGTTCCTCCTCTCTCTCCACATGTAGTGTGTACCCTTCGCGTTACTTTCAAGATGGCTGGTACCGCGTTTAATCCATTTATCTTGTGGCTATTTCTAAATCCACTCTCATCTCGTTAATCATTGCTTGCCCTAGTGCACGTTGTATAGAAATAAGTACACGAACAAATCAGATTCTTGATTATTGTATTAGTTTTATATTTACAAAATATATATAAAAAACATTCGAATATATCAAGTCCGTTCATGGTGAACGGCACCACCTTCCTCCAGCGTCTCTCGCCCTCATCTCCCCTTCGTCGTTCTCCTTTGGTCCCTTTCGAAGCCGTCTCACCCCCTCGAACAGCACGTGACCTTTGTCCGGACCGATTGAAACCTTCCTCTTTGAGGGTCGAGGAGCGGGAGCCTTACAACTGTGTTTTTGAGCAATCGTATTTGTATGCTTTTGCAGCCCAGATCGACAACTGCTCAATACTCTCTTGGATTTGACTCAAAATTTGACAACATAGATGTTAAATTTGTAGAGTTGATAGACGAATTTTATCCATCTAAACTTTGTAGTTACAGTGTTTATGTATATTCGGAAGGCATGACAGATAGACTTCATTTGAAAAGACTTTGCTTAAAATTTGATAGAAGTCTACACATTTGGTGTAAAGACACGAGTCTACAAATTTGGCGCCCAATTTAATATGTCTAATTTAACTCATGTTTGAGTTGTATCATGTTCCCAAACAGGCAGAAATAATGCCAAAAATGTGTTTTTCGAGCTTAAAGAAGTCTAAAAGAAGGAAATGTGTCAAAATCTCCAGTTTGAATTTTTTGACGATTAAAATCTTTTCTCTATAATTCGTATAAGAGAAAGTAAAGGTACTTGGTTCTAAGATGGTTCGAGAATTGGTGTATTAGCGCTTGATCAGAATAAGTAAAGTAATAAAGTAATTCTACAAGAATACATGGAAAGGTTTAGCACAATGCTACTCTGTTTTTCTTATTCGCAGTCGATTATTTTTCGTTTATCATTTATTTTTGTTGGCTAGTTTGTTTTATTATGATTTTTATTATCATTTATTCGTTTTAAGTAGCTTATATGTTAATGGCTTCTAGAGAATGAGATTTATTTCTTTATAGTAATTATTTTTTATTTAATAGGCCTTTGTATTTACATGGTTGCATAGTATTCCTAAGACAGTGGGAGCCTTTTTGTTTGTTTCTAAGGAATTTTAATTTCTGTTTTATTTGATGTTTATTTTCTTTCCCAGTGTGAATATTTGTAACTTGTTTGTTATTGTTTCAGATAAAAATGTATTGTATTGTCTGTTGAGTGTGTCGTAAGCCAGCTCATTTTATAAACAAATTCATACCATTATTTTCCACTGTTATTCTTTTTTTTATTGTTGTATATTGTGTTTATACAGAATTATAAACATGCCATATAAGAGATTCTTGTTTTCAGAATTATGTCAAGGAAAGTGTGTATAAAGGAATTTTGTTTTATAATAAATTGTATTTTTCTTATGCTTATCTATTGACTTAGAATTGTAATGTTATTTCTTGTATCTGTTTATTATTATGTTTATTTTTTGTATCTTTTGTAATTAACAGTTTTAGATATTTTGAAATATTAATGAATTTCTTTTGAAATTTTCTTTTTGATTTTTATTACTGTATAATACTATTTATATTTTATTATTTTTCTCATATCCATGAATATTTACATATTTTTGCTATTAATTACTTTTTGGAAGAGTTTTAAAGTGCATGATTAAACTGGTGGTAACTTCAGTCGATGCTAGGTTTCTTATTTGACAGTTTAGGTGCCGTCCTCGTCATTTGACAGCTGTTCATAATTGCGAGGTCAGTCCCAAAATAGTCATTGGCGCAGTATGGCCAACACATGGCTCTTGTGCCATTAAAGTACTCAAACCAAACCCAAACCCAAAATAGTCATACTAAAAAATATTGTAAAAATGTGAAATTAATGTAGTTGCTATAAAAATGTGAAATTAATGTAGTTGCTGTAAAAATGTGAAATTAATGTGGCTAAACTAAACTTATAAACATCCTCAAGCAAAGAATTATAAGAATAAAGAACAAAGTCTACCTCCTCTTTCAACAAAAATTCTTACCATGAGTATTTTTAAATGCACGTAAAATTTCCCGTTTGTTTTATTTTAATAAGAAAATTTCAGTTGATATTAGAATTAAATGCCTCTTCATTTTCGTGCAGGTACCTAAAACTACAAAGATAAATGCATAAGTGTGCTTGGATTCCATTTCATTTGGAATTTAATTTCGTTTCGAATATCTGCTGCTGAGAATATTTTGCATGCAGAAATGCAAAAGCCAAATTTAATCTTCCTACATTATGTCTTAGATCAAGTCCGACTGCAAACTCATGAATTAAATGGTAATCTGGTGAAAAACGTTCACGAAAACCGTTGAGAGAGAGAAATGAAACGGTTCTTTAAATTAATGCTCGAAACGTAAACTCCATACAAGCTTAATTGTAACGCGTTTCTTTACAGTAAGAAATGGATTCGAGATCTTGGCACATTCAACGGAACCTTAGGAATCTGAAGTCCATAAATCAGCCAACAACTGCGCGCATGCGAGTTTTATTGTTGAGAAAAGTATGAGAAACAAGCTTGAAAATTACTCCTTCTTTTGTAATGAGTTTTAAATCAAATACAATTACTTCTTCACATTAAAATGAAAAGGAATAAAATATAAAAACACAGAAAATAGAATAGAAAAGTATAAATTAAGAAAGGAAAGGAACAATTGACTTAAGGATATTTCGTGCAATAATCTTCTTCAGCTTCTTTTTGTTCTTTATTCTTCAACTAATAAATGTTTTTTTTTCTTTTTCCAGACAGAAAAGAGAATTTAGGAGCTATTCGATTGTAAAAAGTAGGAAGTGCAGTTCTATACTAGCTTCATGATTTCGAAAGCTGTATTAATTATAAAAATTTCATAATTTCAAAATTAAAATTTACACAGATGAAACTACTCCTTTAACAAAAAGCCAGGAACCTTAATGAAAAAAATTATTTCATTATTTCATGGTATCATTGTTTCTGTACAATGTTTTATTTTTTTTTCTCTGTGAGGCGTATTAAATAAAAAATCAATCTTTCTTCTACAAACTACAGATAATAAGATTTCATTTAAAAAAATTTCTTTTTTCCAATTAATTTTTAAACAATATATTTTAAGTTTCTTTAAATGAATATAAAACTTTAAGCTACTGAATCTTCTAAATTCTGATAATAATGTTTTTGAGTGAAAATATCATTACTTTAGTCAATGAACAAGGCGAATCTTTTCTTAGTGACTTCCCGCTTTCTAAATCAATATGACGGCATTTGCATTTCATGGTTATGATTAAAACAATGGTTTGGAGTTTATTCTATTCCGAGTACAGTATCAGTAACAAAATCGCATATGATACAATGTTTATTAATTTGTTGCATTTTTCGAGTTACTGTTTTTATATATTCGTTCATGCCTTTTGTATATTGATGTGAAAATTTGATACTGCTATACAATTATAATCAAAACTCTTTATTCATCTAATTTTCAGGTTATTCATCCAATTATATGAATGCTTTCAAAAGCAAATGAACATAGAGAGATGACTTTGCCATACTAGGGTTTTAAAAATAATTTGGGAAAAAAATGTGCCATATTTCCTCCTTTTAACTCTGAAATTTCGTATTTCATCATTCATTCAGGGCACTGAGAAGTTTGAGGCCGGAGTATTTTTTAAAATCCTCTTGGTTGAATTTTCCATTGATTGCATTCATTTCTTTTGCATACTTCATGCACAAAAAGGTAAAAATAATAATAAAAAGGATTAATTAAAAAATATATCAATTTAAAATACATGCTATCTATCTCTTTGAAATATCGAGAGTATAAAAGGTAAGTATTTCCAGTATCTTGAACTTGGTCAGAACTTGAACTGATAAAAATCGATTTAAAAATTCACTGTTTTTTGCTTCAATATTGATAGCAATTTTAGTTCCATGTGAAAAAAAAAATTGCACTTTTTAAACAAAAAGATCAAAATTTTAAAATTACTTCATCTATATTCTAAAATCTCGTATAAAATCTACTTTTTGAGGTAATTATTTCCTTTATTTAAACATCTATTGAGGCGTGGCACAAATTTTCAATGACATCTACTCGAGTAGAAATCTCAGTTGATGGTATTCTCTAGCGCTCAGAGCTGTCAGTAGCTGTGTCTCAAACTTTTTACACCTTTTCATGAGAGCTAAAAATGATGTATTATGCATGACACTGACATCGCCATAAATTTCAGTGCAGTTAACATTTTTCCACCTCCAAAAACAAATCTTGTCACGAACTTCAGCTGGGTCCCTTCTAAGATATATATATGTCTAATTATGAAATAAATTTAAATTTTTATGTAAGTTATACACATGTATTGTTACAAGCATGTAAAGTTGCTTTTTAACAAGATCAGTTGCATTGGATGCTATTGGGTGTCGCATTAGTAATCCTAGAGCTTGGCGAAGAATTGGATATTTCTCGAAACCATGTATTTTCACGATCCATCTTATATGAACCGAGATACGAACAGATACACCCGGATTGGTCTAAAAGCTTCAAATCCCGTCTCCCGGGAACTATAAAAGGCCGGCAGTCATGAGCTGGAGAGGCCGAGAACTGAGTTGCAGCTAAAACGAAAAAAAGCAGAGGAATGATTTAGCCGTCTGGAGAGACTGTTGAGCGAAACTCCCAGGACGCCCTCATCTACTGAATTCTGTATGGACCCTGGATTCTGTATGGATACTACTGGATTTCTACTTGCGGACTACTAATGTGCTGCTGTTGTCCTGTGTATAATCTTCGGCTGTACATAATCTTCGCATTTGTGCTGTCTTGTCCTGTCATAGTGTAAATAAAAAAGTCGTTGTTTTTCTACTAAAAGATTGTTTATTGTTCACACTCCATACACACATTATACATAAACGAACCACATAGACTGGAAAATCTGTAACAATATTACATATGTAATCCTAATCTTTGTTGTTTATATGTCTCTTTACAATTGATTGCAACGTAGAATCTTCTTTATTAATGAACATCTATAACTAATCACATGAGTTCAAGAAACGGAGGAAGATGACGACGTGGAACTAAGACGTTAAGCATCTTCATATCGATGCAGTGAGATGAATCTGATTTAAGAGATGCGCATTAAGGTGCACTATTTATAATCTGATAAAAGTTAAAATTGACATGCTGTATTTAATTACAGTCCCAAAAAAGCTTCTGAATGAAGAGTTAATGCCACATCGATCTAGTCAATGCATCAAAAACATATCGAGTTACCACTTCTTAATACGTAAAGTAAAATAAAATAATTCAAAGACGTTACAATTCATTTAAAATGTTGAATGTAGTTCACAAGTGCCTGAAGAGTCTAGGTGTTACAGAAACTAGATGGTAACTAGTGTTTTATGCAGAGAAACGCTTGTTCTTTGGAATTAACAACAGTACAATTCGCAATAGTAAAATAAGTTAAAATTCATTACAAATATCAAAAAATAAATCAAGAACAATACTTGGGTAATTTAGTGAAACAAAAGAAAACGATAACTAACACACAAGGAGATCATTCTACCGACTTCTGGTCTTTGGTCATCCTTTTAAAAAGAAAAATACCTTTTTATATCTAATCGTCTATGACGTCATGACAAATAAGTAACAAGCACGTTGCAATGACGTCAGACACAGTTAGCTGTGAACACAGATCAATATGCATGATTACAAATATTGCTAACACTAGGAATTCTTACTTGAATCAATATATCAGCATATCCTTCCAATGGATGATATTCTCTAATTAACAGGAGATAAATCAAAACAGTTAAGAATCTTAACATAAGTGAATGAAATAAAAATAGGTGGAATGGATATTATATTTTTAAAAACTGAAATTGCAAAGGGCATACATATGCTACAAATATGCTAAGAATTCTTAGTTGAATCAGTAGAATAACAGAATGCAGAAACGGAAATTATTGCATAATTAGACAGAAGAGAAATCAACGCAATTTAGGAGTAAACCACATAAACGAACTAAAGATATACAGAATGTAAATAAGGCTTTAAAAGAATTCAAGATATAGAAATAAATAAAGAGAAATTTGAGCCAATATTTTCCTCAACTTCTGAATATGTTTGTCTAAATAAAAAATAATTTTAAAGTGGTATAAAACTATTCTTTCTTTTCCCCTCCCTTCAAGCTATTCTCCATCTATTTAACATGGAACAAAATGTGATCACTGCTCTTAATGTAATTAAGAAACGTAGTAAAAAAAAGAAACATTAAAGATAAAGAATTACGCAAAAAAACCTTCTCCACATCAAAGAACCATTTTTACTTTGGCCTCGACTTGTCTAGAGGTATAGCAAAGGAGGATACGTAAAATATGGAGACTACGTTCAAAGACTAACTCCTCTCCAAAAAGTAGAAATTGATTTCAGATCGAAGAGGTAAAATCCACAAAATAAAGCAACAGGACAATAAAGGAAACAAATAAAGGTGAACTAAAGAAACTTATAAATTAAGAAAGAGAAGTCCTAAAAGGAAAAAAAAAGCTAAAGAAGGACGAGTTCGAAATAAAGAAGAGAAAGAGTGGGGTGTTCTTACCTCCGAATAGAATTCTGGTTCTTTGCCACAAGACTGGAGACCTGCCCACTTGATTCTGGAAAAGTTCGGATAACAAAGAGATAAGACCTTTCTCAGGACAGATAATGCTCCCGTTTTATCATTGAATTAAGTGGCATCCGCGGAGATATTTAGTGAAAGCCTTTAATAAGGTATTGCAATAATTGCTTCGTCACTTTGATAACAAGTTCTTAATTTCAGATCTTCAATCGGTGAATAAGAGGGATCGATAGTTTTGTTACAAGTTGATAAATGTTTTGAAAAAGGTCACCATTTTTGAAGGATGTCTGGCCTGTTTAAATAATGCTGGATTCTGTTCATATTTGGATTTGTGTATATGCTAATACATATTTGTATGACTTTTCAACCACTGAAATTTTTTTTGTCTCCCCTTAATTATACTAACTGATGTATTGAGAGTTTCTTGGATTTTAAAGGTTTTCATGTATACTATATTTCACGCAAAAACTACTCTTGTAAAAAGTATGCATAAATTCTTTAATTTTTCTGTTTTTATTTGCAATTTTAATACTAATAGACAAGACGATAAAATATCAATTAATGGATGATAAGCACGGATAATTAATTTTTTTCCCATTAATTTTGTAAATTGTATTAGCACAGCAAAATTTGCTTATAAATTCTGAAGTATATGAAAGTTTGCTTTCATTTAAGCGATTGATTTAATCTTAAATGATTAATTTAAGTTTTATTTTTGGTTAAATTACAAATCTAAGATAAATGAAACCACAATGAAAAATTTATTAAAACAAAAACAAAAACACACAGATGCACAAACAAGCAAACTTTATTTTGTATTACCATGTTAAATATGTTTTATATGAACCTTTTACTATTATGTTAAGTAAATGTATGAGCAGGTAAGAAGTGATAGTTATAATAGTTATAATCTACTTTTCTTAGGAAATAGAATAATTTAATTTAAACTAATCCTAAGCGTGGAACAAGAATTTATAAAAGAGAAGAAAATTACATTGTAAAAGAACACTTTAAGAGCGATATACATTATAAAAATTCTTAGGAATTACTTTAAGGTTTACTTTAAGAGGTAAGCTTGATATTCCCGAGTCGCATTAATGCAATTGTTTTTTCAGCTGAATTTTATTTTTAACTACATTAAGAAATGTCTTTCATAATTTCAAAATTTTTTTGAAACATTCCGCATACAAGATAATTTCTTTCTCATGTGAACTTTTGCATCAATTTGCCTGTTTTTCGCACAGTTAATTAAAACTGCATAGAATCAAAATATCCTTTAATACTATTAATATTCTGAATTATTTCACCATTTGGGCAAATCCCTTTATGCATTTTAAACCTTTATACGTTTTAATTTTTTATAGAAACATGTATACTTAATTGGAATGTAGTGGGACCACGTTGTGAAATATAAATCGGAAGGGTTAGATGATTAGTAGAAGTTGTTAAAATATTTATATTGTTGTTTGTAACGAGTTCTTGGGCCATTGAAATGCCGGTAACTGAAGAGCCATTGTGATTTAATACGAATTATGCGTCTCTTATTTTTTCAGTAGTGCCATCTAGGGCCAAGAGTTCGAGTTAGTTACTCAAGCGTCACAACTCTTTTTACGGATTTCGTTCACTCATCCACAGAAAATAATTATACCTGCATCAGGGAAAGATCAACTCTGTACCAGTACCCCGGTGGTGTTACTCTCGACATGGAGGACTTTGTAACCACGACAGATTTATCACACACACACACACACACACACACACACACACACACACACACACACACACACACACACACACACACACACACACACACACACCCACACACACACACACACACACACACACACACACACACACACACACACACACACACACACACACACACACACACACACACACACACACACATACACACACACACACACACACACACACACACACAC
>JAPMOQ010050694.1:0-16179 GCA_026543055.1 Argiope trifasciata
GACACCTTTATAAATAATTCCTAATTTTTTTAAGCAATATTGTTATTCATAGCTTTTTTACACATTTGGTATATCGATACAAACAAAATACATACGTTTATGTGCTGAAATTCAACGTTTGTTATTTTTAAATAAATAAATTTTAGAAAAAAATGTGGATTCGAATCTGCGAACTGGTTTTGAAAATTTACATAAATCCAGGACTTGCTCAAGGCTCAAGAATGTATATTTTTCCTGATATGCAATTAGATGATAGTACTTTCGTTACAAGAATTACTAAATTATAAATATATATCCTATTAAAAAGAGACTACTGATCCACTTGAATTTCCAAAAGTTACAACTGGTTTTGCAACTATGCAAGAATTGTGGTGATTGTTGAAAACTAGCCTAAATGATCTCTTTAAAATATTCTAGAAATATTCTTATTTTATAATATATTATTTCCCCTTCCAAATCCATAAAATTGTGGACCTTGACTTAATTTGTAAAAACTATGAATGCTCAAATATATGACCATTCCTCATAGACATAATATGAAGATTGCAACTTATGAAAGTTTCGTACTTCTTAGTACAGAAAAGAAAATAGAATGTGAATGTTGAACCTCTATATTTTTATATTTATCGAATCATAACTCTTAAGCAAAACTACGATTTTAATAGTAAGATCACCTACTAAATTTCATTTATTTAGGTCGATGAGTGAATGAATCATTGTATTCTTAGACATGCAAATTTATATACTTTCAGACAACCAGTCTCTTGGCAAATTTGATTCAAACTTAATATCGATATCTTCAGGTGTTAAACCAATATAAATAATTTTACCATTCTAGTCTTCTTCCGTTTTGTAATTACCGTATATATTTCTACTTGGGGACCAAATCAGTTTGCATGATTTCTATAAAATTTAAAGAAAAATTTCTAAATGTATTGTAAAGACAATATTATAAATTTTATTTTTGAAAATCCTAACATTCATCGATGTAAATGAATGGGTATTCTTAAACATGTGAATCATTTCATGCAGTTGACAGACATATCGCAATCCTTATTTTGAAGAAGGCGAGATTTAAGATTATCACTTTTCTTTTATATTAGATTATAAATGCTTTAATTCTTGTTAGATAGGTTCCTATAGGAATACTACCTGTTGCATTGGTTCTGGTGACGAGACTTCTGGAAAATTTCTTCATTCCTTCACTGATCTTGGATCTTAGAACCCGATACCACCCTTCGTTAAAGCAAAAATTTTGGAGGGCCGTAATAGCCTCTTTGGTCGAGCGTCAGTCTCGTAGCCGAAAGGTAGCGAGTTTTGTCCACGTCTCGGCCAAAGACTGCCGTTTTCGCTGAAGGCTGTAGGAGCAAAGTGTGCAAGGGAGTGCAAAGTCCTCCAAGTTCCCATAATAAATGATATCTCTGGAGGTATTGAATCAAGGATGAGGCGGTCTCTGATTCGGATCTTAATTGTGGCTTGCAGATGGATGGGTGTCCCTTAAAAAGGGTCGTGTCTTGTGTGTTCGAGCAAAGTCGTTCTTAACGGTGCTCGTTAACAACGGAAGGTGCACACTTCTGTCTTAATTCGAAAGAGCTCCGCTCATTCGGTCTTGGTATGACCAGGTGGCATGAGACCCACCACCACCAACAACAGAACTTTGGTCATGTTATTTTGCGAACTGGATAACTAGTTTATTGTTAGAAATGTAAACATCTCTGACGAGTTTGTGAAGGGTTCATCTAGGGAAAAAAGTGTGAAATTGGTGTGGGCTTTAAATTTTCTTTTCGATATAACTTTCTTAATAATGAAGATACAACACTAATTCCCCTTAGCCAACTTGGAGACTCATTTAAATGAACAAATTCTGTATATGAAGTTTTTCGATAACTACAATAATTTTTAGGGGCTGAACAGTGATTTTCAAGCCCTAATGCTGATTGTTTCTGACATCAATATATTTTTCCAGATAGTAAATTAAATATAAAAGAATGAGCCCTTTGACTTCCAGCTTGTTTATTGTTTTAGTTGTATCAATTATACTTCTGGATTGGACCAAAGAAAAAAAAACTTTTGGCATCGACAGCAATATATCTCCTTTTTGTATTAAGCCTGCCCTCTTCCAATTTTTTGTTTCCTACTCATGTTTTTTAATGTGTTTTTCTTTCGTTACTGTTGAGCATGACGGATTTTGACTATCGCATTATCGCAGCTTTTAAACCAAGCACAAAATCCAAAACTGAACAATGATTATTGAGCAGAGCAACAAATAGCCTGAGCTGTAAATTCCTTGCTGTTGTTGTCTAATGCCACTTGGTCGTGCGAAGCCGAATTAGCAGAGCTGTTTCGATTAAGGCAGAGGTGAGCGCCTTTCATTGTTAACGAGCATCGTTCAGGTGAAAGGACGACTTTGCTCGAACACACCCGACACAACAATTATTTAGGGGGTGGTCGAATTCATTCATTCATCCATCCGCAAGTCAGAATTTAGATCCAAATCAGAGACCAACTCATCCCTGATTCAATACCCCCAGAGATATAATTTGTGATGGGAACTTGGAGGACTTTGCAGTCACGAACTATTCAATGTGCCGAACTCCTATGAGCCAACACGTCTGTCTTTGAACTAGACGAGGACAGAACCCGCGACATTTCGGTTAAGAGACTGACGCTCTACCAACCAGGCTTTTTGTTTGTTTGTTTGTTTAGTTATATTAACGTCCCGTTTAAAGCAACACGAGGGCTATTTTGGGAAGGACCTCGTCATTTTGAACCACGGTCAGATGACGAGGATGGCACATGAACTGGCACCCCCCTCTCCACACCACGCCACACCAGTGGGAGGAGATTTGGCCTGACAGATTTAACGTGCAACAGACCCTCTCACACGGCGGTTCTTCGGAGGAATCTAGTCTCGAACCAGAAACCCTCTGGTTCCGAAGCCGAGACTTTACCACCGGGCCACCGCGGCCCCTACCAACCAGACTACCGTGGCCTTAAAGTTCATTCTTAGTTGTGTTTAACTCTTAATTTATCGAATTATGTTATCACCAATTTTTCAACAGTTTTGCACCAATAGCTAAGTTTCCTTTGCAGAATAATCTCAGGGCACACAAGAAAAAAACTTAATTAACAGAAATATTTTAATTAATTTAATTATTAATCGAATATTTTTAATTCTTACTTTTATCTTATTCTAACGTCATGTTATTTGGTTTACATTCTCTGTTTTCTTGGTTTAAGGTATCCGACTACGTTAAAAGCACTGTCTGTCGATCACATTGGCGCATATTTTTTTAGAGATATTTCTTGTAGTTCAGAGTTTCCTCTTTCCAAAACAGTTTCTCTTTTCTAGGAAAAGGAAGGCCTGACCTGCCATCCAGGGTGTCACACATTTTTCAGCTAAAATTTGTCTTTCATTTCAGTTTTCTCAAAAGTTAAATTTTCACAAATAGTCTCCTCCATTAACATGATATGTCAAAAACTATTAGACATATTTACATAAAAATTTCAGGGTATGTTTTAAAGAATATGGGCAATGAAATGAAATAAAAGTTTTATTGTTGAAGAAATGCTTTTTCATCTATTGGTGAAAAGTTAAAAGTTAAGTTGTAAATTTGTGGAAAAAATGCATATATACGTATATTTCTACCCATCATTTCTTTGCATCTCAAGATTTGTTTATGATTTTGGTTCATTTCATTCATCATTGAATTCTGTAACTTGTGTACAAAGAAAAATAGGACTGCTGTTTTAGAACTTTGTACAAAATGCTAACCGTTTTAATTAAATTTCAACAGAATTTACAACAAATTTTCCTATTTCTCAAAATATATTATAATTTCAAACATATTGTATTTATAGTATCTAGACACCATCTATCACATTTAGTATCTAGACACATTTATATCTAGACACCATAGTTTAAAATAGTTTTTAAAAAATCAAATTTTTCAAATTTTTTCCTTCGAACGTAGTCGGATACCTTAAATGGTACTTTCACGTACCGTCAGTAAATAAAGTGTTAAGCCACCCTAATTTATATAGGGAAACACACTGCGCTTAGCACTCATCTATTTGTGGAATCTCATTTGCGTAAGTTTCCACATTACTCCTCTCTCCTGAATCTAACCCAGATATTCCAAGGAGTTGATACACATTCGTTTTAATTTCGCATTTGAGAACATGTTTGTGAAACTTTAGCATCTAATTTTGAATAATCATTTCTAAAACAGCTTTTATATTCTGTGTTTATAGTGAATCGTTCTGGTTTTTCGAGCATATTAAATTTTTACTTTTTTGACAGTTTAAATATTTTTGAATGTGTGCTATAAAATTGTTTTGTAGTTATTTTTCATGATTTCTAAATATATATATTTATAATATTATCTTTGTTTGATGTTGCATGACATGCCTCATGTCATATAGGGTAGAGATTTTACTTAAATTTAAAGCTAATATTTCTTTTTTAATATGACATGAGTAACGTTGTGCAGGTACTGTTAGTGAAATATATTACCTAGTTCCTTAAATAAAACATAATCTATTTCCCTTCTTTAAACAATTGGTTTCAAATAATAAATAACATAAAACTTCTACCTTTTTTCGCATTGAGAAGCAGTACAACATCCACAACATCCATTACTAATTGAATTCTTAATTATTCTTTAGTTAAAGAACTATGAAACATATAGAGAAATAAATGTATTAAATTTGAATAAAAATATGCATTAGATTTCAAATTATGAGTGTTTTTTCAAGAAAATTCTAACAAGCATTAGGATTTGAAAAAAAAGCATCTAAATACAGTAAAAGCTCCTTATTCGCGCTTCCTTCATTCGCGTTTTCACTATTCGCAGATTAAAAAAATGCGACCCAGTTAATATATTCGTGGATCTAATAAGTACATATATAATAATAAAAGGATTCCAGCAGGTATCTAACCCAATATTCTTTGTAAGTGCCATCAAATGGACTAATAAAAAAAGTAAAATAGATCTTATTACAACTTTGTCTAAAGTATGTTGTTAAATGCAAACTGCAAGCATAGCCGAAATCACGAATAGAATAGGACGAGATGGGTTGGAACAGATAGAATCAAGTGACATTCAGGAATGGCTTGAATCGCAAGATGAAGATTTGACAGAAACCGACAAGGAGGAAATGTTAAATTCACAGGCCATTGAAGAAGAGGCTTCAACAAGCACTGGAAGAGTGACATTTGATTTGAAAAATCTCAGTGAAGGTTTAAGAATGGCAAATGAGCTTTGCGATTTCTTTATGAACATTGATCCATCTATGGAACGAAGTCTAATTTTTAAGAGGCAAATTGCTAATGCGACTGCTGCTTATCAGTCTGAATTGAAGGAGCTTTTAAAAACTGCCAAGCAAGAAAACATTACAAAATTCTGCAAACCATTGCCTAAGCCTTAAAATAATTAAGCAAAATATTCAAAAATTTCAATTAAATTGATTTTACATTATATATATATAATATATGTGTGTGTATATTTTTTTGTCACCTAGGAACGTATCCCCTATAACCACATATAAATAATCCATTCCGTATTCCCGGTTTCTGTATTCGCGGCATATTTATGGAAAGTATACCACGCGAATAAAGAACTTTTACTGTACATAGAATAGCATTAAAACGTATGTAAATGCAAATATAAAAATTAGAACTTCCAAAAGTTAGACTTATAAAAATAATTCAAATAAATCTATGTAGAAACCTACTCAAAATTAAAAATTGTATTCAAATAAAAGGAATCCCAATTTTACGAATATTTGAGCATTTCAAAGTAGTCATATACTTTAAGGCCTTATGAAAATACATATAGAAATTGTTGTTTATTAAATGGCGGAACTATAACATATATTTAATTCGAGGGTCTGAACTTTAATACTGGCAATACTTATGTAAAAATGCCGCTCTACCAAACCATATAATGGCACGTATACCATGGGTTAGCTATATTACTTCGAGACTCGTTAGCTACCTTACCCCTAAACAAAAAGACTCGTCCTTCCAACGTGACGCGCATATGGAGTGACATGAACTGATCCTTGTATTAGGTTGAGGTCTAAAGTAAGTGTTGTCAGGATGTTTTCAAAACAAGAACAATGAAGTTGAATAAAAATTAAATGTGCAGCAGCAGAGCAGTATCATTACACTGGATGAGATTTAAACCAGATTGTACTAACCAAAATTGAAACAGCAATCAAACAATTGTGTCCTTACGGGTCACAAAGACATTCGTAATTTCTTCTGAACCTCATCGATGAGAAAACTACGTTGATTCTTGTGTACGACGGTGATAGAGTCAATGGTGTTATCCTAAGGCTTAGCGTTCCCCCACCGCAGATTGTCCAGAGAATTTTGCAGGGGTAGACCGATCCATTCGAACTATCTACAGAACAGGCGCTGCTACAGGTATTGTGCGACTTCCATATCGTTGGAAACGGGTTGTACACTATCCTGGCGATTTTACTGAAGATCTGTAAAACATGGGGAAATGAATCGCTTTTGTATTCCATGTAAATAAATAGTTGCCACTATTGAAGTTCCAACCCTCGTATTTATCTATAATACTATATTAAAGATCTGTAAAACATGGGGAAATGAATCGCTTTTGTATTCCATGTAAATAAATAGTTGCCACCATTGAAGTTCCAACCCTCGTATTTATCTATAATATAATAAGTAATAAGAATATTATAATGATTATTGTTTCTTTTGGAGTAAAACATATTTCTTGCTGTAAAAAAAATTTCGTATTCTTTTTTTCAAAAGAATGTTTTTGTATATTTTTTAAATCTAAAACGAAGCTCATATCGCTAAATAAAAGACATAGATAATACATATTACTGATTTTGTGGTTACTTTGTCTGATATCAATTAATTTTAACTATCATTCGAAAATTTATGATTTAATAATAAGGTCTCGTATTTTATACCAAAAAATAAAATCAGCAAAGCAATTTTATTCTGAAATCGATCTCACATTAAAAAATTATGATGGATGAGGGTAATTATCTTTTCATGAACTAAACTCCCCATGGGATCTGGATATTCTGTATTATAACAGCACTAAATGTTATTAAAAAATGCTTTTCATTACCTTCAAAGAATGGCAAGGGGAGTTTAAAATTAATGATATTTAAATTTTTGCTTTTTATTTCTCTGTGGTGGAAATATCTTGCTTCATTATCAAGAATCGACATAAACATTTATTTTAAGTTCTTTATAGTTAAAAGAAAGCATATGTATTGAAAAAAAGGTTGGGTAATTTAAATCTTATTGTTCAGGAATGATTTATTTCTTAGTTATAAAAAATAAAGTGGTTAAATTTACAACTTAAATCCAATAGTTTTATTTCTACTTTAGAATGAATATTGAAACAGAAGTATTGTATTTAAATAATTTGAATTTTACACCACGATTTGATTTAATGGTTTCCTAGAAAGTTTATTTTATTTTTAATTTCAGGGAACTGAAATATTTGACACTTTGTCATACAATCATACTTCATTTGTTTTTATTTTCAATTTTTTGACTAAACATTTAAATTTTTAAAGCGTTTAGAAAAATTAATTTTTACAAATTTTCTTTATAAATGGGAAACTAAATTTTCAGATGCGTAAAATTTTTAAGTAGCATAAGTTTACATTTATTGTTGTTTGATTTCTTTATTTTGTTCGTATTTCCCTCATTTTAGTCTTTTGATAATTGATGAGATTATATAATAATTCTTGACGGTTTAACAGATATGGATGTTTGGACATTTATTCAAATAGAATATGATGTTATGTTTTAAATTTTTGATTTAAGAAAATGTTTTATATTTGAAAGTCTTAGTTCTAATGCGAATTCATTTAACATAAATCTTCAGGTACAACATATGAATCACACTTGTCAAATTTATTATGAAGTGTCAAATTGATTTAGTATCAGACTAAATTTAAAACAACAAAAATATTTAGATAAGGGAAGAAACAAAATTTTTATTAAGAAAATTACAGTTATTTATCATGTACAATAAATTTAAAGTTGCAATAAATTCATTATTTAATTAATAATCCATTAACTAAACTGTTCCGGATTTTTCTGATTATTCCTAATTTCATTTCCTGTTCTCATTTCTTATGGTAGTTTCTATTTTTTATTCTGTTTCACAGCTAAACAGATTATATGCTTAGAAATATTATATCCTTTTTCTCAGCCATTGAAAGTATTGCTGGTAATCGATGCAATTTAAATTGTGAGCACAAATCAAATTGGAAAAGACTCTTTGTAAAAGTTTATTAATCTATTTTTTCAGAGAAAAACATAGTATTCTCTAGTTTGACAGTGATTTTGAATATACATATTGTAAAAATATGTGTACAGGGCGATTCAAAATTTTTGGAAATTGAATAATTTACAGTATGACGCTGGCAGTGATATGAAAATTGATAAAGAGACTATAAATGAAATGGGGTTTTATTGAAACAAAAAAAGTATAAGAAATGGAAGAAAATGACGATCCATTGTCCATCGTATTGTGGATCGAAGATGCATATTTCATTCTCCTAGGATTTGTCAACTCCCATAGCTACATAATTCAGGCTATTAAAAACCTTTATTCTTGGACTCCAGTCCCTTTATTGTGTATTTTCCAAAATTTTCGCAATCGGACTCTTTTTTTTTTCGAAGAAATGATAAATTTTTCCTTCTCAAACTGTTAGCATAAGTTAGCATAGGAACAAACACCAATATGCTATAGAATATCATCATCCCTACCTGGATAATAAACAGCTGCAGGAAGATACGACTTTTAAATAGGATGTCTTTACAGCTTGAAATTAACGAAGGAAATCTAGCGAATTTCGTTTCTTGAAAATGCCACTTTTTCAGGCTTGACCTCCCAAGTTCTCAGACCTTAATTCGCATGATTATTGGTTTCTGGATTACCTTAAGTAGCAATTCTACCCCTACCATCCAACTTATTAATCACTTGACATACGAATTTACCTAACTTCCTAATTAAATGACGAATTTAATTGCTTCCTAATTGGAATATTTGCTATTGTTTTAATTCCTTTAATAATAATACGTTTCAAGTGACTTTTTTCATTTTAAACTATTTAATACTTTTCATTTAAATGTAGATTAAAAATTAAAAATTCAATAATTCGATGCGTGTCTCAGACACGTCATTGTATGCGATGTGATTAAGGATGTTAAAATATAACAATCAATGAAAATTCTTCTCCACACTTACAGTTAAGCAATACGCTGCTGTTCCCGACATTGCTTTTTGATTGCGAGTATTGTTGTAGAATGACGGCCAAGTTGGTGAGCCTCTGTTGCGAAGAACGTAGTATTTGTCAAAGAAACAATTATTATTCTAATTATTTCTTATTTATCATATGAAGCACAAATTATAGGTTACTTTTTACACTTCTTCTCTTCAAATTGTTGGTTACTTTTTGCACATCTTTTCTTCAAATTGTAAATTACCTTTTGCACTTCTTTTCTTTAAATTGTAGGTTACTTTATGCCTTTCTTCTCTTAAAATTGTAGGTAAATTTTTGCACTTCTTTTTGTTTGTCGAACCAAGCTTTGCTATGTGATTAAGGATGTTAAAAGATAACAATCAATGAAACTTCCTCTCCACACCTGTAGTTAAGCAATACTCTACTGTTCAAAAGATTCCTTCTTGATTGCTGAGATTGTTGTAGAATGACGGACGAGTTGGTGAATCTATATTATGAGCAACGTTGTATTTGTTAAATATAATTATTATTCTAATCATTGCTTTTTTATCACATGAAGCACAAATTGTAGGTTACTATTTGCACTTCTTCTCTTCAAATTGTAGATTACTTTTTGCACTTCTCTTCAAATTGTAGATTACTTTTTGCACTTCTTCTCTTCAAATTGTTGGTTACTTTTTGTACTTCTTCTCTTCAAATTATAGGTTAATTTTCGCTCTTCTTCTCTTCAAATTGTTGGTTACTTTTTGCACTTCTCTTTAAATTATTGGTTACTTTTTGCACATCCCTTTAAATTGTTGGTTACCTTTTGTTCTTCTCTTTAAATTGTTGGTTATTTTTTGCACTTCTTCCTTTCAAATTGTTGGCTAATTTTTGCTCTTCCTTTTGTTTGCTAAACCAAACTTTGTATGATAATTTTTATTTCTGTACCTACATTATTCTTCAAATCATTGAGTTTTCAAATGTGAATTGACTTTTGAATCACCATATAGCTTGGCTACGGAATGGTAGATCATTCAGATGAATGCAATACAATTAAACTACTATCAACCTAAAGCTAATTAATACCTAAAAAAACTAATATCAACTAACACAAAACAGTATAAATACTTTTACCCTTCCACCGAACACTAATATCGTTAGCTTTAAGAACTCTCGTGATTTTTCTTCTCTAATTGAATGATAGCACAAGAATGATTCATGCGAACAGATTCCTATCATTTGTTTCGTCGCTTTGGGCCAACGCCTGTCTTTACGAATCACAGCTTTGATTAATTGCATTGCCTCTGACACCATCATATACGAACTTGTCTAAAGAATCGTATATCACATCATGAGATTAATTTAATTAAATATCTTAAGATTCAACTTGACTGTAGTATTATAGATTGCAATTGAAATATTGAATGTTAGAGGATAACTCATACTAAAGAATAGCAGGTTATTGAAATCGAGTCATTTAATATTATGTATGCCTAAGAAGTCTGCCATAAAAATATGTTATAAAATTATTTATGTTGATAGAAGATAAAATCTAATATAAAAGAGAAACCATTGTGACGAGTTGCTAATTGTTTTCTGAATTTCATGATATTATATTAGTACAACGGGTGAGTTTTCTATTCCTTGATAAATTTGATAAAATATTTACGATCTGTTTATTTATTTATTTTTATTATTATTTATTTATTTTTAATATGTTCTAAAGAGAATTTTGGAAAAATTGGATTTTTTTAAAAACTGTTAATGGTTGTAAGATGCAATGTCAGTTATAAATACTATAAGTACAAAAAATAATTGTTTTAAAATATATTTTGAGAAATGGGAAAATTTGCAGTAAATTTTAAAGAAATTGAAGCAAAATGGTTAACATTCTACACAAAATTTTAATGCAGCTATCCTATTTTTCTTTGTACACAAGTTATAGAATAAATTGGGTTGTTCGGAAAGTCATTTCGTTTTTTTTAGTGAAAATGAAAGACGATTTTCGTATAATGAATAAGCATTTTATTAAATTATGTATTGGCCATTCTGATACAACACCCTTTGCCATCTTTCTGGTAGTAGTATGATTCCACGCTCATAAAATTTTTGGTCTTTGCTGGCAAAAAACTGATCCAGGTGATTTTTGGCATCTTCATTTGAGGTAAAGGTTTTACCGTCCAAAAAATTTTGCAGGGACCGGAACAAATAATAATCCAAAGCCGCCAGATCTGGAGAATATGGTGGATGTGGCAGTGTATCCCATTCAAGCAGTAAAAGCGTTTGGCGAGTGACCAAACTTGTAAGAGGTCTCGCATTATCTTGGTGGAACACTACACCTTTTCTGTTGATTTACTCTGGCCTTTTCTGTTGAAGTGCATCGTTCAGTTTGTCCAGCTGATGACAGTAGACTTCGAATTAATTGTTGTGTTATCCTGTAAAAGCTGTAAAAAAACAGATTCCTTTAAAATCCCACCAAACAGACAGCATCACATTTTTTGTGATGATATTGGCTTTCGAAATGCTTTGAGCCGGTTCATCTTTTCAGCTCCATGATCATTTGCGTTTGACATTGTTATATACAACGCATTTTTCGTCCCCAGTAATGATGCGCTTTGAAAATGAATCATTTTTGTGACGTTTGAGGAGCGAATCACAGACATCAACGCGACGACACAAATTTCTCTCCGTGAGAACATGGGGAACCCATATATCGAGCTTCGAGATTAATCCCAGGCCTTTCAGGTGGTCATAAACAGTTGAATTCGATAACTTTAAGATCTCACCGATCTCACATGTTGTTATTCGCCGGTTTGCATCAACTAATGCCTTTATCTTGTCTTTATCAGCTTCAACCGACCTTCCAGAACGTGGTGCATCTTCGACATCAAAATTGCCGGATCAAAATTTTGCAAACCAGTTCTGACACTGGTGTATTGTCAACACATCTTCTCCATACACTTCGGTTAATTTCTTTCTGGCTTGAACTGCATTTTTACCTTTTCTGAAGTAAAAAAGTAAAATATGACGAAAATGCTGCTTATTGCTCTCCATATTTAAAAGGGCACCAACCAAAAACTACTGCGTAGAATTAATAGAACTTTTTCACACACAAGCCTTGCAATATCAGCTCTCAATACATATAATGGTTATGCGGCTTAAGTGTGAAGTTGTTTTCGAAAAAACGTAATTAAGTCCTCTGACGGGAAAAAACGAAATTACTTTCCGAACAACCCAATAATAATAATTTAAATGAACCAACATCTAAGAAAAATCTTGAGATGCAAAGAAGTTATGGGTAAAAATATACGTATATGTGAATTTTTTTCATAAATTCACAACTTAATTTATCTAAAACACCTATAAATGGAAAAGTATTTCACCAACAATAAAACTTTTGGATCGTTTCCATATTATGCAAAACACACGCTGAAATTTTGATGTAAATACCTCTATTAGTGTTTGAGATATCATGTTAACGGTAGAGAATTTTTAAGAAAAATTAAAGTTTTGAGAAAATGAAAGTAAAAGAAAAATTTTAGCTTCAAAAATGTGTGACCCTGGATGATAAACCAGGCTTTCCGAGAAAGGGCTTTCCTTTCCAGGCTTTCCTTTTCCTAGAAAAGATAAACTGATTTTAAAAAAGGAAAACTTAAACTACAAGAGACAACGATGAAAAAAAAAAATCATCTTTGTGGCCAATAATCAGCGTTTTTAACATTGTCGGATACCTTAACTTTTGAAAATAAGACCAAGTTCAATAGCTGTGAAGAATTTGATATAATACCATGTAACTTTCATTAGATGTGTAAGAACATTGTTAAACATGTTTCTTTTGTCATATTATTATGAAAAAAATAGAAACTTTTAAAATGAAGTTTTTTAATTTTACGCTATTGAATAGTTATAATGTAAAGTACACAAAGTATCAAGACTTTAAACAAAAACAATTATTTTAATTTCATGTACAATGGCGAAACAGTTAAGAATATACTTCGTTTACTATACAGATAAACAATTTGTATAGGGAATAAATTTATAACATTTTTTTCTACGGCTTTATTCTACTGTGGATATACACATATATGCACATAAGCAATTTGTATAGTGAATAAATTTATAACATTTTTTTCTGCTGTTTCATTCTACTGTGAATATACACATATATAGATTTTTCTGTGAATATACACATAAAATTATTTTTTTTAAATAGCATTTTTAAATCCTTACTTGGCAAATTCTGAGATCTAAAAGTGTGAGAACACGCTTATGAAAAATATGTTTAGCTACTACTAAATATTTTCTACTTGCTCACTATACCAATTTAATTTTGAATAATCTTATTTTACACTTTTTCTACAATCGTTTTTGTATGATGAATTTTGTGAGATATATTTAAAGACAAACATTTAAATGGAAAATGAATTCTTAAAGGGAAACTAGTATTGATGCAAGAGCATTTATCCTAAGATTATTTAAAATAGGAAAATCTCCTAATGAATTATTAAAAACTAGCTATTGTCCACGACATTGTTCGTGTAGAAATTTTGATGTATATGTACGATAAATTATCAAATAATGACAAATAAAAAAACCTAACCTAAAAATAACACATTTAAAAGTATAAGCATATACGAAAAATATATAACATAAATACAATTTAATAACAAAAATACACAACTAACGTAAAAACAGTTTTATAATGTATATCATGTCCAGTCAAATCCATATAATTCATTGATTGAGATAGCTACAACACATAATCTTTAAACTTTTAACTAAAAGCTGTTGCCAACAATCACGTGCGAACTTTCAATGCCAGTTGGCGTAACGCACATGGCTGACTTATCTATGCCAGTTGTGGTAACGCAATAAAAATTAGGAATTTTTTATTTCCTTTATTCTGTTTTATTTTAATTTAAAAGTACTTGAGAATGAATCCGAAAGATCGATTAATTAACAATATTTGATTTCAAATACATCAAACACAAAGAAAATGAATAGAAATATTTGAAATAATCGGTTGAAATTTCTCTAAGCCTAACCTCAACTCTGTTGGGAAAAAATCTGGAGCCTTACTTATCTTTGGCTGGATTTGGCCTCAGCATTTTGGTGCTGTTAAGTTTTTAATTAATTAAAAATTAAAGACCCAATTGACCGGAATAAAAAATAGCCTATGTTGTATTCCTGACAATAATCTATCTTTGTGCTAAATCTCATCCAATTCCATTCAACCGTTCTGGTGTGATTGAGTAACAAACATCCATCCATCTATTCATTAAAACTTTCACATTTATGTATTAGTATAAATTGACCGAATTCAGACTTTTGTTCAGAAAATCATTGAGAAATTTAAGTGAAGGATTGATTGGAATTAAAAGTGGAAGAGGAAGGAAATATATTATAAGTGATATCGGAAAAAAAAAAATTTATTAGGATATCAAGATTGATCCTAAAGCCAGTGCAACTTGCTGCAAAAACTCAAATATTTGGAAGAAATGTAAATGATGAAACTGCTCGAAATGTTTGACAACCTGGATATAAAAGTCGATATGCTAGATAGAAAGCTTAGTTTAGTTATATTAACGCCCTTTTGCAAAGCAACACTAGGGCTGTTTCGGTATGGATTTTGAACCAAGGTCAGATGACGAAGACCATTTCTAAGCAGGACAACCCCTTTCCACACCACACCAGCGGGAGGACATTTGGCCTGACAGATTTAACATGCAAGAGACCCTTTACACGATGGTTCTTCGGTGGACTCGAGTCTTGAACCTAAAACCCTCCGATTGCGAAGCCGAGACCTTACCACCAGACTATCGCAGCACCCCTAGATAGAAAGTATTAATCATAAACAAAACATGTTTGGTGTTTGCAAGTGAAGACCAATGATTTTTTGAGCAAAGTTATATTTTTGTGATGGAAATAATTTCAACAGTTCCACCAATAACGGCCGTCGAGAACTGTACTTTGAAAACCCGATACTTTTTTGAATTCCCAAACTTTGTCTGATATGCTATTAAAACAATTTATATACAATTGTGTGTGTATATAATGATATCTTTATTTTAATTAAAATCTGAATTAGTTTTAGAAATTTTAATTAAAATTACTTCATGCTAAAATGTTCTCTTATTTCATATAATTGCCACTTTTTATTTGATTATTTCTAACAAATGTTCTAGAAAAGTGATTTACCTAAAATTGGTTAAAGAATATATTTATCACTTAAATTTGGCTATTTATACTATGAATAAAAACTTTAAAAAAATCCCTAACATTTAAATATATGTTTTGGGAACACCTAAAATTCTCTTTTTTAAGTCTATACGGGCCAAAGAAGTCTGTATCAAAATCTTATAATAAAATCAATGAAGGGAAAAATTTCGCTTTTTTTACTTTTGCATAGCTATGTAAACATACATCTTTTGTATCAAAGCCTCTTCTCTATACTAATTATCATTTCAGTGTAAAATACATTGAAGTTAATTTCACAAGTTTCTTCTTTTCTGCTACTTATCTACAAAATTGTGTTTGCATATATGTATAATATGCACACGATGATCTTGATAATATATAGACAATACAAATACATTGTTTTGCTTGAACATATCAATAATGATATTTTTGTTTTTCTTTCCAGTTAGATGAAATGGATCACTTAACTATGATATAATTCGTAGATAAATAATGAAGCAAAAAATATCTTTTTATTTTATTCCACTTGTTTATGTTCAAACATTCCTTATCAAATCAAATTGTTATCTTCACAAGTCTTTCAAAAAGTATTAATATTTCTGGGAGACGAAAACGTCCGATTCTTTATTTTTCCTACACAAATTCTCTGTCTTCCGCAGAAGGACATTTACTCATATTATATTCATCATACATAAACTATATTATTTTCACTATATATCAACTATATTATTTTCACTATAT
>JAPMOQ010050697.1:0-11126 GCA_026543055.1 Argiope trifasciata
AGAAAAAGTATGTGCACGGAACAAAAATATAATACCAGAAAAAAAAAATGCTGAAAGCAATGGCATTAATTTTAGACATGTATTTGCATTTATGTTTGAAAATTGCACCACCGGTAGAAATGGCACGAAGCGTTAGTTATATATGGATTATGCTCCTAAAAATAAGTAGAATAAAACCAAGAAATCAAGAAGTGGTAAAAGTTGCTTTAGAAAAGGCGTATATAAAGATTTATTTAAAACTTATAAATAATTGAACTTCTATAAATTTATTTTTCAATTATAGGCAGAGATACACATTGATTAAGAGTTTCATAATTTTTAAATATTGTATCATATAAATTTAAATAAAAAATCTATTATCCTGTGTGCCAGTATACAGGGCGGCTTTTATGCCTTAAATATTGATAACATAGATATATTGTAAATTACAAAGGGGATTAAAGAGATTAAATTTAAAATAAAAGGGGATTTTTTCAGGGGATTAAATAAAAAAAATACAAAATTTAAATTTTTATGCGGAATTCTTACAAAAAATTACCCAGTGAGTAAAATGTGTTCCATCATCTAATAAGATCATGTACACAATTTCAGAATTTTATCATGAAAATTCTCAAAGATATGTTAAAACAAAGTTGGTGAAGGGTCTATCACAAATTAAAATGTAAATGTTTACAGCTTCAGTGCAGATAAAGAGTCGCAAGAATCGATCATAAGGAAATAAAATATGCTTCATATTTTTAGTTTTAAATACTAATTTTAAAACCTATGCTTCCTGAAAAATACTTCAAAATTTTGTATCATGAATTACAGAATGTAATTTAAAAAATAGCGCTGTCAACAAATTCGTAAAAAAAAAAATGTGTAATCTTTCTTTTAAGCAAGCTTTCCTTTGAACTATTATTTCAACAAATTTTAAATATTTTTGAACCAATAAATAGCAAAATTACTATTTATTTATTCAATCATTACGTTCTATGTTAATTTGTGTACGACCCCTAAAACGCAATCGTCCGACATGATTTTTCCTCATTTTAAACTCATATCCAGGCATTGAAAAGCGGTTTAAGACAGGATTTATATAGTTTCATATCTTTAAGACTTTTTGTGCTAAAATGCTGAAATTTCGTACATGACCTTATTAAAAGATGAGAGCACATTTTGTTCATTGGGAATTTTTTTGTAAGGGGTCCGTATAAAAATTTAAATTTTGTGTTTTTTAACGTTTAATCCTCTGAAATTTTTAAGTGATTTCATAACATTTTTCACCCTTTTTACGCAATTTTGCAATTAGTAGTATATGTCTATGATCAATATTTAAGAAATAAAAGCAGCGGTCAAAGTTTTTGAAACACCCTGTTTACTATATATGCAAAATAGTACAAGAAAAAAAACTTTGGAAGCTGTGCAATCGGAATTAATTTATTAATTTTGTATTTTATGTAAATATTGCACCATCAAAAATAATGTTCAGGAATATTAGTGAACAGTGAATGTAATTTGAGAAATAATGCAATAAATGTTTATATATTATTTTTATTATTCTGTGCTCATAGAGCACTTTTCTTTATTAAGAATTGAAGCCAAATCTTTATTAAGAATGGGCTTGATGCTGAAGATACGATTTGGGGAATGGAAGATTAATTTAGAACACGTTAAATACGTTTCAATTCTTGGGTTTAGGTGGCATGAATATCTGCACAATGGGATTCTCCAGATTTTCATACAAGATGCATCATAGCATTTGAATACAATTCAAAATTCTTAAAAGCAATATATACTTTGCATAGTTTCAAAACGGGAATTAATCTTTTATATTAATTAATAATTACAAAAATTTTATATATTATTTTTATTATTCTGTGCTCATAGTATTTGTAACCTTTGAACTATATTATTTACTCTAAACCCATCTGGACTAGTAGTAAAGAAAAATTATATGTTGACGCTTTACAGAGCAGGAAATTTGAACTCAGAGCTACTAAATTTGGTATAATGATACTTTTTATTATAATTTTAATTAATTAGAAATCAAGATTTAGGAGTATTCATGATTCAAAAATATTATAATATAAAAATAGTTTTTTCACCAATTGGAAAAATAATATTCATTTTAATGAAGTCAATTTAAGTTGTTTTGCGTCCTTTCTGAATTTTCATAATTAAAAAAAATAGTTTTGAGATATTTTCAATGATAAATTAAATTTTTGAAAAAGAGTTCATTCCATTTGCATAGTTTTACCGCTTATATAATCACGTGATTTTCTTCTATTATTCAGAGTTAAAAAGAAGTAAAATTAAGTTCATTATCATCACAGTTTACACTAGAAACAACTGTGTAACTATAGTACTATGAAAGAAAATGTACAATTAGAAGATAAATGACACTGAAAAATTTTGAATGCCTCTAAGACGAAATGATGCTTGAATGTAACAGGAAATATCGTTCATAAACTCTTTGCAGATAAGAAAATGTAATTGAAATTAGAAAAACTCAATAAAAATTTTCAATCAAATATATACCAACAGTAATAAATATTATATATATATATATATATATATATATATATATATATATATAAATTTAAATCTTAATTAACTTTTTAATTTTCATCTAAATTTAGCCCCTATTAACTTCATTCTCAAATGTTATCTTTTTTTCCTGATACAGCTCCAAAATTTTATTAATTAATTCTACACGTGCTTTATAAAACTGTTAATTTCAGTATTTCTCAAGCGCCAAGTGAAGGGATAAAAATCCTTAATACTTACAGCATTCTTTTAAAGGTACCTTAAAGTCCCTTTCTTAAGTCGTCTCGTGTCAAAGAAATCCCTATCAAAATCTTAGAGTAAATCACTGAAGGAAAAAAAATTTCTATTTCATTTGGACTTGCATCATGAAGTAAACTGACTTCACTTTTATCATTTTTTCTTGTACTTAAAATGCCCCTTTTAGTAAAACAAATTGAAGTTAAAAAATTTCATAATTTATTCTTTACAATCATGCATCTGATGAAATATATATGAATATATTTCTAACATTTACCATCATTCATATTGATAAAATATTTACTGGAACAACATTTAATTTTAAATTTTACTTGTTTCCCGTCCTTCTGTGAATAAATTGACCAGCATTTTTGTTATTATGACCACTAATAAGCAAAGGAGTCGAAGATTAAATTAAACGAGAATTTAATTGAATCCGCCAATTAAATTTCCAAACATATTCCGAAAAGTATCCGTGAGTATTTAATGCACCAATTAAATTAAATACTCATTTGTACTTTTCGGAATATATTTAGCAATACAATTTACGCCCAAATGACTCAAAGATTTTTTAATAAAATATCTTAAGAAACATTTGTACAAGTTCTAAAAACCTTCCATATAAAGATGCTTAGTATAAAATATAATTTGTTATTTCCTTCCCGTCTTATAAAATTGTTACTAAAGTAATACTGGCATCGAGTTGAGAACCACTGATTTAGAGTGAGATTTTTCTTTTATCCTCTGTTCAAATATTTTTCTTGTTGAGATTCACCCACCTGACACGGCTAAAGACCCATCCCTGGAGACGGCGACGCACGTGACTGGTTCCTGATGCTTGTCTTCCTTCCGGCTTCGAGACTTTGGAACGAACATTTCTTTTTTGCAGAAAAAATTCCAAACCACAATCTTGTTGCCTCCGGATGTTATTAGGAATCGATCATTATCCTGAGCCTGCAAGAAATGAAAGTTTGTGGCAAAGTTTATTTTTAAAAAGTGTCAGTGTTAACTTGATTTCAATAAGGTATCTTAATTTACAGTTATTTTAAATTGATTTAAAGTTGTTATACTATTTGTATTTTTTCATATATTTCAAGAAATTTGTGAGAAGGGTTTCCACAAATCTTTCTCTCGCACTCTACAACAAAGATATTATCCATCCGCATAAAATTTTGATTTTGGGGCAAAGCCGTGAATGCTTATGGCGATTGATTTTATTTTTAGAGTTCTAAATATTAAGGTACTTCGTTGTATACCAAATAAAAATGATACTTGTATATTAATTGCTATTAATCACGGATATTTAGTTAATACACGAACACCAGAATGCCAAATATGTATTTATGTAGTGTTTCTTTCGACACACAGAAATCAAATTTTGATGTAGAATTACAATTGCAGACAATCCATATAAATAAAAATGAATGTTTCTCTGTACGTCTCTTATGCACTGCCGTGCCGCTCATCTGATTCCGATAAAACTTCCCCGATATATTGCTTGCAATTAGGGGATGGTTATAGGCATAATACAATAATCTAAAGTATAAAATTTCTTTTCAGATCTATTTACCGCATCTATTAACCATGGATTAACCACCAAATAAATCGCCTAGGAGATACAGCAGATTCAATAAAGATGTTAAATTCAAGCTAGACATTAATATTTCGTAGCTATCGTACGTAAATGCAACATGAGCCGGTCTCTGAGATAACAGCATTGTTAGAGTGTGTGTGTGTGAAAGTTTTAGGGAAAGAAATCCTGTAAATTTGAAATTTTAACTAAACATTTAATTACATTTTAGCGTTTTTTTAAAAGTATTTTCTGAAAATATTATAGTTCAAATAATTTTGCACAATCTTAGTTTTCCAAAAATTATCTTTTAAACTATATTGAAGATTTTATGGTATATAAGCGTGTATTAAAACGTATATTTTCTATGTTTAATCGATTTTAAAACCAGATTGTTCAATCATATTTCCTAAAATTAAACTTGTGAATTCTGAACGAATATTAAACGAATTACGAGATACGATAAATAGTTTCATTATCATTCTGAAAGAACACTAAGCTTTACCGATTCTAAAAGAATGTACAAATCTAATATCTAAAAAAGAATTTGTATTTGTAGAATAGAATAAATACTATTAATGCGTCTCTTTTATATATACTTCAATTTCAATGAATTTATTCATTGCCGACAAGAAAATAAATATCTTTCTTCCTATCGTTCTTAATTAAAACAAGATAACTTATTTCAAATTCCAAACGATATTTCCACGATAATTTCTTCTGCAGCAACAACGCGCCTGGTACCAGCTAGTCACATATAAAATTCGATTGCTTGGAAAAACTTTGCTTTTAGCTATTATGTTTCCATAATGCAAAAATGCAGACAATCTATCCTTTCACATAGTTAGTTCAAATTTTGAAAATAAAACACACTTTTGATGCTATTATAAAATATGCATATTAATTATTAGATTAGTATTAGATGTACATAAGTATTAGATTAGTATTAGTATATTATTATGCATATTATTAGTATTTATATTATTAATAGCTAATAATCTATATTAGCATTAGATGCATATTAAACTTTTTTATCCAACCCTTTATGTTTAATAATAATTGTACGTACTCTCTAGCACAGATAGCAGAACAGATATATTTCCCAACATGGATTTCTGCCTTACTATTTTTTTTTGAAAGAGACAATAGAATTCGTTAACTCTTGAAGCAACATATGATGTATGACAAAACAATGCAAAAGGAACATTATTAGCTTCGAAAATTGTACGATTTAAACTCATGTTTGTGTCTACTTTTCCTTAAACTGTATTACTAAATTTCATTAACTTTTCATTAAAAATTTCATTAGTTTTCAGAGAGAAATTACGATGAAACTGGCAAGTAAGCTTTGAACTGTCGCTCAATACTAGCGATATTTTGAAATGATAGCAAGATATTCCTTTATCTGCAGTTACATGAAATAATTTAATCCTAATAATTAATTTAATTCTCAGGTTAGTCAGCTAGTAATTAACTTGTTTTATTTAATTAGAGAATTGACTAACAATAACAATAAAGTTAATTACTTTGAATTAGTTATTTTTGCTTTTTTACTTCGAGTATATCTGTATATATCTGTGAATATTACTTGTTTTGCTTTATCTCATCTAATATTTATGTTATAAGAATATATAAATAAAACTTATGTTTATCTCCGAGTATGTTGTTGTTACTTATGACACTTTATAAGTCCGCTGTTAGAAAGCTGTCAGCAATGTAAGCCTAAATTAGCGTCCCTTGTATTTTCAGTAGCGTCAACTGGGGCCAAGAGTACGACTTAGCTACTTCATGCTTCACCACCGCTTTATACAGGAGGGCACATTTATACTACTCACAGATAGAACACAGAATAACAACCATCCCGAACCGGGACTCGAACCTGGGACGCCCAGATTACAGGGAAGACACGTTACTCCAATGCCAGGACGCCGGTTCTCTCTGAGTATTTTAATTATAAAAAGCGAAAAAAGTTTCTGTTCATAAATTGGTTAATGAATTATTAAAATTACTACATTTTAGTAAAGATAAAATTACTTCTTTAAACTGATGTTCCTACCATATTCCTACCTTAAGAATCATAGCATTACAGTAGCATGCAGTTTGTATTTTACTGCCGAAAGAAAAGGAAACTTTATATGTCCTAATTCAAGCCATCGAAGATATCACGCATAACATTAATACTTCTTCAGCATAAAATTAAGATGGCTTATTTTTGATTATAAAACTAATTACATTTTATTAAAACTAAAATCCATTCTTTGAATAGATGTTCGTGCTATGCTCCTATCTAAATAATCCTGGTATGTCATTGGCATGTATTTTGCCAACGAAAGAGAAAAAAAAAAATGAATTAATTTGCAGCAATCGAAAATATCCGTAACATTTTTTCAGTATAAAATTAAGAAATATAATGAATAAAACAAATAATTGAAAATAATGAAATACAATGAATAAAACAAATAAAAATACAATGAATAAAACAAATAAAAATACAATGAATTAAGCAAATAATTGAAAATAAGGAAATACAATGAATAAAACAAATAAAAATACAATGAATAAAACAAATAATTGAAAATAATGAAATACAATGAATAAAACAAATAATTGAAAATAATGAAATACAATGAATAAAACAAATAATTGAAAATAATGAAATACAATGAATAAAACAGACAATTGAAAATAATGAAATACAATGAATAAAACAAATAATAGACAGGTTGTTATTCCCACCTGCATGCTGCTAACGGGATCCGAATGACCTGACAGTGTCTGAAGTAGTTTAGCAGAGTGTATATCAAAGAGGTAGATCTTGCCATCCTTGCAACCTACAGCGCACCGACAATTGTCCCGAGCAAAGCACAAGGAGGTGACAGCAGCCTGATGCCCATAGAGACAGTGGACGTCGGATCCTGTAGTAAGGGAACGCACATGCACGGAGTGGTCAGTGCAGGCAAGTAGCAAGAAGGTCGAATCCCACGAGATGTCCATGTGGGTGATTGGGGAACTTAGGTGGATAGTGTTTAGAAGGCTGAAGTCTTCCAGACTCCAGATGCACACACATCGGTCAGTTGAAGCTGTGGAAAAGAAAAAGAAATTTTATGGAATTGGTTGTTATTTTTTATTTGATATGAAACTGCTTGCTAGAAAGTTACGTTTTCATAAAATTGCTCTTACATTTCTTTCCTGCTATTGCTTAGAATATACAGAATTCAGATCATTAAATTCTAGAAAATTCAATATCTTCCCAAAAGTGAGAGAAAGAATAGAGCTCAGGTAAAATTGAAGGAAACTCAAATCGATAAATTTACTATACTTAGTTTAATGAAAATATGACCATATTATTAATTTAATGTGTGGTGAAGCGCTATAGCCTTCTATATTTCTTATGAAATTTAAATTTTCGATTTGATTTGATTCTTTTTTGTTTATTAGTTATGAAAAAAGTTTTACAGATAGCTCTATTGGCTATTCAATGGATGCCTATTCAAGGACTTCAGAATCGGTGAAAATATTGGAGACCATTTGATGTTTTTGATGAAAAAATTAGATCGCTTGAAATTTCTAGAGCTTTGCGATATATAGAATAAAAGCGAAATTATGATATCCCTCTAAAAGTTTCTTTACCATGTCACGAAAACTATAAAAAGCAGTCGAGAAGCAAAGTGAGTGTGGTTGAGCTCAAGCGATTAGTTCAGCAAAATTTTCTCTTTGGAGTGTAGGTGTCCAGGGAAATATTTCTGAGTACTTTGTGTAATTAAGGTTGTTTATTATAAATCTGTTACTTGTATGCTGTTTTTTATTGCAAGTGTTGTTTTCAGCATGCTGGGTATTATGTTTCCTTGTTGAATAAAGGCGTCGTTATGTCTTATTGCATCAATTAGATTTTCCCCCTACGCAACACGAAGATGCTTTCAGATAATTTTTCGTAAAATATATTTAGGGAAATGCGAATAGTCTGCAGATTCATTTTTACTCCTGTCTATCTTTTAGTGTTATGTTTCCGTTTAGTTAAGTGTTAAAGTTTAACATATGTAAATGTATAATAACATGTATTGGTATTACACTTTTTGTTCATAACAGATACTGAAGCCCCAACTATATTTAGATTAGCAACGTTATCATCGATATAGGATTTAATTCTTTTTGACTCATGGTATCCAAATTGGAGAATGGAGAATCTGATTGAAATAAGTTTTGAAATTGCTCAAGTTTCTTTCAAATTCCCTCTCTCTTGATGCATAAATTGGAAATGGGATTCAACAAAACTGAGTCACTGTTTTTCATTGCACAACTTTTTTTAGAAATATTAGGAATTTTCATCATGTAGTAGTTGTTTTGTTGAAATTGTTTTGAATGACGTTTTTGATCAAGTTGGATGAAGAAAGCAATGAGAATCACTGCACTGAATTAAACTGTAAATTTTTCTAGTTACACAGTTTAATAACTCCGAAAATGCCTGTTTATGTAATGTGCAGTTTTATATCGATTTTGAGGTTAAAAAATGCTCTTAGATGCTGAAATAGAGGCAAGAATTCTTTTCAAGTAAATTAAAGTAATCTGTGATGAGAATATTTGGCTTTACATCTTCCTCTGATGACACAAAACTTTTTACAGGCTACATTGACAAATTTTGGTCTCATATTCAAACAGATAAAAATCATGAAAGTATCTTGTATAGACAGCATACTCGGATTATATCAAATCTACACGTTTGAATAAATTAGAATCTAAACTCTCCCAGTTAACCTAAACTATGAAATGATTTCATAAGCATTAATCAAGAAACCATAGTAAATCTCCTGCATTTGGTATATTCCGTCTTGTAACTGTTAAGGAAGCTAGATAAGAAAGATTTCTTTAATTCTACATCTTTAAATCGACATGCAGAAAGACCAGCTGTTTATTTTTACAGAATTTTTTTATCTGACTTATGGCATTTAAAAAGCATTGAGGTACGTTTGAAAATATTAAAGTTTTCAATTAATAGCTTCTATTGTAGGCTATTAATATTCCCCATTAAATGAATCCTTAATTATAAGGGAAGGTAATTTTAAAAATATTTTTATTGTTTTTATATATACAGAATGAAATGAGAACACAGTCACATGGTAATAATCAATACTCTTATCATCTAATGAATACTCTTGTTATCTAATAAATATACTCATATTTAATAACTACAATATTCTCATTATCTAATAAATACTCTTATTATCTAACATTAAATGTTTGTTACTTGAGACTATTTTGTATCATAATAGCATTAAATCCTTCTAATAGAACTAAAATATGGATTATTTTTTTATATAAGGTTAGAGCAATTTTTTGTTAATGGAATTAAATATATACTGACAGAGACCTTTCTATTCTAACTTTAAAAACATGAATAATTTCTATTTAATCAAGGATGAATTCATTATGTATAAGTTTAATTAAGTATTTAGACATATTTGTTGTAAACTTCGATCGCAATTAATTTATCTTTCTAAAATATTAACTATATAATTGAAATTGCATTTTAATTGCCTAACATGCAATAAATCTATTTGAAGTCAAACGATAAAATTCGAGGTTAATCATTAGTATCCTTTATATTTTAGAAGCATAGTCTAATAAATATCTTATTTTAAATCTTTATAAACAATAATTTTTCCAGTTTCTGTATAAGAAAGAATAAAAAGAATTTTAAGTAATAAAGAGTTTTTGTAGATTTTCCATTTAAATCAGATGATATTGGGATTAAGTGAATTTGAAAATAAGAAGATCATATTCCTCATTAATCTTCGTTTAAACTTAAATGAATATGCTAACAATAAGAATTAAGAAATATGGAATTATTTGAAAATTCTCTAAAGCTCTTAAGGCCAACATCACTTAAAAATGTCCCTATTTGCATTAAATCTGCTAATTATGTCCAACTAGTTGCTCTCAAAGGGAATTAAACCCAAAGGATGGAACAATGCCAGCCTAACGTTATTAAATGAAAGAGTATTTTTCCCCATGGTCAGATCGATTTGCGTCTAAAACACATCGATCAAATACCAGATAAGCATTTAATGCTCAGCTTAAGCCTTTCAAAAAGGAAAAAATTTCCCTAAATGGCAGGCATCTTGACTTCTTGCAAGAAAAGAGCTCAGTTAGGGTGATCTTTAGTTTAGTAGTTTGTTAGAAGCAATTAAGGAGACAAAAAATCGCTCAATCATTATTCCTGAGAGTCAGATTATGTTGTGGACTTTTATCTTATCTTTACTTTGAGAAAGTACACATAACGCTTCAGTGAAAGAAGAAAAAATTCAAAACAGTGATAGTTTCAGTAAATTTACTTGTAAGTATAACCTATTTTCATTGAGTTGATAATTAATAATGAATTGTTAAATTTTCTTGGAAAAAATACATATACTGCTTCATTGTTAAATAAATAATGAAGAAATTTTTGAAAACAATTATCAATTATACTAATAACCAGATAAAAATGTTAATATAATCTACAAAGAAATTTAAGAAATCAGATGCAAAACCGTGCATTGTCGAAATTTAAAAAACGCTTAAAGACTACCAAGAAAAACATATTTCAATCAGCAGAATTTATTATTTTTTTTAGGTAGAATTCTATAAAAACACTACTTATTGCAATGGTTAACAGATAAAAATTCTGGAAAATTTCTTCACTTCTTGACCGATAAGGATTCCTAGAACCCCAAATCACCTTTCGTCAAAAAGTTTACATTATCCTTAAAAAAGTTACCAATGCAACAGGACAAACTATGCACTAACAGGACAAACA
>JAPMOQ010050709.1:0-15613 GCA_026543055.1 Argiope trifasciata
CAAATGCAAACGAATAGAAATTTCAAAACTAGGTTTGCACTTGTCGAATTTAATATCGTTAGCGACGGAAATTCGGTGTCTTTTTGGAAGAACGAACCAGTGTCGTTTTGTTTCCAGAGTCGGACGAGATTTTTTATCCTTTTCCATTGCGTCCTTTAGAACTGGCAAAAATGAGGTTTTTCGTCCCACTCTCACAACTAGACACCCGTTTGCAGGAACGAAACGAAGTTTATACCGTCAATTGCTTTTACTTTCTTCTACGCGTTTGCCCAATTTCTCACTCATCGATACCATAGGACCGAAATTTGAACGAAACGAAATTTCGAGACACGGTTTACGAATCTTGGCTCCTAACCACTCGAGCGACACAAATGTGGTATCGTTCGACAGAAAACGTCAAGCAAAGTGTGATCGTGCTAGTTGCAAAAAGATTTTGTTGCAAAACCAAAGTTTTCGAGCTTGGTAAAAAACCAATTTTCGCGATTTTGAGAGCCCGAATCTCGCGAACCACTCGGAGTAGCCACTCGAAACGGGTATCGACACTTATATTTCGGTATTATATTATTTTTATTCGACACTTATATTTTGTCCACCAAATGAAATAAAGAACTACAGCTCTTGACAAAAAATTTATTTCATAAAACAAATGAAATTTATTCTCGTTCAGATCGAGACGCAACAAAATATTTCGTCCACCAAATGAAATTCATTCTCGTTCAGGTCGAGAGGCAACAAATTAAAATGCATGTCGCAAAAGTAGCAGTCGACGACGACAAACGAAGTGATCCAGATTCGTTTCCCTACGGTTCCCAAAGAAATTGTTTGGTCCGATGGCAAGGCAACGTATACATTTCATTGCATGAAATTTTAAAAGAACGATGAGAATGTGACATTGTATCGTGCAAAGATGAAGGAATGAAAAAAAAACTTTTTCCGAACCCGAACTTTCTTGGAAAAAACATCATGTTTCCTTTCCGATAACGCACGAAATGATTGCATCATCACTAAAACGTTTTTGAAAAAAAAAACCTGTTTCCGTTCTGATAACGTCCTCACTCGAACTTTCTACCTTTCCGATACCGCACGAAATGATTGCATCATCACTAAAACTTTTTAGAAAAAACATCTTGTTTCCGTTCTGATAACGTCCGCACTCGAACTTTCTAGTAAAGAAAGCTGTTTCCTTTCCCAAACGGTATAAAAGTCGGTGTGGAAAAATATTTTTTACCAGTCTTGTTCTGTTTGCAGTATGGCTTCTTTCTCAAACGAAGAAATTTTCACCGAGATTTTTGGCTGCAACAAGGAATTTCCCGCTACTCCGATGAGGCTGGAAAAGTTTTGCTAAGATTTTTCACCTAGTTACAGCCCAGTTGCCACACCATATTTCGACGAGACCCTGTTTTCCGAAAGCTCGTCGCCGATGTCTGAAGCTGCCGACGACTCATCGCCGATGCCTTGCAGCACCACAACCGACGACTCGCAAAGCAGAATGCCTCTTCGAAAGACCGACAACTCGCCCAAGAAAATGCCTCCAAAGGCCAAAGATTCTCCTAGCAGAAAAGAGACGATGCCTCTTCGAAAGACCGACGACTCGCCCAAGAAAATGCCTTCAAAGGCCAAAGATTCTCCTAGCAGAATGCCTCCTCAAAAGCAATCCTTCAACGACAATAGCATAGAATTATCCGGCAAATGATCCAGACGAGAAGTCGACGGCTCGCAGCCGCCCAGCAAGATCCTCGCCACTGCACTACGAGATCCTCGTCTGATTGCTGCTGCTGCTGCTCGTCATCGTGCCCCCGTGAAAGAATTAAAGCTTCCAATGTTTGCTACCATCACCACTGCTGCTGTTGCCGCCCCCGGAAAGGCAAAAAGACGACATTTCGACGACTGGATTCGAGTTTTAAACCGGTAATTAGAAAAATGTTTAAACATAAAACCCCGTGCATCTTGGCGGCGAGACGGGGCGAATACATCATCGCGGATGGCAATAGAAGTTTTGTGAGATCCCATCCCGAGCATTGGGAAGAATGGTTGAAGCAAGATTTAGAAAAAGTTTACACGTATGCCAGCATTTTGTACAGCGCGGACGAAATGTCTCACGACATTTTAAGTCGAATCAGGCAAGAAGCAGAGAGATACCACCCAATGCACAAAATTCAAGTCAAAGTTTGGGAAAAGGATCCCGCTTTGGGTCCGTGTAAAATTTGTTTCGAAGAAGATTGCGTGAGGTGACTCGCCATCAGAGGCGGAATTCAAAAATTTTATCTTTACGAAATAGATGTCACCTCTATTCATTAAGCGCCATCCACGTGACATCCGGTGGATGAATGCATAAAAGAGACGTTCGTTCGTCGAGAGAGACACTCGTTCTCCTGCTTTTGTTGGAGACAATTGTTCTGCTTTTGACAAAGCATTCCACGTCGAAAATATTCCTGACGTCTTTCCAGAGCCTGTAGCCACAGCACCTTCGAGACCCTTGCTCCATCCCAGATGCAAAGAATATTTTTTGCAGTTGCCAGACGTAACTTGTTTTACTTTCAAGCTTTTGGCCGACGAGATGAACTTTTATCGGCTTTACGATGGCATGCCAATGAATTGGCAGCTCGAGATTCTACAAGACAATTTCGTCCGAACGGCCGTCACCTTAACCCGAATGCATCGATAATTCAGACCGGACAAGATCGATTTCGATAAATTGCAGAAAAGGTACCAGAGATCTTTGAAACTAAAGGGCCACAACACCGACGTGAGAGCAGGTTACTTTTGGAAATAGCGGCAACAATTTTTAGTCAAAGCCTATTTCACGTTTGGTCAGCAAACGGTGCCGTCCGGACAAGTCCACGTCTATCGCACCACTGCCGCTCCGATGCTGTTTTACAAATTTGACCCCAGCAAAGGCCACGTTAGAAAATTTAGAGTGGTAGACAAGTGGTTCCATAAGGACGATCAGTGGGTCTACGACCAGTATGTTCTTCAGTCCCATTCCACCTACTCCGTGCCCGAAAACACGACTTATGCCGTCTTGACGGTGCAAAAAACTCTATTTTCCTTGCACGTGGTGGCTGCAGACGGGCCTAGTTGCTGTTTTTTAAAACCAGATGTGGAGAGAAAGTTGGTGAAAAACGTGCAGGACGACGACAACGATGGCGGGAAAAGGCGAAGGAGATCTGAGGAAAGCAGCAAAAAAAGGCAAAAACGAATTGACAATTTCCTCGACGAGATCGAGAAAGAGCCTGCATTGACGTATCCTCCGGGGACATGTTTGGAAACGATACTGCTCATCGAACAGATGAAATTTCGAATTAAGACTCTAACCAAGAGACTGAGTGAATACGAAACTGTTTGATTCTTTTTTCTGTGTATATATTGAATTATTATTATTATCATTATTGCATGTGTATATATAAAGGAATCAATAAATGTTTTTGCTTTTTTGCTAAAACCATTGTGTCGTTATTGGATTCTAATCGTAATTTTCTTTTTTTAAAAAAGCAAAACCTATATTGTAAAAAAAAATTACAATTTTTATTTGATCCTAGCGTAATTTTCTTCTTTTAAGGAAAACATATATTGAAAAACACAATTTTTATTTGACTCTAAGCAAAATTTTCTTTTTGTTAAAAAGTAAAAACCAATATCGTACTATCAAAAAATATAAATAAAATTTCCTATTTTTTTCAAAACAGTACGACTTGGGAATCAATGATAAACGGTAAATAGTTAAATTAAAACCTCAGAATAAAAAACTTCAAATGAATTTGCTAATTTATTATCATCGTCTCCTAAATAATGGAGAGAGAAAAAAGTCTCAGGGAGATATCCCCATTTTTTTAAGCCACCAAAGTTGGATATGTAAAAACAAATTTTAGTTATTCGAATAAAAAAACATCGTGCAAAACAGGAAATGATTACAAAAGCCTGTCCTGTCACACCAGAATCACGTGAAATCCTTTCAGAGAACTGATGTCAATCTTATCGCGACCCTTCCTAATACAAAAGTATGAGGAGCATGCGCAGTGAGAGACCCATTTTTTTATAAATACCCCTTTGAACTGACGTGTGTTCGTCATTCCCTTTTCTAGACTCGTTCCTGTGCAGTCAATATGTTTTTTCACTGCCGTGTGTGCAATATCCCGAGCGTCCGATTGAGTTGTAAACACAATTTGCACGTAAAAGACTTTACGACATTTCTGCATCACGAAGCTTGCCCGTTTTGCTGCGAGTCGGCCTCTTGTTGAGACTTGGACCTGGTTGTGGAGTATCTCCAAGCGCTCGGGTATTTTGACGAATGCGAGAACACGGTGGAAAACGACGACGCGTTTCCGCCACTGTGTCTGCTATACTGCGGACACTTTCTTAGCATGGACCAGTTGATTTCCTATTTGGTTGAGGTTGGTTTGACAATTCTTATTTTCCTTTAATATAAACGAAATAAGACTTTAAAATGCAAGTTTTTTTCATCAAAGAAAGGGATCAAAAAGATAAATTTTTATATATTTTTAAAGTCAGTTTCATACCGAGGTTGGCTTTGCAACTCTTATTTTCCTTTAATATAAACAAAATGAATCTTATAAATTCAAGTTTTTTTGTATCAAAGAAAGGTGTCAAACAAACAAGTTTTTATATATTTTTAGGCTAATTTAACACCAAGATTGGCTTTGCGACTCTATATTTTTTGTATAAATGAAATGAGTTTTTTAAAAAAGATGCAAGTTTTTATCTATTAAAGAGAGGAATCAAATAAACGAGTTTTTACCGACCTCGGTCAAGGAACGACTTTAAAAAAATGGTTAAAGACACACTGCGTCGTATTTGTCGGCACAGTGAGTGTTTCCCCATTTTTTAGATCTCATCAAAGAAATGAGATGAACTCAATAACGATACATAGTCTGACAAAAAAAAATACAATATTTATTTACATTAAAAATTTATACAATTAAAATTTAAACACAAATTTCCCATTTTGTTTTAAAATTTCTATTTTATCCCCTCCCTTAAGTTTTCTCAAGTCTATTATTACTGTTTCTGGCTCAACTGGTGCCGGCACGGTTGGTGGGATCCAATCCTCTGCGCTGCCAGGAGAAGACCAGGAGTCTTCGTTTGAATCGACGTTACGTTGTTCACCGAGTGTCCGCAGAGCAGATCGACTGGGGAAAGCGAGTCGTCGTTCATTCCCACATCGACCCATCCGACAGGTCGGCAGCGTGCAAAAAATCCAACCGATTGAAGATACTCGATGACAAACGCCATGTCTTCGTAAAAGGATGACTTGCGGCAAAAGTCTTGGTGAAGAAATTTTTCAAAGTCTTTAACGTGCAAGGTCTGATGGCAGTTCAACTCGTAAGCCGGAAAATTGCAACCCAAGCAGTGGAACAGCATGGTGAGGAGCGCACACACAGAGACAAATCTGCAAATAAAGTTTCAAAAATCAAAGATTCCTTTTTTATACTTTTTGGCCACTTCCCGTCAGTCGAAAACGATTGCCTTTTATAGACACGATTCGAGACGAAACACACTTTATCAAATCACATTCCAAGAGAAAAAAAAAGCAGAAAGTGATATTCTGAGAAAAAAAGGATGTGATAACGTTATTTATGTCTTCACAAGAATAAAAAAAAACCAGTTTATATTTTTTACTAAATATAGCCACGGAGAGAAACAGGATGTTATCATATCTTCACATGCGTCGAAACGTGATTAAAGTTGTGCGCATGCGTCGACACTTTAGAAAATTAACAACTGTGATAGCATTTGTCTCGTCGTTCCGAGTTTGGAACTTGCCATATGGGGACGTCGACTTTTTTAAAGAAACATCAACGTGATTGATACGGGATTCGGAAGAATTTTTTCAAGTTTTTTTCCAAAAGAGCTATTAGCTTGCTTATAGAAAAATAAAGCCACGGACAATTTTTGTATATTTTTTAAACTCGTCCAAAAGTTTTTCGTCCATTTCCCCTTGACACAATTTGCAATCCAAATCGTATGCAACGTCAAGAAATTTTACATTGGCAGAAAAATATTCATGTTCGAAACACATGTCAAACCTCTCTGTATAACTCGAATCATAAATATCCCACACGACATCGTTGTAATTATCCAAAGCTTTTAAAATCTTTTATATTTTTCATTGTCTGCAGGGGGTAACTTTCCCCTGTCGTGCAAATAGATCAAAAAATCAATCGTACTCTCTAAATACCTTACACACATATTCGTGTCAATTTATCGTTTGTCTTCCGGTAAACTTCCTAAATTGGATAGCATTTCTTCAGACAAATGACCATTTTTTGTTTGTAATCGAAAATTTTCACCACAAAGCTACCAAACTTTTTTATAAAGTGGTAGTATAAGTGGTAGTAGTGGTATTTTTTCTCTGCTAAATCAAATTCGTCCTCACATATTTTGTCTTTGTTATAAAAAGACATGCAATACATTATGAATGCAACGAAACGTTTAGTTTAAAAGCGATGCGGATTATCGTTTGGTGATGCCACAATCTCCGATATTTATTGGTGGTTCTGGTGCAACTTGGCAAGAGCCGCAGTTCTTTATTTCATTTGGTTTGTGAAATATCTTTTTTGTCAAGAGGTGTCTCTTTCTTTACTTGATTTGATGTGCGAAACCAAATGCTGTCACCAAAATCTGTTACAGGTTAAACGAATCTCCAAATGCTGTTCCGAGAGCTGTTCTGAGCTTCGATATTCACAGGTACGGACCCAAATTCAAAATGAACTCTCACTTCGACCACAGCTATATTTATACTTTTTTCATATTCGGTCACGTGATTGAAAAAAAATAAAAAATAAAATTAATAATAATAAAAAACTTTGACTGGATATATCAAGTTATTTCACCAGTTATAATGATATGTTTGAAAAACGCAAAGATCCAGTTTAAACCAGTTTGAAGCCAATTTTTTATTTTTTATTTGGTGAATCTGTTTTGTCAAGAGCTGTAATTTTTTATTTTTATTTGGTGGATCTGTTTTGCCAAGAGTTCTTGCTCCTTTATTTCAAATCGAGGATGAAATGTCAAGAGCTGTAATTCTTTATTTCCATTGTGACCCGAGAGTTGTAATCATTTGAGGATTCCAAGCATTTCCAAGAGCTTCACTCGAATCGCGAGATATATTTTTGGTCAAGAGCTATCGTTTTTTATTTCGAGATTCCAAGCACAAGTTTATACGAAGAAATGTTTTTCACTACGAGTCGGTCCCAACAAATTTTTTCACCAAACGAAAAGTATTTCTATCCAAATAATAAAAAGGCGGTAAACACACATTTTTTTGATAGATGAACTCAAACATTTGTGGATTAATAAAAATCATTTGCAGGATCTGTAAATAGATCGACGCGTTCGATGTTTCCTTCAAACTGTCCCAAAAGGTTTTCGTCCGTTTCGCCCTCACACAATTTACAGTCCAATTTGTAAGCAACCTCGAGTAAATCGTCGACGTAAATCGTATCGTAACGATCCCAATTTAAAGCGTTAATCACGACAGAATCGTAATCGTCGAACGCGTTTAAAATTCTTTGACATTTTTCTGCATCCTCTACAGGAGGTAAATTGTATTTCTCGTCCAATTCGTTCAAACGTGCAATCACTTCTCGAAAGAAAATGGGCATCAAACAATTAGACTCCAAATCCTGCTTGAGTTTTGGTAATGTTTGAAAATCGGATATCATTTCCTCGGACAAATGACCATTTCTTTGTTTGTAATCGACAATTTTAAAGACAAAGGTACTAAACGTTTTTAAAAATTCCCTGTACGTGTTTTTTTTTCTCCTCGACTCTTTTTCACCTCGAGATTTCTTCGTCATCCATACCTTCTTTATTATGGGTGCCAAAAGAGCTATCGACTGGTTTGTAGAAATGATTTCACAAAAGATCTTGTTACTTGCTCAAAGTAAAATATTTTTTTCATTAATTTGATCGTGTCACTAGAAATTATTCACGTAGGTTCAAAAACAATCGACTATCAACGAGAAACTCAACATTTTTTTAGCCAACCGAGTATGGAAATTTGCTTCGACTGACACTTTTTAGCCTTCAGGTTTCCAAGAGCGTTCCGAGCTTCGATGTTCACAGATAGGGGCCACGATGCGAAATGAGCTCTCGCTTCAACCACAGCGATATTTATACTTTTTCCATATCCGGTCACGTGACTGGAAAAATAAAAATAAAATTAATAATAATAAAAAAACTGGGACTGCGACCCAATATATCAAGTTATTTCAAGTAGACGACCAGTTATGATGACCTGTTTGCATAGTGCTTCGATTGAGATGTTACCAGTTTGAGATCAGAATATCCGGTCACGTGATGAAAAAGTTTTTCGTCACGTGAGGCCTACGCTTTCAAATCAGAAGGGACGTTTCCTGTTTGAGAATAGCGACACGGTCCTTTTTAGGTTCGTCTATTTCTGTTTGGACGGTCTGTGGAACAGTTTTGTAAAAAAAACATGTCGTCCAAGTGACGTTATTTCATTTCGTTTTAGGAAAAAATGTTTATTAGAAAAAAAAACGGTTTTTAGCCAAAACGAGTAGATCGAAGAATAACACATCAATATTATCGTTCGATAATAATCTCTTTCATTTTACTATATACGAGGCATGCCGAGCGATAATCGAATTTTTGTGAAAACGGTTTATAGCCAAAACGAGTCGATCGACCCACAAACGTATCGAGAAATATCTTCTTACTTTACACAAAATAGGCGAGACATGCCGATCGAAATGTTCTAAAAATGCGGTTTTTTAAGAAAAAATTAGTTTCATCATAAAAAACGTATCGAGAGAGCTACTAGCTCTCAAAATTTTAAAATCATGCTAGAGCCGTCTGCAGGGAGGGGCCAGACTCTATGCCATTTTCGGGATTTGGTCAAAATTCAAAGGGGTACCGGTACTCATATATATTTTTTGAGCGACTGTAAGTCACGATCCGTGGATGAGTGAATGAAATGTATGAATGAAGTACACCCCATAAAAAGGGTTGAGACACGTGAGTAGATAACTCGTACTCTTGACGCTAGATACTGAAAAAAGAGACACACAATTCGGATTAAAGTTTAATGACTGTTTAGTCACCGGGCTTGTCAATCTAAAAGCTTTAATAGAGCAACTTTTCTAAGAATGTAATTTCATCATTCGTTTGTATCAATCTAATTTCATCATTCGTTTCTATGAATCTAATTTCATCATTCATTTCTATAAATTTAATTTCATCATATAGCTAATTTTACCATACGTTTCTATCAATCTTATTTCAACATTCATTTCTATCAATCTAATTTCATCATTCATTTCTATCAATCTAATTTCATCATTCATTTCTACCAATCCAATTTCATCATTCGTTTCTATCAATCTTATCAGCTTGCAGTGCTATTAGTAACAATAACAACAAGAAAGTAAAAAAAAACCAATTAAAAAGCTCAATGAATAAATAAACGTAGAGCTAAAATTTGCACGTACTTTTGCACATGTAAATACTCTACTTTGCTACGTTCAATTCAAGGAACTCTCTGACAGTTCCAAGCGCAACGATAGCTGCACTCCGATTGGGATAGCCGCAATCGCCGGTGGAAATGCACGGGAATTCAATAGTTTTCAACCCCTTTTTCTGTCGCCAGGTTCAGGCAACTCAAGTAGCTCTTTCTCAGCATGTCGGGCCTCATTCCAAAGGGACCTACAGTATGAATAATATCTGAAACAAAACAAAAATAAAGGCAAAGGATTTAAACCTCTGGATGCTTAATACTTTGAAATCGTGATGATTGCAAATAAGTTCAAATATTTTTCAAAGTAATTGAAGTGATAGATTATTAACGTGTAACATATAGTAATATAATGAAAATATGTAACCATAAAAATAAATACTCTGAACTGCGGAAAACGAGGAATACTAAAGAAAATAGGCTGATTACCAACCTACGGGAATCGCGGGATGCATATCTTGAGGGTTAATGCAAATTATTTGTGTTAACTCATTTGCTGGCGTCCTGGCATATTGATAGCAGGGCTTTCCCGTGATCCGGGCTTCCCGGGCTCGAGTCCCGGTTTGACCATAGTTGTTCTGTGCTCTGTCTGTGAGTTGTATGGATGTGCCCCCTGTAAAAAGGGGTTGTGCAAGCGAATGTGTGAGTCTCCTTCATTTCAGCTAGTCACTCTGCTCTCTGGATGCTCAGAGGTTTTTACCCTCAGAAGCTACTGCACTCCTTTTCCGTGGAAACACGGACACCACATCATTACCATTAACTCGTTTATCATTATATCATCAGTCATCATAACCAATGTGTTCAAGTTATTCAATATAACTAATATTATATTACTAATGTCAATATAATTAATGTTATATTGATTTCTAATTATTTAATATAACTATTGTTATTTTCCTTCTAAAGTCAGTATAACTAATCTCATATTACTTCTGGTACAATATAACTAGAAGTCAATGTAACTAATGTAATACTGACAATATAACCAGCAATCAACATAACTATTGTTATATTTACTAAATATAACTCATTTTATATTACTTCTGGTACAATATAACTAAAAGTCAATGTAACTAATGTTATAGTGCCTTAATATAACAAGAAATCCACATAACTATTGTTATATTTACTCAATATAACTAATATTATATTGAAGCAATATAACCAGATGTCAATATAACTAATATTTTATTGTTTCTAAAATCAATTTAACTAATGCTATATTACTTCTAATGTCAATATAACTAATGATACATCATTTCTAAAGTCAATATAACTAGAAGTCAGTATAACTAATGCTACATTCACTCAGTATAATCAGAAAGTCAATATAACTAATTATATTATTTTTAAAGTCAATATAACTAGAAGTCTATATAACTAATGCTACATTTACTCATTACAACCAGAAAATCAATATAACTAATGTTATATTACTTCTAAAGTTAATATAACTAATGTTATATTATTTCTAAGGTCAATTTAACTAGAAGTCATTGTAACTAATGCTACATTCACTCAGTATAACCAGAAAATCAATTTAACTAATGTTATATTACTTCTAATGTCAATAGAACTAATGTTATATTATTTCTATGCATTCACTCAGTATAATCAGAAAGTCAATATAACTTGTTATATCATTTTTAAATTCAATATAACTAATGCTACATTCACTCAGTACAACCAGAAAATCAATATAGCTGATGTTATATTATTTTCTAAAGTCAATATAACTAGAAGTCAGTATAACTAATGCTACATTCACTCAGTATAACCAGAAAGTCAATATAACTAGTTATATTATTTCTAAAGTCAATATAACTAGAATGTATAACTAATGCTACATTCACTCAGTACTACCATAAAATCAATATAATTAATGTTATATTACTTCTAAAGTCAATATAACTAGTGTTATATTATTTCTAAAGTCAATATAACTAGAAATTAATATAACTAATGCTACATTCACTCAGTATAACCAGAAAGTCAATATAACCAATGTTATATTTACTCCTTTGTCAAGTTTTAATTATTTAATTTGTCTTTTATTTTTAGATTAAGAAAAGTCTAATATAAGTTGAGTAAAAACGTAATTTGAAAAATTGCCTGCGATTTTTAAAGATCTTATTGGGCTATTGAAACGCATTCTAACTTAAATAAACAAATTAGTTAAAAAAATAATTGGTTTTGATTTTTGTTTCTAAGGTAAGTATGAATTTTTTACCAAGAATTGTGTAAACAATGAAAATGTAAGTGAAAGATAATACTTTAGACTCAGTACAAATGATTATTACTGTATGCTATAGCATTTAAAGCAACTGATAATTTAGAAATCACGCTGTGATCAACCCGAAATTTTCTCTTGTTTATCCTCTTTAATTAATATACGTGCAGTAATTAACCACTTATGAACAGTAATAGAAAACTGTTAATTACCATTCGAGTTTTGATAGTTAAATGCTGGAAAGCAGTTATTGCTCGTAAAAAGGCCGCGGTAGCCTGGTTGTAAATTCTCGGCTTCGGAACCGGAGGGTTTAGCTTTGACACCCGATTCCACAGAAAAATCGTCATGTAAGTGGATGTGGTGCACATTAAATATGTCATGGCTAAACTTCCCCCCACTATTTTGAAATGAAAGTTTAGTGAGAAGGTGCCAGTCCAAGCGTCGTCCTCATCATCTGGTATCCTCCCCAAATATAGCTCTAGTACTGTTTTAAAACGGGAAATTGATATAATTAAATTAAACTAATCTAGAAAGTGTAATCTCCCTAAAATTTTATCTCATAATTATTAATGAGGGTCGAATTCATTTCTTCTTGCCTGAAACCGTGAACCTTCTGTAAGAACGCTAATGACTTGAATGAAACTGACGAAAAATAGCTAAAAAAACATACATTTTTTGGTGAAACTATTATTTTTTATTGAATTACTCGTGCAAAAAATGTATTTTGGCTTCTAGTTTCGTTTAATGTTATATTGACTCAATATAACGAGAAGTCAATATGTTATATTGACTCAATATAACCAGAAGTCAATATGTTATATTGACTCAATATAACCAGAAAATATGTTATATTAACACAATATAACCAGAAGTCAATATGTTATAATGACTCAATATAACTAGAAGTCAATATGTTATATTGACTCAATATAACTAGAAGTCGTAATAACTAATGTTATATTGACTCAATATAACCAGCATTCAATATGATTAATGTTATATTGCTTCTAAACTCAATATAGCTAATGCTGTATTACTTCTAAAGTCAATATAACATATTGACGTAATAAAACCTGAAGTAAATATAAATAATGTTATATTGACTTTTTAGTCAAGTTTTAATTATTTAACTTGTCTTTTATTTTGAGATTAAGAAAAGTCCAATATAAATTGAGTAAAAACATGATTGGAAAAAATACCTATGTATATTTAAAACCTAAGACCTGCGTTTTTGAAACGCTTTCTTACTTAAGGTTTCCGACTACGTTAAAAACACTGGTTAAAGACCACATTGACGAATTTTTAATAATATTATTATTTCTTGTAATTCAGACATTCAAAACTATTTGTCTTTTCTAGGAAAAGAAAAGGGTATTATCCAGGGTTGCATATTTTTCAGTTAAAATTTGTCTTTCAGTTTTCTCAAAACTTCAAGTTTCATAAAAAATTTTCAACCCTTAACATATCACAAAAACCAATAAAGGTATTTACATGAAAATTTCAGGGCGTGTTTTAAATAATATGGGCAATGAAATGAACCAAAATTTGTATTGCAAGTGATATATTTTTTCATTTATAGGTGTTTTTGGAAAAATTAATTTGTGAATTAAGAGAAAAATGCATATACGTATATTTTTTATCCTTAATTTCGTTGCACCTCAAATAGTTTCGTAGATTTTGGTTCATTTCATTCATCATTTTATTCTGTAACTTGTGTACAATGAAAAATAGAATTACTGCACTAATAGTTTGAGTAGAATGTGAACCGTTTCGGTTAAATTTTATTAAAATTTACTACAGATTTTTCTATTTTTCAAAATATATTGTCCTCAAACATTTTTTTTGTATTTATAGTGTTTATAGTTGACAATACATCTAAAAACTAAAAATAATCTTTTAAAAATATAATTAAAAAAAATTTTCTTCGTACGTAGTCCCATACCTTAAATTATAATTACAAAATAATTCATTTTTATTCCAGTTTCTTAGATAACTTTTTTTACTGGGGTGTGAGAAAGCAATGAAAAATTAAGGTGAAAGGGAATAATTGAAAGTCAATGCAACTAACTGAGTATACTATATATCACAACATTTAAAGCAACAAAGGATTTAGAAATCACTGGGAGTGACCAATCCGAAAATTTCTCTTTTTTATACCCATTAATAAATATACTAGTAATAATCAACCGTACACCATTCATGAGCAGTAATTACAAAACTGTTTATTACCATCGGAGTTTTGATAGATAAACGCTGAAAAGCAGTTATTAAAAGTAAGATGGCAACGGTAGCCTGGTTGTAAAGCCTCGGCTTCGGAACCGGGTGATTCCTTCGAAGAATCGTCATGTAAGTTAGCCTGCTGCATATTAAATCTGTAACGGCTAAACGTCTGCCCACTGTTATAATGTGGAATCTTGGAGAGTGGGTTTCAGCTCAAGCAATGTCCTCGTCATCTGACCACGATTCAAAATTACGAGATCCTTCTTAAAAATAGCCCGTGTTGCTTTAAAACGGGAAGTTAATGAAACTAAAACTACTCTAGAAGGAGTGATATTCCTAACATTTTACCTCATAATTTTCAATAAGTGCCTGCTTCATCTGTCTTTGCTTGAAATTGTGAGCCTTGAGCAAGAACGCAATTGTCTTGAGTTATGCTGACGAAAAATAACTAAAAAACACAAAAACACTCATTTTTTGTGAAACTAATATTTCTTACTGAATTATTAGCAAAAAATGTGTTTTAGTTGCTAATTTTATTCTATGTTTATATTATCTCAATATGACCAGAAGTCACTATAACTAATGTTATCTTGTTTCTATACTCATTATAACTAATGTTATCTTGTTTCTATACTCATTATAACTAATGCTATATTCTAAAATTAATATAACTAATGCTATATTATAAAATTAATATAACTAATGCTATATTATAAAATTAATATAACTAATGGTATATTACTTCTAAAGTCAATATAACTAATGTTGTATCCCTTCTAAAGCCAATATAACTAATGTTGTATCGCTTCTAAAGTCAATATAACTAATGTTGTATTACTTCTAATGTCAATATAACTAATCTTATATTGACTTATCATTATATAACTAATCTTATATTGACTTATCATTACATAACTAATATTGATTTATCATTACATTACTAATGTTATATTGATTTATCAATACTACTAATGTTATATTTACTTATCAATACAACTAATGTTATATTGACTTAATATAACAAGAAGTCAATATAATTAATATTATACTACAAATTATATAATTAATATTATTTGTCAATTTTTAATTATTTAGTTTGTCTTTTATTTTCATATCAAAAAAAGTCTAATAATAAACTGAGAAAAAACTTTATTTGAAAAAATGACGTATGTATTTTTAAGACCTTATTGTGCTATTGTAACGCTTTCTAACTTAAATTAATAAATTAAATAAAAAATAATTGGTTTTGAATCTAGTTTTTTTAGATAATTATAAATATTTTTTTACTGAGAGGTGTGAAAACAATGAAAAATTTTAGACTTTCCAAATAAATAAAATTTGATATGGAATTCAATTATAGTGATCGAAGGACATTCCGAATTCTATTGATCTAAGTCATTGCGTTTACATACAATATGAAATTACTAATTATTGAATTCAATGTGAAATTGCTAATTATTGGATTCAATGTGAAATTACTAATTATTGAATTCAATGTGAAATTACTGATTACTGAATTCAATGTTAAAACGACTAGTTATTGAATTCAATGTGAAATTACTAATTATTGTATTCAGTGCTAAATTACTTATTGTTGAATTCAAAGTGAAATGACTAATTATCGAATTCAATGTGAAATTACTAATTACTGAATTCAATGTTAAAATGAC
>JAPMOQ010050711.1:0-13874 GCA_026543055.1 Argiope trifasciata
ATATATTTCTTCATTCTTTAGAAAAATGCAAAAACCTTTCCTAATCTAAAAAATAATTTACTATTTTTCTCAGATAAGGAAAACTTGATATGTTATGCATTTTACAATTTTTTTTTCCTTTTTCTGATTTATTTAAAACTTTAAAAGAAGCCTTTACAAGATTTGTTCTGTTTATAATCTTTTATTTATATAAACTGACCGCAAGATCGATCATTTCTGTTTTAGTAAAATTCTCCAAAAGATAAGAAGTATTTTGTTTACCAGTAATGTTAAGTCTAAGTTAGAGGTCTACTGTATCGGAAAGAGCCGGAATAGAATTTCAAATATCTCATGTCTGCTTACTTATACCTGCTCAACGTAACTCATATTTTCTAGACGATTTGATACTCTGAGACTTTAGATCCAATATAGATAAGATATCACATTTTTCGAATACAAAATGCACAACTTTTGGAAAGTCCAAACATCGTTTATATCCCAAAGAGAATAAAAATCACTATAGATGCTGTGGAGTATACAAGCTTATAAAAATATCATTTAACTGACAGGATTTTTTTATTACTTACTACAAACAAAATTCAACAAAATTAATAAAAAATATATATTAAATTCTTTTGGTTTAAATGTCAAAACTTTAAAAGTAGATCTATACCATATAAAAGTTTTGCTGATTATAAAAGGAATTGGAATTCTTGTAAAGTAATAAATCGTCAAAATATTTTTACGAATTCTGTAAAGAGGAAATATATTTTCATTGTACTTATTGTGCTAAATTTGCAAACACGAATACCAATTTGGAGAACTTTTTAGTGATATGAGATATCAGGTGATGAATTTGGCTGATTTGGCTGATAAATTAGGCAATGATTAATTTTTTTTTTTTTTTCGGAAAATTCAGAGGACTACCAAGAAAATATGAAAGTTATTATTTTACTTTCATTGAGAGAGAATGTTGTACAATTGTCAGTGTTTCTGATCAATGCATAATTTGTGACCTTGGTGAGAATTACTGCCACATAGATTAATAGCAGTCTGAAGTTTCTTTTTTCCCATGCATTGTCAGTAAACTATTATGTGCTTCTAAAGTTAATCAAGACTGGATTGTTTTTCCTTTATTCACTGTCAATAATTGAAAGTCATTACATCAAATGCACTTCTTCTATGTCAGCTTAGAGACCATTTAATCCCAAATAACATTTTTTTTTAAATTCTCAAATTTTCATTACTGTTTAATTTTTTCCAATTACTACATGCTTATAAACAAAGCTGTTTTAAATTATAGATTATAATAAAAAATGTTAATTTGCTTCAAAGGTTAAAGTCAAGAATGTGAAATAGTAGAATTCTGTGGTTGAGTCTGTAACTTGACGATTTGTCATACTCTTAGCTCTCATTCCTCTTAAATTTCCAGTTTAAATGAAAAAAAAATCTTGGCCTCCTTTTAATTTCTTGTCAATAATTATACATCTTAAAAATAGCGCGATAATGAAATTATTAAATAAAAATAGGAACTTTCTGGACTTTTCATAAAATATTTTTCATGTTTCTTTGTTAAAGATTTTCTTCAACTAATCCAAAATAAGCTATGATCAAATTGAATAAATATGCAAAACTCGTTAGACGAAATGAAGGAAAGCAATTTTTTAATACATTTAAATATATTCGTACAATGTTACTTCTGAAAGTGCTAGATTATTTTTCCCTTTTTGCTGTTATTAGAAATTGAAAATCGTAAAAATTACAAAACGTAAACACTATACTTAAAAAATATTATTAACAGCGTATTAAAAATTAGAAATTATCATTTTAATACATTTTATGTTGTGACTATTGTGTAATTCATATTTTTAATATTATTATTAACCATCTTTGGTTTACCGGGATTAATGATTGATTTATATTACATTAAATATTCATCTTAACCTTCCAGCCGACCCGGCCGTAATACGAAAATGAAAGACCGCTCATATTTCTTACATGCGCTGTAGTAAATTGTAAATTTTCCAAAGCGTAGCTATAAAAATTATATAGTAAATAGCTTAGGATTAATAACTACTATCACTTTAAACATTTTTATTTAAAAATAAGTAGAAAAAATTTAAACATAGTTTGCAATAACAATATAAAATGACCACAGGTTAACTGAATTAATTTAAAAATAATATAAATGAAATCGTTGATATTTTGATAGAACAATTTGCATATAAATTATAGAAGTGCAAAAATACAGAATTTATGTATAAAATGGAAAAAGTAAATTAAAGTTAGATATGAAAAGGAAGAAAATAGTTTCATTTTTATTTCATTGCAGCATAGCAATTTGAGCAAATGTGTTTAGTGTTCTCCAAACAGATAAATTTTGGTCAAATCTCTCAACCGAACCTCGTGATTTAAGTCAGCTTTTCTTTTTAGCAAGGTTTTTTTCCCTAACGTCGCATCTTCCACTTCTCCAATACCTAGTTCGGCTTTTCTCTTTAGCACCTTTAATTTTAGCTCACTTTTTAGAGATGTGAGTGCTTTTTTTTTTCAACATTTTCCTTCGTAAGTGCATTTGCCAGCTGTCGCCAGTCTAAAACAATACGGATTTTTCTGTAAAATCATACAAAATCAGATGTGACAAAAACTTACATGAACGGTCACGCGTATTTTTAAAATACAAATATCTGATCGGCAGAGGCCTTTTACCGTCACAGACTTACGATGACAACTGAAAGTAAATTAAAAGAAGGGGGATAAATAGCCAATGACAGGCGTTCGCAGTACAATCAGATCTGAAGGTATAAAATGAAATTCATGTCTAGTATATCTCTCACATACGCTCGCCCGCTGAAAGGTTAATTTGATCTTAATGATTTCCTCTTCAAAATGTTTTATTTTAAATTTTTCTATTATATATTTCATAATAGTTCAGAAAAATTAGACCATTGTGTTCCTTGTATTAAGAATTTCCCATATTTTTTGTTTATGTGTTTATAATAATAGCATAGTGAAGAATATCAATACTTCAAAGCGGTCACGCATCGAAAATATAGTGAGACAGATTACTGTCATTCCCGTATGGGTTACCAGTATCCAATAAATCATGCACTGCTCTTTAGAAAAAAGTGGGTAGTCTATTAAAAACATGTTATCTGTGGGCAAGTGTATTTAAAAGGAAATTATATTGATACTTTAACTAAATTTTAATGTTTAAATAAAAAGGAAAAGCTTCTGTTTGTTTGTCAAAGTATATGTTTTGGTTTTGTACAAACCAGTCCGTTATACTAATGCCTATCAAATTCGGCAAATATATACTTTGGGAGGTATAAAATTGGTTTTACGAGTGAATTTCAAAAACTATAATTTTTATGATACCAAATTTTTTACCGTATATTTTTTTTTTCTTTTACTTCATAATGTTTTTGAAATATTTTATCTTTATTTATAACAATATATTTCATTATTGAAAAGAAGCTGAAAACTGATCATCCGAAATACATATACGTGCTATACGGAAAAGTCATGTAACCATTGAAAGTTGATTCTGAAATTAAACCATAAATTTAAATTGAACCAAATATGGAAACATTTATCAAAAACTAGTCTTATACAAGTACTCAACATGGTCAAATATACATAACTCAATGGTGAGGATTTAATATTTGCCGTAGTAAAGATGAAAATTTGAATTTAATTTTAAGAATAAATTATAATGTGTACAAATAAACTTAAAATGTTTTTAACTTAATTAAAATAAAAAAAGACTTTAAAGTAATGTAATATTTTAAACATTCAGAGGATGGAAACTTTATTTTTGTACTGGAATTTAGAAGTAATCTAGGAAAAATGACAAAATTTCTACTAATTTATGCTTGATCAGATTCATATTAGAAATCCCTAAACAGTAATACGTTACAGCGCCTATTCAAATGCCTCAATGCATATAATTGCCAAGTTTTAAAACTTTGTCAAACGGCCTGCAGAGTGTTATTACAAATACAAACATAGAAAAGCACACATTCATCTTAGTAGTAAAGATCATGAAATTGTTTTGTTTAATCCGTTCCTTGAATTCAGTACATGTACTAGTACTACCGGAAGTAAATAAAAATTCCTATAAAAAATCTTCAAATTCTTAAACATAAATATTGTAATGTCCTAATCCTGACCGATCAAATAAGAGAGTAGGATTTCAGACAATTCGTTTATTTACAGCCATATATTTACATTAGAACAACTTGTTCTAATCTAGGTTAAAATATTTGAAATTTATACCATGTGAAAGTTGATGGCATTTACACGACAGTCGAAGATTGAAGGTTTATCGTGAAAAGAGTTCTCTCTGAATTCAGAGAAATAAATCCCTCAAGACACTTAATGAATGTTAGTGGGCACGGCTACTCCAGGGTGGAGCGTCAAAATGCAGCAGTTTACAATTTAAAAAGTATCTTCTCTTCAAAAAAACAACGCATTTTATCTCTGTCCAATCCCCACCTATACTTCCCACTGATTGATTTTAGATCTGTATCGTCCAATAGCCATTCAGCAGAATGCTAATTTGCAGCTAAAGGCTAATTCTGGCATGGAAATGCCCATCAATGATGCATCCTAGTAACTGACCGATCTGGAACACGTTTTAATGATAGTTTTTTCACTGTAGGACTATTTTTCATCCAAATGGGTGGATACTCATTTCCCTTGAAGGTGCGAGATGTTCCTCCCAAACATGTATGGTCTCAGATGAATCACTCATGACCAGATGCGACCACCAATCAGCTATAAGACGATCTCCTATCAAGCAATCTGAACACATTTAATAACTGAGGGTTTTAACAGGCGGTGAACAACTGGCTGGAGATGCCACTTAACATGAAACATGAATAGGATAGCGGAATGTTACAATATTGTAAACAATTAAAATATCTTAAAAATTTAAGCCTTTCTTGTGCTTTTAATATTTTTTAAATATACTTTTATGTTATCAGAAAATTAAATTTTAAAATATCAAGTATTATCCTCTCACATAAAGCGGAGAAATCTGTCCTTTCAAAGTAGGAGATCATGTACAAATATATTGCAGCATTTATAAACATTAATTGAAAATCTTAGGAGATAAACCAGCTTATAAATGAAATATAGTCCATATCACCTTTTGAAAAATAATAATTCTTTCAAAAAAATAGTAATAATTTTAATTAAATAACTTAATAATCTTACTTTTGTATTTTTTCTCATAACGAAAATGTTAGGACTATGAATAACTAATTTTGGTACATTACAGTTCCGTATTCTTATCAGGAATATTTAATTTCCCTCGTTGAAGCACAGTAGTCCACTAAATTAGCAGGGGCGTCAATAATTTCATTATTTACTTAATCTATAGGCTTTACAACTGCTTCTCGCTTCTGAAAGCATGACGAGCAAAATACCTTTGCAAAAAGAAGTAATAAGCCGGTTATGCTCCAAAACGATAATCTAAGCAAGTTAATTCTATTTTCCGCATCATGCGTTCCATTTTCGCTTAACTTAGTCAAGTGACAAATACGCATAACTTAATTTAAAACTCGGTGTTTTCTAGATATTTCGAGGAAAACTTTCCGAAACTGTTTTTTATAAGCCAAGATTTCGGGATGAAAGACGATCGCAGCACCATATGGTGCATCTAGAATTCAGCAGAGAACAATGGCGTGTTGCAGAAAATACTTCATGCTTATGTGCCGGGAAAGACACTAAAGGTGGGATCTTGGGTATTTTGTTAACTTTTTTACAAATCTATTCATGAAGTAATTGTAAAGATCAATTTGAGGAAAGTTAAAAAATAATTTTGGATGTTTATTCTGTTTTAAACTACGTAACAACAGATTTATTTTTTGATAAATTTAATATCATTTTCTTTTCAAGAATAGTTAATTTTGCTTGAAAACAAAAGAGTCCTTTGAATGATTATTGTGTTTTAAACTACGCCACAACAGATTTATTTTATAATGAATTCAATATCATTTTCTTTTCAAGAATTGTTCATTTTGAAAGCAAAAAAGTATTCAAAGTTTTCCATTTGAATTTTTTTGTTTTTGTTTTTGAACTAAAGGATTTAATTCTTTTATTAAAGTAATTTTTTGCATCCTATTATATTATGGCTTAAGACCATGACTTTATCAAAAAATTTTGAATCAAATGCAATTTCTTTGAACATTATGAAAAAATTTATTAAATACAATTGCTGAATATTTTTTTTTTCAAAATGTTATTTCACTTATGAGGTATTTTGTATTTTATTTCAAAATAAAGTAATGGACAATTATAATTTAAAATACTTTGGACAGAAAATTAAATTCATTAAAGTATTTTGTTTGGAATTTGGAATTTCAATCAAAATTCTTTTTTGTGTGTGATCAAACTTATGTATGGTAGATATTACACAAATAACTAATTTTAAAATTTTAAAAAGCTGTTATTCACTGATTTATCTTTAATAATATTGATAAATTAATTAAAAGACATATATTTGCTTAAAATTTCGTAATTTTAAAATTAATTCGAAATTAGCAAGCTAATGAAATGTTGTGTTTGATGATCAGTCAAATATAATGGAATAATTGTTATTAAAAAATAACAAAGTATTAAATTTATTTAATAAAATTCATTTGGCATATTTTGTTTTTGCATAATATGAAATACAAAAAAAAGATACTATTATGAGGTACAGATTATTCTATCTCTTGTGGAATATTTCTTAAAAATTACATAAAAATTAAGAATTTCATTTTTTCTTGTAAAATGCAGAATTTCTAAATAAATCATATTATTATAATTGGGGAATATTTTTGTTTGTTAAAATTAAATGAATAAAAGCGTTGGAAATTCATTTCTTATATAATAGAAATGGTGGTATTCTATTTCTATTGCACACTACGTTGGCACCGTAATCTGAAGCCTTGAACTTTCAGTCTATACAGTTTGAATTTAATCAATTCACAAATAATTCCATTGAAATGTTGTAAAACGTTATGTATATCAATAATAATTTGCTGAGTATTTAATATTAATACTGCTTTGGTAATCCCTTTACACACTATGGCATGTCTGACACTTGCATTGAATTACTGAAATTTTAGTTTTAATTCTAAAATCAAATTAAATTATTAAGTAATTTAAAATACAAAAATCAACCTTGAAGCCCTTCAATATTTCAAATGCATCTCATGTCATTGTGAGAATACATTATATTTAATATATAAAATATTTTCCGAAAATATTTATACTTTATATGGAGTTTGGAAATTCAATCAAAATCATTTTTGAGTGTGTGATCAATCTGATCATATGGTAAATATAATGCAAATGATTATTTTTTTAATTTGAAACCTGATAGTTAATATCGCATTTTCCTATAACAAAATTGATGAATTGATCGGAAGGCACATAATTCCCAAAAAATGAATAAATTTCAATTTATTCAATTTCAATAAATTCAAGATTTTCACAAATATATTCACGCAATTAAAATTTTAATTGTGTGAATGTATTTGTAAAATGTTCATTTCTTATGCAAAATTAGTAATTCTGTTTCTATAGTACACTATAATGGCATCGAAATATAAAGCCTTGATAACTTTCAGCCCATAAAAGGGACAATTTGTCAATTCTTAAGGAAGTTCTTTAATTGTGTTTCTTTTGAAATGCCATAAAAGATTAACTATCGCAGTATTTATCCGTTGAGTATTTAATATTAATGCTCTTCTGTTAGCCCCATTATGCACAATATCTATACTGAAACTACACTTAGAATTATTGAAATTTTTCTTTTAAGTCTGAAATTAAACAAATGTTTAAGAAATTTTCATGCATTACTCTAGCTTAAATCACCCAAAAAAATTTCAGTACCACAAACGTCTCTTATCTTATTATATGAATAAAACTCACTATAAATATCCCAGATAAGATATGTTATTGTATTAGAATATTAAATAAATTTATTGAGATAAGGTATTAATAAAACAAAAGTGATGCAAGAGTATATTTTGTGCTATATTGGAATTCCTTGAAATCCAAATATTTAATTAATCACCTTAATTTGTTTTATCGTATTTCTCTCGAGAAAATTATTATTTTAGAAGCACGAAACCTGAAAAGATACGTTGGATATCAAACACGTGCGTGTGTTTCATTCCACGTATTACATGTGTTGAATTCAAATTCTTTCCCATAACTTATGTCATTTTCTTATCTTTATAAAGCTTTTAATTCCATCAGAAAAGCAAAATAGTTGACTCCAACCTATGCATTAATTTCATAAACTATATGCACAATGGTTTTTTAATGAGTACTGAACAATTAAATAAAGCTAAACATTGTCTACGCTCAGCAGGGAATTGTTGGGTAATCGATTTTTCCTCCTAATTATGCAACACCAAGGGTGATTTGTTGGTGCATCGGAACCATTGGTTGATGATGGTTAATGAGCGAAATGAGACAGCGTGCAAGATGAATGTTCCATTTGTGAGAGAATTGCTCTTTCGAACCATTTACGATGTAAACTTGTAATTCCATTTGGACAGGCGGGAGCTTCCATTATGCTTGAACCATTCACTAGATTCATTTATTTCTCTGTTTTCCGTTCACTATCTATAACACAGAACACTGGTGTTTTCTGTTATTTACACATGGGGATATTTACATGTTGCTTTTGAGATTACTTAATATTTTTAGTTTGGCTTGTCAGTAAAAATGTCATTCTTCATTAGTTTTCTGCCTTTGTGAAAAAAAGATGTAGAAAAGTGGTCATGATCTGAAATATCATTTTCTAAAAGTCATTTTCAGTAATTTTGATGTTATTTGGAAATAAATAAAAATGTTTATTAATCACTGAATGTATATAGCGCACAGTTAATTAATTTAGTATTTTTCAGTTGTTTCCTTAAAAAAAATTCATTATAAATATGTTTGATAATAATGTATATTTTGAATTAAATCAATATTTTAAAATCGCTTAACTTATCATTATTTAATATACTACAATCTCTTTCAAAATTCTCTTAATTTGTTAACGGACTTTCAATGTGTTTAAAAATAAAAGCATATTGTTTTTTTTATTTAATCTTATTATGCATTCTGTTATGGAAAATCTTAAACATTGGCAATGCATAAATTTTGTAGCAGTTTGAAGTTCTTCATTTAAAAATGTTTTCTTAATGTATTCCGAAAAATATTTTTGAATCACAATTCTACAATAAAACTTAAGAATCTATCTAATATGATTGGATTAACTCTACGAATGGTTACCTTATGCCTTTCAGATAAATTGCATACATTTAACTCAACAGAAAAGTAATAAAAAAGTAAATGATTTGTGTGTGTTTTTATATAAAGATAATTTTTAAAATTTCATACTACCATTGTTAATTGACCGTTCATAACCGGAAACTGCTCATAACGGGAAACTTCTCAACTCTAAAATGAAGATGAGAAATTTCCGGTTTGTTGAGTGTTTCTTGCCACCCTGGTGGGTAAAAAAATATTGAGTGTCGTCTATCTCCCATTGATAATGGGAGGTAGTTCCCAAGGGAAGTTATGAGCCTGTGATGGCCCTTCGGACTCAACATAAATCTCGCCAGTGTTGCTATCATGGTGAGGATGCGAGAGTCAGTCAGTGATTGTACCATTTTTTAATATCAAGCACATTTAGTTCATATTTTAACAGCATTCACCTGAAAACTATATTTTTTACTTTGAATCCAGATATAAGTACTTCTTCAGAAGACTTATTAGTAATTTTTCGATTTTGATTATATTTGTAAAAAGCACAACAACATATAATTGAAGTATAAAGTGCCATTTTTCGTGTTTCCACGGAAAAGGGGTGCAGTAGCTTCTGAGGGTAAAGACCCCTGAGCACCCAGAGGGCAGAAGTCTGACTTGTAGCTCAAATGAAGATGACACACACATTCACTTGCACCACCCTTTTTTACAGGGGGACACATTCACACGGCTCACAGACAGAACAGATAGTGACAACCCTGCCCGAACCGGGACGCCCAGATCACGGTGAAGACACGCTACCCCTGTGCCAGGACGTCGGCTTTTCTTTTCTTGAAAATTATCTATAAAAACTTTATTATATACATCTCTCCAGCGAGTAAATAAATAAGTAATACATGATTTGTCAGCTCTTTGACCTACGGATAGCTCGAGTGATAGCTTCATGTGAACTTGAAGTCAGACTTCTGAACCCGGGTGTTTAGGAGCCTTTTACCTGCAGAAGCTACTGCACATTTCAGCTTAAAGCTCTCATCTTACCTCTAGGTTTATCTGCGACAAGGGATATTAGTAACAACAACAATGAATGATCTCAGAAATGTATGCGGAATCTAATATTAAATACTTATATATTGGATTTCTGTGTCTGTAGAAATATATATGTCTTTATATTACTAAGACATTACATATAATAAGATAACAATAAAAAATAATCCATTTGTTTTGGTGTTCGTATACTCCAATGAAGATCCGGAATAATAAAAAAAAACATAACGCAAGAGAAGCTTTGAAAATACATCCGTATTTTAATATCTGATCTATTTTTAAAAGTCCCAGGATTTTCATTACTTTCATTATTCTTGCCATTTCTTCTTTTTGAATAAATGACAGCTGTGTTTTTGTGATTAGTTTTGAAATGCAAAAAAATAAACAAAGAAAGTAAATGCTGTTAATCTTTTAGATTTAAATAACCTTCACCTAAATTAGAATTATTTTAATTTATCTACGACGTGATGATTAAAAATGATAATGGCTATTAAACTAGCACTTATACACTTATATACACAAGCAATGTTTTGCATTTTTCTTTAATCGACTTTTAATGTATTACCTGAAGACAAAAACCAATTTTAATGAGGCAAATTTTATTTCTCACAAAAAATTAATCATTTATGCAACATTAGCATCTCAATTGAAGTCGTGATAATTCAGCTGAAACCGACATGAAATAAAATGATACTATGAGTCCATTTCTAATTAAACGAGTTCTGTCTTCTCATGACAATAGACAATTTTATAAAAAAAATACTTTCAATTAATTTAAATTATTGAAAATTGTGCAATCTCTTTCACACTTCCGTCAGAAGAAGCTTTTTCATAAATTATGAAAAAGGATTGAAATCTTTCATAATAAGTTCCTATTTGCCTGAACTGTCTCAGTTTTACAAATAATAAACAAAATGAGCCTACATTCAATAATGGCATTGTTAAAGGAATCATTTGTTTCTGTGATGACTTCATGCCATTGAAATGGTTGAAAAGCACATTGCTTGACAGGGCCATCTATTGTGATAGCATGATTAATGACTGCAAAGAAGAATTCTTCAGTAGATAATAAAAAGCAAGCAATCTGTTCAATAAGAAAAAGAAGAGACGGAAAAATCTTTGTTGGAGAAAATTAACGATTCGTTTTACTGTGAAACTCAAAGGCTTTTCTTTAATGTTAATTATTTTATCAATTTCTAATTTAAATATTCTTTAACAAGATATTTATCACCTTAGAGCAACTAAATCATTCTACATAATATATTAAAATGCCCTCTTCTATTTACGTTGGAGTTTTATCGTTAAAAGGACAGAGTCTTGGCATAATTATAGTGCCATCTCCTCGTGATCTGAACATTCCGGATTCAAGTCTCGGTTTGGGCATGGTTGCTATTTTTTGTGTTCTATTTGTAAGGAGTGCGAATGTGATCTCCTCCCTATCTGTAAAAAGAGGTTGTGCACGCAAATGTGAGGCATGTAGCAGCCAAGTCATATTCTTGTTCACGTATTCATAGTTGACGCCACTGAAAAACCAAGAGCCAGTCGCTGACAGTTATCTGTCAGCGAGCTTGTAAAGTGCCATAAGTCACAGCAATATAATGATTAAAAATCTATAAAAAGGTTTGATATGAGTAATCAAACAAAAATTAAAAAAAGTTTTTTAACAATTCAATCGTATTATTTACCTTGTCATTTTTTAAAAAAATATATTCTTAGCTCGGGCATTTATGAGTATCTGTGCGACTGTATCAATTTGCATAGTATGCTAAAATGTTTTGTTTTACTTTGAATTAGAATAATGATGATTTCCAGTCTTATATAATGAGTTCATTAAAGAAATAAAAAAATAAAAGGTGAATTTAAAATTTTTTTCAATGATTTGATTTATTCTCTTTCAAAAAATGCACTATTTTAATAAAATGCAGAAAATAATTTTTAAATTATATGTATATACAGTGGCTCAGACAATTGAGAGAATATCTAACTTTTACTTAAAAAAACAGATTTTCAATGTATTACACATTACTAAGAAATACAAGCACATTTTGCACATATGTAACATAGAAAACATGAAATGATATGTATGACATAGAAAATGGTTTAATTTACTGCAAATACAAAGAACAATTAAAAAAAAATTTCGATACCGGAAGGTTTCGGAAATATTTTAAATGCCCTGAAAAATTGAGAATAAACCAAAGAAAGTTTTGTAAAATATCACATAGAAAGAAAGTTTCAGCATTTCGTTGCATGAATATGGCTTTCATAATGCCCTTTAAATGTAGTGATACCGATTTGTCGAATTTTGGGTGATATCTGAAGATGTTTTACTTTTTTCTTACAAAATTAATTTTAAATGGATTTTGTTTCTAATTTTGTGTTTTTCGACCACTATTACGATTCAAAGATATGTAATCACACTAATGCCGTCGGACTGTGATAGTGTGTGAAACTGCTATTTACAATAAAAAATACACTACAATTCGACGTTCCGTGAATTTTTTATGAGGCTTTGTCCTGTTGGAATATGAAATTTCCCCCTAAACCATGTAAGAATGGGGTAAAATATAATAAGATGAGTTTTTTGTTGATTGTTCTTTATTTTTACATCAAATCAAACTATTTTTATGCCTAAAAATAAAAACAAGTTTGCACTTCTCGTTCATGTGTAATTTATTATGAACGTCGGATTTATAAAGGGAAATTAAAGTATACCCTCAATTGCTTAAATCAAACTTTATTTTTGTTATACAGTGTTCAAAATGTATAGTATATATATTCTTTTTCTATACATATATGGCATCTTTACTGCATTTTTATTGTGCAAAAATATTATATTGCATTACTAATAATCCTTTATTTTACTAAATTTTTTTAAACATTTCAATAAAAAGTAAAGATAGTGTTGAGGGTAATTGTCTTGTACAGACTCCGTTTCATTGATTCTTTTTAATGATATTTAACATACTTTTATATCTATTATGTTTCGATGTGAATAGATTTAACATAATCAGTTCATCTAATTTATTTATATTCTCTTTATTTTTATTTATTATCACTGCATAACAATAAATCTTATTTTCATTAAGCTTTTCATATTCCATCTACTTAAGTGCTTTCATTAATTTACTGATGAGAAAAGTTTCAATGTGCAAAAATAACTTCATATGTGATAAATTATGCCAAAACTTTACTTTTAATTTTGTTAATACTTCCTCGTACCGATCCAATCAACTGTTCATTTTTAAACTCGATTTATAAATTACGACATAATGGTCTTCAAAACGACTTCCATCTTGAATTTTTAAAGTTGAAGCAGCATTTGTTAATTACTGCCTTTCCCTCTAAATCTTTCTTTATACTTTCGGCTTTAAGGTGAAAAGTAATTCTTTTATTTTAGAAGGAAGCATATTTTACGACAAAATATTCGAATATCGGTAAACCTTCATCGTTACTTAAAGAGATCAGTCATTTTTCCATTCCTTTCCTTTCTAATAACTCTCTGTGACAGACTAATTTTTACGAAACTATTAAAAGGACGTAAACGCTAGAAGAAGTTAAGAAGAAATGATTTTTTGAAAAAAAAAAAATTT
>JAPMOQ010050718.1:10054-42725 GCA_026543055.1 Argiope trifasciata
GGCAACAAATGGAAAATTAAATTCATGGCAACAAATGGAAAATTAAAGATATTTTTTGAAGAGGATAAGCAAACATTTAATTTTTTTGATTATATATATTGCTCGCCAGGCATATTTATTACTTTCTGTGTCTTGCTATCCGAAAATATTTATTTCATAGAATTACTCGAATAGTCTTACATAAAGCCTTACATAACACATTTTTTTTAATTCATGCATGAATATGATGTAGAAAAATGATCCATTCCCTTATTTTTTGTTATATTTAATTTCAGTTAAAATATTAAGCATAAATAATGATCTTAAACGGCACACTAATTAAAGTTTATAAAAAAGAACTAAGATTTCAGAGACTTTTATAATTTTTGCAAATATTTATAGGGTTTTAAAATTGAACTATTATTACTGAAACTTCTGAAATGCATTCGATGTCAATGATTAATGCCTCTTCATGAAACAACAAACATTAATATAGTTATAAAACAACCATTTATTAAATGTACCAATTTATTTAAGGGCCATTTTATTATTAAATTATGGATTTATTTCTCTCTTTAACAAATCTCATTGATTAAAAACGTTTTCAACAAATTATCTACTTTGGAACAATTACAGATATAAAGCTTAAACTTATAATTAAACTTCAAGAAAAATAATATTTTCAGATTTAAAGTGAAAAATGAAATTTGTCCCTAGCATTTTAATTTGTTAAACTAATCTTATGTTTGACACTTCAGTCAAAATTAGTAATGATTCCTCCTCTAGAATTTATGTGATAGGGAACATTTTAGGCGGTCGATTTTAAGTGATTCTGTCTGCCAACTTCACTAATGACCTTTCTCTATCCCCTTCTTCAAGGTCCCCCCTTCCTGGACCCAATCCTTGGCATGAAAGTAAATCAGAGTAAATCTCTTCATTTAAGTATGAAATTTTTTAGCAAAGTTTACAACCCCCTCAACTCTATAAAATGACTTAATAGCAGATGGCATCAAAATTATTATTATTTTATAACCATTGACAGTGAATAATTGAATCTGAGCTTGGAACATACAAATGGATTCTGAATGAATTTGAATGAAATAAAATTTTAATGATTGAAGGAAATGTACTGAATGAATCTGAATTCTGAGTTCATGAACTATTAATTATAGGTGAATAGGATGGCCTGAAAAATTAGAAATGTAAAGGATATGTATATATCTATATTTTCTTTTTTTGTTCATTGATCTGGATATATTTGTTTAAAGTATATATTTAAAAAGTGTACATTGACAGGTATCACCCAAACATGCATTTTTTTGGTAACTTTCTGATGAAATCATTCAGTGATATAAGCTATTACAGCAATTAATTTACGGAAATGAATTAAATTGAACACCTTGTAAAGTGAGAACAATCATAAATTTCTTATTAATGAAAATATAAGTAAAGAAATTACAAGATATATCAGAACTCACTGAAAGGTGTGAAAGGGTTTAGAAAATTATTTTTTGAACCTGCAGGATGCGGTAAATAATAGTTTCCACAACTGGATATTCCAAATAATATATAAAAATGCGCATGGATATATATATATATATATATATTTATGGTGGAATACACCGAAATTATTAAAAAATTGCCATTTAGATTCCATTTTTTGTCATTTTACTGGGTTATTAGGAAAGAAAAACCCTCTGCAGATAAGTTGTTGTCCATCCAATGCCGTTTTACTAGAGGATCAATAATTGTCTTCTGTAGCATCAAATAGTATCAGTGAAATTATTACTTATAATCAATAAAATGTAATAAATATTTTTTTTTTTACTTCTGATCTTCATGTGATAGAATTTTCTTACTAAACATTTATTTTAAATTCGAAAATATAATCTATTTTTGTGGGGTAAATTGGTACTTTCTGAGAAGAATGTACGTGAGATTTGACAAAGAATGTCAACTGTTTTTTTCTTATAACTATGAAACAAAATTGTTTTTAATATAACAGATAATCTCCAAAACATAACACAAATTCAATTAAATTGAAAATGAGAAAAAAACTTCTACTTCTAATAATATATTGATCACTGCATGACATAAAATAAATTTTACTAAGCTACAACAGTACTATATCAATGACAGATGATTTTAAACCCGATGTGGCAGTATTCATGCAAAGCGTCCATACAAACTGTTGTACTTGGGATTCAAAGACAAAATTTCTTTGCGTTTCAGGACTTAGTTTTTACAGAAAAGCATTGGTTTGATTCTTACTTGTGACAATTAAATAATCTATACGTATAATAAAGCTCAATGTGCGTGTGTGTGTCTCGGCGCTCTACAGGCCAGACCGTTGGACCTACAGCTACCAAAATTTGGTACATGGATACCTTAGAGGTCAAGAATGTGCACCTCGGAGCCCTTTTTTCGAATTTTTAATTAGAATTTGAATTAATAAAAATTTAAGCGAAATTTTGTCATTTTTCCGCTATAACTTCCGAACATATTATTGCACAAACATGATTTTTACATGAATTTAAAGATTAAAAAATAGCTTTCTAATGGTATCAGTGTTTTAATGTATAATATAAGCCTCTATATTTAAGGAATTTTTAAAGAAATATTTTGACCATGTTTTTTTTTTTTAGCACGTGACTGGATGAAATAAAAGAAAACAATGACGGAAGTTCAAATAATAATAATAATAAACTATCATCGTAAGTCAAGTCAAAAGAAATGATACTTTTAGCACGTGACTGGATAGAATAAAAAAAACATAAAATGTGATATTTTCTAAAAATATAAAGGCAAAGCAAAGGTTTCTATAACCGTTTGCAATATCTAAATCATTTATTCAACAAATCTTCTTTATCCATGGTAAACCCGATTGAATTTAGACAGGATATGCATTGAAATCCCGACTTAATGGCATATTTCTATAATCTTTTGCAATATCTGTATCCTTATTTCAATAATTTTTTTTCCATTATAAAATGTGATAGTTTCTAAAAAAACTAAATGCAAGCCAAGGTTTCTATAATCGTTTGCAACATTTAAATCATTTATTCAATTTTTTTTTCCTTCTTATCTTTTTTTAAAAAACATATTTAATATTTTGGCAACATCACGGAAAAAAAATTTTAATTTCAGGCCAGTCAATGCCCAGAATTTCTTCAAGGCTAATGAATATGTGACTTAATTGAACATTTTAGAACGCATTACTCATGGCGAGCCAGCTGGTCGCCAAAGGCGGCTTGTATTTTATATAATTAAAAAAGCCTAGTTATGTTATTTGATTGCAACAATGAATGATTACACAGAAATAATTTCTTTCCACTTCATATTTTCCTTTTATCGTGGGCAAATCTTGTGTTCATAATCAACTATAATTCATTAAACCACAGTTTTTTTTTCTATAAACATTTAAAAATACCCATCTCTCAAGCAATAAAAAGTCTGAATAAAAGCCATCTGTAAAGCCATCATCCAGCATCCTAAATTTAAGGTTCCCTAAAAAAACTAACATTTTGAAGAGAAAAAGAATCTATAAATACATTTATTGACAGTCGTATGTTAAAACAACTTTGTAAAACAATTAGAATTTTTTTTTTGAACAAGCATTAGATTGACAAATTGATGAATCAAACAAGGAAAGTTGTGTAAAAAATCATCACATACTAATATATAATACGAAATTATAAATAAAAGCATACGAAAGAAAATTAAAGAATTTCTTATGGTAAACGCATCTACTTCAATTAAAAAGAAAATACGCTTTTAGAAAGCAAATCTGTTCCCAACAGAAATGTGTTAGTTTTCTTTAAAGCGAAAGATTAATGGTTTATTAAGGGTATGATATCAATATCTGATATTAAAGATCATGATATTATTCCCTGTGATATCAAGAAATTACAACATGTGTTATGATTGAACCACGTTTAAGTATTGGTAGATCGTGTCCAAGCTTATAAGAACGCAATATTTCAAACTTGTGATTCTGATTGACAATAAATTTGAGAAGCTGTTTTCTAGGCTGAAATGTAGTCAACGGTTGGAAATATTCTAATTCCCAAATCATTAAATCAAATGTTATAAAAGATAGTTATCATGTCCACTAAGTAGTTTTTCACCACTGAATATACTGGAAACATAAGTTCGCTAATAAACGGAATATTTGTTAAGTACCATTTGCTGTGTTTTTTTCTTGTAAAATTTGCGTATCCTATTTTAAACAGTGTTTGCATGAAAATAATAATTCTCTAATAATTAACTAGTGTCGTAATGAATTATATTTTACAACAATCTTATGCAAGATTTGTTTGTTTCTGTCACTCGGCACTTATCTTTCGTCCTGCTAATCATTGATAGACGCAGATTTCCAATTCTTCTTAAACGTAGTCACAACCTTCAACTATGTGTCTAATCTAAAAAGAAAACGAAAAAGATAAATATATCAAATTTGTCATTGATGTGTCTTATAGCAACTGTCATTGCACAAATACGCTATTATGAAGACAACGATTTAAACAGATAGGGTGGCTCTTGTTAAGTAGCCCCAACTAGGGTCAAGAGAAAGACTTATACATCACATTTAAATGTAGATTACAAATGAAACAGATAAATTTAAAAAAATTAAAAAAAAGATGAGAAATTCAAAAAATTAAATTGGATATCTCGTGCATTGTCTTAATTGTTGGAATATCCTTTACGTTCAGTAAAACGTCGATTTCTTACGTGTAGAAATTGCTTAAAGAGAAAATAATTTAGGGAATAACTTGATCAATACTTCTTCAGTTTAGAGTTATTATATTCTTTTTTATAGGTGGAAAGTCTTTAATTTAAATCTAGATCATTATGGATTAATTACATCCTGTCTTAGAAGATTGCTTAACATATAAACATTTATTAATATCCATACACATTTATTTTTAGGGGGAAGAGAAATTCGACACTTGTAAATGGCATGGTATCTAAAATGCTAAGTTAAATGATAAAATAAATTATTTTTAATAATGTAAATGTCAATGAAATTCTAAAAACATTCAGTCGTCATTCTTATGTAATGCTTATCAAATACAGAATAATCTGAAAGAATTATTTGAACTAAAGTTTTTCTAAAAATCTTACATAAAAATATTCTTCGAAATATATTTCTTTGAAATTTTTATTCTATTTTTTTCTTGGATCATATGAGATCTAAAAAGACAATTCAAGGTTTTGTGTTGAAATCAGGAAATAAATTTCTTCCGTTTCCTGCACAGTCATTTTCTGTAAATATCGGAGTATTCCATTTTTTTAAACTGTATTTAGGGATAAACTTCAAGCGATGTACATAGTTTGGGTTATATCAGATAATTTGAAATGAGATTGAGTTTCAAATTATTGAAATTTTAAATTTTATAAACATAGCTTGGATTTCAAAACAAAAATATTTGGGATTGGATATTAATTTATTCTTAAATAATTATATTTTATGAAAATGTTTTTCATATTTTTTGATAAAACATTTTTTAAATATGAAAATTGATTAATAAAAATTTAATTTTATCATCCACAAATAGTTCTCTTTAGTAATTTCTGAATGTAATAGAATGTAATGGAATCACTGATAAAAATTTTAATAAAACAAAAGGTTGGTTGAAATAAAGTTTCTTTATATTAATACAAAATATGTCAAATGGATTGCCTGTTCAATTATATATTTTTTGCAATCTTGTAGTTATAAATTCAAATTCATGTTTATATTTCCCTTTGCAATATTAAATTGTAATATTAGACTGATGAAAATGACTTAGGCATGGGTAGAATGATTGGTAATGAGTTCGATTCACTTCCCTTTGGTTGCGAGTTTGAACCCCGCTGGCTAAAGTCTTTTTGTGTGGTGGTGGTGGCTGGCGCACGTGTAAATCTGTCTTGTTCATAGAGTCCTCTATGTCGAGAATAATGCCACTTAGGATACTGATTCAGAGGAGATCGTTTTCTGATCCAGCTCTAAATTACGGTCTGTGGATGAGTAATTGAAATGCATGAATTAAGTCCGTCCCGTGGTGCGTGAGTAACTAATTCATTATCTTGGCTCTACATAGTGCTACTAAAAAAGCAAGTTATGCAAAACTTTGGATTAAAGAAAGAACAATGGATCTTTGGTCAGCTGGCTTGTCAATAAAAAATGTCACTAGAAACAACAACAAACAAACAATGATTCAATGATCCTTCTCATCAACTGAAGCCTTCTATCGTAAATAAAATTAAGCTCTATTAAACAAATCGAAATAATTAGATGCGTTTTTTAAAATTAATTTGGTTAGCAAAATATGCTGTGATTCAGTATTATTTTTTCCTCTAAATATTGCTACATAGATAGAACTTAAGAAGACACAGGAAGTAGAATTAAATCGATTTTTTAACTCAAATCTAATTCAACTAAGAACACTATGATTGAGATATCTTCAGCTTTTATACAAATAGGAAAAGTTCCAGAATACTTTTCTGGAAAAGTGAGAAACGTCCAGAGCACTTACCGGGTAAATTAAAGAAACAACTAGAATTTTCTGGAACACGAAATAAAGGAAAAATACGAACAAATTTTAAGTCTGCTGGGATTCGAACACATAGTTTCCCGACTATGAGTCCAGCGTCATAAACCATCAGCTATGCAGACTTTTCAATGGCTCGTTTCAATGCGGCAATATGATTGAATAAAAGTGTTTACTTTACATTTAGATTCCATTAATTATCTTCTACTTAGTTAGAAAATAAAAACGACAGAACTTTGAAAAGAAATTTCTATATAAAATATTTAACAACTAACTAATCTATTTTAAAAATATTCTACCATGATTTCAAGGGATCAGAAAGTTTATAGAGCTGCCATTTAATCTTTAAATGCTTTTACAAAACACAATATTAGATTGGTTAGTATAGATCAAATAATAACACGCATATATTTCTTAATTTTAAATAAGCTAATGTAAGTAAAAAATATAGAATTAGATGATATTGTTGATATTATGATTTGATAATATTTTTTAATAATAACATCACGTCATTTAATCATAAAACTCTATCCAGAAAATTCTTATTGTTTTTTTCAAACATTCTTTTATTTTATACAGTCTTTTAAGCAATTTTATTTATCCTTATTAAACAAGACATACATTCAAAAATATCCACTTTATTTCCGCCTTAACAATGAATATGAGTTTTCAATCTTAGTTGAAATTTATTTATAACCGCTCCCTTTATATGAGAGATTTGCGACTTTTCTTAATAATCATGGGCTCACAAATTGGTCCACTTACTTGAACTCACTTTAAAAGAGAGTTAATTAGCCCTTATGTAAGGGAATCTGCTGTGCTTCTAAAAAATTAGGAGTGCCATAATCAACAACGAAGGATCATTATCAACATTTAAATATTCATCCTTTTATATTCTTATTCACATAATTTCTAGAGACTTGATCATTACTGCTTTTGACATAAATGACAATGATTAGATGCGGTTGAGGAACGAAGTTAAAATTTCGAATTTAAGGTTGCAAGGATTGTTTTACATAAACTTTTCAAGAAAAATTATGCTTTAAATTTCAAATTACTTAAAATATGATAGGGTTCATTAAAATTCTTAAGCTATGATCAATTAATTCAAAGCGATAACTTATTAAAAACGACACATCTTGATACATCTGACCAATATAAATTATAAATATTTAATTTTTAAACATGTAATGTTGTCAAATGAATTTTTCTGAATAAAATTATCTCTTTGTGAAAAAAACTTTTAATGTGCGTCATCTTAAGCAAAATTTAATCAAAGATAAAAATTTGATTAAAAAGAAACCATTTGATTACTCATCATTCTGTTAATATTTCATTATAAAAGCGTTTAAAATGCTTTATTTTAAATGTGATGTTATTACTATAGTTTAGAAAATATGGTCATTAAGAAAATAAAATTACAAATATTGTATTATATTGATGTTTGTTTTATTTAATTAAGAATTTATTTAAAGAAAAATAAGAAGAAAATACAAAAAAATAATAATAACTTATTTATTTCCTATCTTTTAATTAATATTTCCTATGTTTACAATTAAAAGCATGATAAAACAACAGAAGTAGCTTCACCAAAAATTTCTCACTTAGTCTCCAAAATTTTTTATCCCTATCCCTCAGCAATTAGTCCTGGATATTGGATAAGATTATGAATAATGTACACGCAATGCTTAGGCGGCATGTAATTTCCCTTATCTTTCAAAAGAAAAATTAAGCTTTATAATATTATTACAAGCCTGTTTAGTTGCTTCCCAGAATGGCTACTTGATTCATTAGAAAAAACGTTTTTTGACTGACCATGTAGATGATGATAGGGTGCCGCGTCAGTGATCTCAGAGATTGGGGACTTGACGGTGTATTTGGCGACTTTGGCGACAAAATAGATATCACTGAAAACTTAAAAGAGTCTCAGAGATTCATCCAATGTGTTTGAGAGTATTTTTTTTTCATACTAAATTATCAAATATATGTTTAAGAAATTTTGTTTAAATTTTATGAATTCATTTTGTTGGGAATAAATCGTCATAATATTCTCTGAAATTTATTGCAAATATTTTACTTACAGATTAAAGAAATTAGCTATCCTAAAACACATTTTTCCTTTTTACATCGAATTGAATTTATTTGCCAGTTATCGCTTGAAAACTGAACGAAGACATTACTTTCACGTTAAAAATTTTAAAATATCAACGCGCAATTTCAGCTTTTCTTATGAAATTGCTTCTAATATTTCAAATTATATGCTCTAATATTTTAAAGCATCTTAATATGCAAGCAGTAAATACAAGAATACGAGCATGTCTGTTTTTATTCACTTACATAAAAAGAGTTTGCTAGCTGTTATAGTTGTTTTCTTGGAAATATCAGCAAAGTCAATTCTAATGATTTATAAATTTTTCTGAAGATTTGTTTTGCAAATATATACTCAATTTCATTTTAATTTTGACTGTTAAGTGGAATTTCAAATGCATTGAACAAAATTATCATAGTTTTTCTATTTCAGTTCAATAATAGATTATGGCAAATGACGAAATTAAAAAAAAAATAGTATAATGGAAAAAGAAAAAAAAAATGAGAAAATCTTTCCTAGAAAAGTTTACTATATTGGTAGCTAGTTTCACATAAATAATAGGATATGCCTGAATTGAAATTGAATATATTATTTATATTTCTTATACTAAGATGCCTAATCAATTTTAGTTTTTTTTAAGAAAATTTAATGCTGACGAACATATTTGATAATTATATTCCGGAAATCGCATTTACAATTCCATATCGAAAATATGTATTGAACCAAAGAAAAAATAGCCAGATATTTGAAAATATTAAAAATAATATTTTAAAGTAATCAATTATCTAATAGAAACTAAGATTTAAAAAATATATATAAGGGCTTATATGTTTTAGCACAGTACTGCAACAATTTAATTACATACAATAAAACTGTGTTGTAAAATTCAGTCTTCATTATTGTTTTGTTCATTCAAAAATATATTCTGATTTAACAATGACATTCATTTCCATTTTTGCTGAATTTTCATTGCTGTCCCACTATGAAACCACTTGAAGAAGATATTCCGTTTACAAGCTTTTCAATTTTACTGCCGAAAAACATTTGTTTATTTTCATTTATAGTACAATATAATCTACGAAAATTTGAGTAAGTAATAAATTGTATTGAATCGTTGAGTAATTCAGCTTCCCTAGGTAAATTCATTAAGAATAAAAATATATTGAAAAAAAACACCCAAGGAAATACAATTTCAAGTTTTAACCGAAAAAGAAATAAACAATAATATTTTTTTACCTGTTTTATTCCGCTTAATAGAGCACAGTTATAAACTTAGAGGCTAAACCCTATCAATAGTGAAATGTACAAAACATCAGTTCAATGGAACTATGGTTGACTCACCAGAAAAGTGAATGTCATTAGGAAATTTCTTCCCCATTCATTAAGCGTGATTGATTGATTTTCCAAGGTGTTTGTTTATTTGCTTTAAATACAAGCCGAGACGAGTTTGGAGGGCTAGAAATTTCTATCAAAACTTGAAAGGGTGTCCGAACATACATTTGCTTAACATCCATCAGATAAATGGTGTCCTCTTTGTAAATAAACCATTATATACCAACCGAGCACTGCCATTGCGGCTTTGCAGAGGAGTTTGGAATTTAGTTTATCTTTCAAAGAGAAGCTCAAGTTTAAAGGATTCTGAGAAATTTGAATTCGAATGATCTTGGGAATACGAGTTTACATGAAAGGTAATCGGCAAGAGAGGACGTGACCTGCTACGATATGCCAATAAAAACGCATATCGTAGCACATATGCTTTCATATCTCACCGTGAATCTTGTTCAAATTCTTGAGCTTTTGGCACGTGTTCCCTTGCAAGCACGTCTGTTATTAAGTGATTGTAATATTTCAAATAACACGCTGAAAATGCTATTGGCTTGGGGAATTCTTGAATTTCGTCACAGTTCATTTCTGAAAGAATCCAGAAATATCCATGTTTAATAAGATTTAAAATTTAAAAGCATTCTTTTTTTTAAATATTCGATCAAATTTAGTCATAATTATTTTAAATTATATACATATTTTATGTTAAACATGTGACTTAATTTCTTGAACGTATTTTGCTCCACTTATTGTATTTACACATTCGTTCGAAAATATTATTTAAATTGATAAGGAAAAATCCTCAAATATTTTTTAAAATATCTATAACTGTTTTCTAAAAATGATTGCTGTTAAAAGGAAATTCGATATTATTTTGTTATAACAGATAAACTTTTTATTTATAAACCTCATCACTGAAAATTGTAATTACACGCAAGTACTCTAACTTGTCTAAATAATTCAAATTAAATCTGTCTCATTACAGACATTTTGTGAAGCTTAAAAAAAGAGAATTATTCTCGCATACCAGCTTTCAGTGGCATGATGATATCTTATATTTTAAAATTATGATGTATAGAGTCAATCGTTTAATTTCAAAACTGGGAACAACTGACTCAAACTAAAGATACATCTTAACAGAAAATATTAAATATTTTCGTGGTTTATATTAATAAATTCGGATAATATATTCCCTCTTGAGATTGGTTTTATAAATAAATAATCAGCACTTGTATATAGTCTTCTTCATAACAGCAGTCAACCACTATAAATCCCGTCGATACTGTTACATTCAGTGGTGGCGAGGTGGTTGGCTGTATACAAAGAAGAGGTTTCCTTCATAAATATGACATATTTAAAAAAGCAAGACTTTAAAAAAAATTTAATTTTAAATTTATTTCTTTAAAAGTAAGTATAATGAAATGAAAGGATTCTATCCGTTATCGAAAGGTAAGATTATCGATAACGGATTCAACAACGACTTTGTGGTAAAATGGCTGCAATTTATTAAATGGATTATGGATACAAACCATTGCCTTTGGTTTTGAAAACTTTTACATTTGCAAATGATTAAATTTCAATTTGTTCAAGATCAGAGAATCTGTAGCACATCCGAATAAATGTATATTTATTTTAATACACAAACAGAATCCACTAATTAATGAGAGTGTCCCTGAAGGATTGTTGCTTCAGCTGTCTCCTTAACAAAATCTGTCACTTTGTTACATATTTTAAACAGTTTTTAAGAGTTATATAGGATATTGACTTCGTTTTGATAATCAAGTTATTATATTATAATAAATCGTGCTTTAATAATATGAATATAATGAACAAAACCTGAATTCATATTGAAATATATATTGTTATATTTATCCAAAAGAAAGGATTTTGAAATCAATATAATTATTTGTATTTCATTACACCCCATTTTATTTTCAAGACGTTAACCTTTCACTCTGTTCTTTAAAACTCTCGATTAAGTTACAGCAGATGTTGATCTTTGAATAAAGAATATATAGGATTTCGTTACAGGAGTGATTTTTCGAAAAAGAGGCGTTAACTATTGCTAATAATTGCTCACTTGCATAAGTTAAAAACACATTTAGATGTAAATGTTTCTGATAATTTATTTAAAGATAAACTCTCCGAAGAAATAAAAGGACTGGAATGTTCCTGTATGCTAAACATTATGACTGTTCTACCATTAAAACATACCATTTATCTGCAAGTTTATCCCACAGGGAGAGCTCTTAATGCCAGAAAAATTATGACGCTATGTCTGGGAAAAGTTCTAAATTGCAACGCATCCAGAATTTAACGTTCGATTGTTTTCATTTTTTTATTTCCACTCTGGAGTGTCAGGGCTTTTAGCGAAACCGTGATTTTGAATATACAACTTATCGTGGCATTCGTCCAAAGCCCTGATAAGATCCTCCACAGTGCCAGGAAATTTATGAGTTCTGCAAGAGGAGTCGTGGAATAGATATTAATAAAGAAGCATTGTTCCGTAACTGGGAGCCCAGTTTTATGCTTGGTTCGTATCACCACGAAAGGAAAAAAAAACAAAAAGGTCTTAATGACGGAACACAGAGAAATGCAAAAGCTGTATGTGAGCTCTCTGAACGCCAACACGGGAATGTTATTCTTTATTTCTTTCCGTGGAAAGTTGAAAGAAAAAATAATATTAAAGTAAATAGAAAATGTATATACATATAAACTATGAAACTCTGTTTCATAGCAGACTCAAAGAAAAGGCTTAATATCTCTGAATTCTGCATGTTTTATTCTTTGGTGTTTCTTTTTTAATGAAACATTCGCTGGTGAACTAAGATTCTTGTTTTTCTGTGTTCCAGTTCGCTGGATTGTATCACAAGGGTTTCTTATTTAAGGAAGATAGATTTGGGTTATTTAGAAACAAGACCTTAAAGATGAAACAGAAACGTTTAAAAATGAAAGAAAAATAAAATTTTCAGGTACCATTTGAACACTTTCTTTAATTATACTATTTAATTTTATTAAATTTTAATGTATTATTTTTACCTATTTTAAAATGATATATAGTATATGGCATCATCAACAAATGAAGCTATCTAAGCACATTGTACTATTATTAAATCTCAAATATATTCGTCTCTAGACTTTGAAGCCACATGCCAGAGTTGACGGATTCCGTTGTGTGTGAGGACTATTACTATTCTATATGACTATAAATCACATTCATCAACATATTTGTAAAAACAAGCTTGGCGAGTTTGGAATCTGGAAAAAAATGTTTCGCTGTAGGCTGTTGTAAATAGACATGAAAGTGCAAGCTATTATATAGTAAATAGGCTAACATTATTTCTGCAAATAGAGCTAGGAGAGTAAACATTTATTTTTAATTTAGGTTGAAAAATATATTTTATTATATTTCAGAAACTAAAAAAAATAATAAATGAATCTTATGATTAAAGGAATATGAGCTTAAATTAATATGCGAGATTGAAATTTTTTTGTCGAAATGTGTTTTGTTTTTTACTTGCCCATTTATTTCCCGTGCTTATTTTGTTATCTCTTCTTATTTCAATAAATTTCTAAACTGCACTTAAGTTTTAATCTTGTAAAATTTCAGCATAAACGTTTTTCAACTGATTTTCTTAATTTATGATGGTCGGCTGAAGTTGTGGACCTCATTTTTTTCAATTGATTTTCTTAATTTATGATGGCCGGCTGAAGTTGTGGACCCCATTGAAATTTTCTTTAAATTTGCATTCCTTCAGAAAATTTTGCATGTCCCAAATTGCAAACGCTTTAACAACATTTAAATGAGAACGTAATACTGATTTCAATTTAAAAAAAGAAAAATTCAAATATTTGCGATAGAAAAATTATATACATTAATTTGAAAATGATCACAATGATGAAACCAATTATAAATTTTAACTTTTACAAAACAAAATTTTTCAAACATGTCCATAAGCTCGGCCATTACTGCATATGTACAAAAACAGTGCTAAATCAAAATGAACAATAGTTAACATTGATCATTTGCTTTAAAAACAAATATTTTTAATAAATCCTCTTATTTCGATGAAATTTGTCAGAATACAAATTCGAGGATCCATTTGAGCTATACATAAAGGAAGAAATGTTCATCATTTTTTATCACCTTATTTCATGGACATGATTTATTCACGTCTATACATCTCTTGAAATGCTGATGACTGCTGTTATTATTTTTATTTGGGATGTTGTTACTGAAATACTAAATATTGTTCATTATATATAGCTTAATTGTTTTGTTTCCATTTTTCTAAATAACTAGCGAATAGTATATTTTGAATGAAATACAAAAACAGTGAATAAAATTAAATTAAATATTCAGTCTGATGATATATTAATATTGATGTTAATGATATTTTAATGCTAATATTGATGATATTTATTCTTCCACTTGGATGTTTACTCCAAACAGAATTGCTGGCAACATGCATTCTCATTAAAATAAAATCAATCTATTAAATTAATTAATTATATGCTGCGAATAAAATATTGTTAAAAGTATGAAAGTAAAATAACAGGTAAATTATTCAATAAAATATTCATGAGGAGGCATTTTTCATGAGAAATTTATAATTTTTCGCTTCTGTAAAATGATTTTAAATCTCAATTTTGTCTGTTCTGTTGTGTTGAAATAAAAATCAGCAATTAAAAGAAATTGACTGTAAAATTAGTTGAACTATTAGAGATCAATACACATTTTTAGCTTTTTAGCGCACACATTTAAAAAAATATATTTTTGAGAGATATTTTTGGAAACAATACAATTCTTTAAATTCAAACGAAATTTATAAAAAATAAACTGATATTTTTAAATATAAGATGAAATGTATAAAAATAGTAATGCAATTTCATGGATAGTAAAATTATTTTAGTTTTTATTTGAAACTTACTGAAATTACCTCAAGCTGAAAGTTGAAAATTTTTGTAAATGGAAATATTACAGTCATAACACTACTATTTCTACATTTTGGGACTGAAATATTAAATAATTATAAATGTAAATATTAAATAATTATTAATAATGAAGAAAATGAGATTAAATAAATAATTAATAAACAAAAATGGTAAATAAAGTTTTAATGCAAGCATGTTTATTATTTCTAGTTTTTTTAAGTAATCAATGAAGAAAGGAGAATGTTTCAAAAAACAAATTAATTGAGATTTAAATTAATTTCAAAGTATATTTAATTTAAAGATAAATCTGGCATCTATATTTAAACTGGTAGTTATATATTTCTTTAATGAGAATGTTTTGATCTGTTTTCAGCAGTGATTATTTTTAAACTTTTTATAGTTCCTTTTTATGTTAAGTTTCCATTTTTTTAACTCAGATTTTCAGATAACTTTATTTTTTAAAAAAATTTTCAACTACTATATGTTTTTTTCATAATTCTTCAAAACTAATATTTATTAGCTTTATTGAATTAAAAGCATGCAAATGTTTATGAAGCAAAAATAAATTGTAGGAACAGAAAAACATATGTACTTATTCTTTTTTAGAGAAATATTAGTTTGCATAGACAAATAATAATAAGCAAGCATTTACTACTTTTATCCATTGCTGATATATAATATTGATTCATTGTTAAATTTTATTTTATATATTGTTATGTACAAGGTTCAAAAAAGAAATAAAAGTGTGGAATAGGTGTTTTGTGTAAAAAAAAATATTAATTATTAATAACATTATTTAAGTTGATTTTTCTTCAATGCACTAGATTTTTTTATGGTCGATTGATTTGAGATGTTTATATCAAATCAGGTTTTAATATTATAATAATTATAATTATTTTTAGGAGAGCTTATATATATATAAATATACTTGAATTGTAAGAAATACAACGAAAGAAAAATCTTTATTAATCTATGATTAAAATGATTGGTTCATGATGATGCGATGCGGATGCAGAAAATAAGGATAATATTTGTTATTCGCTTTCGATATTAATTCACAACGAAATAGTTAATTTAAATAAAAAAAATATATATAATTAAAGAATTTGATTGCGCAGGAAAGATTAATTTTATTTCATTGATACTAAAACTAATGTGTTCGGAACAATTAATTAAAAATTTTTACATAAAACATAGTAATTATATTGGTTCAAGAAAATTATTTTGTCAAATTGAAATATTATTTTTCGTTGCGTTCCACATCAAAAAGATTACCGCAGCCGAAGGCATTCAGTTTAAACAGCATAAAACTGCATGCATAGTCTTATTATTTAATAGTTATTGCAGTATAACTTATGGCACTTTACAAACTCTCTGATCATTAGCTGTCAGCAATTTAAACCTAGTGAGCATCTCTTGTTTTCCCAGCAATGCCTTAGCTGCTTAATGCAGCATATTCACATGTTCAAACCTTTTTTAAGAGAGGAGGGAGAGGGGCGCATTCACACACCTTAGAGATAGAACACAGAAAAAGAACAATAATATCCACACCGGGATTGGAAACCGAGACATCCAGGTCACGGGGAAAACACGCTCCATTTATACCAGGAATTCGCCACTGTTAACCCTAGAATAAAAATTGAGCCTATTTTTAAAGATTACCAAAAGAAAAATAAGTAAACAATTTAACATCTTTGATCCCCAAAAAAATTATATTTTGTCTAAGAAAATTTCTTTTTTTTTGGTGCAATTTTGCCAATCATTTTTTGTATGAAGAAATATAGATAAAACTTCCATACAAGTATTTATAAAAGCTTATGTGTTATTAAAAATGAATAAAAAAAGATAACGTTAGAAGAAATTAAAAATCATTTTTTCTTACAATACATTTCATTGTCAATTAACTCAAGCTCAGGAACATAACACACAGATTTAACTACAATATTAGAGAAGATTGTTCCTGAAATAATTTTTAATATATATATAAATAAGAGGAATAAAGTAAATATTTATAACAAATAATTTACATGAAAATATTAAAAAAAAAAATTAGTTTTTAAACTTTATATGAAGTTTCCTGCCCTTTAAAGTAAAATTGTAAGTTGTCTTATTATAACATAATTAAAAATAATTATTTATAAATATTTTGAAAAATTACCATAGCATTAACTAATTAAAAGGTTAGTTTTTGCCATGTAAGCTTTGAAGTTGTTCATATCACATTTCATTTCCTTTGATTTTTTTAACAAATTTGAGTGAATATAAAACATAGCTATTAGACATTTCAAATAAAGAAATATAATTAATTTTTACCAATAACAATTTTAAAACCTTAAATAAATATTAAAACACTTAGAATTATTATTTTTTCTGAATTTTTATGCAAAATATAAATGCAGTCTGTTCATATAAATATAAAAGCAACTTATTTTAGTCATTTCTCCAAAAAATTTCAGGACACACTTTTAATATTTTTTAATAGTAAAAATTAATAAATTACCTACTTTGACTGAATTAAATACTTTTTGAGCCCGTTTAAATAAAAATTTAATTTTCAATGTTCTTAATTAATTTTCTTAATTTTCCATCGGTCTCTTTATTGAATTAAACTTTTAAGCTATAATTATTTTCACGTCTTGCAGCTTTCAATAACTTTTCAGATACAATATATGTTCAGTCCTCTATACTTGCAACCTTGATTTTTTTTTGTATTTTCATAATACAATTCAAATGTATATTTGCATTTATTGAGATTTATCTTTATTTGTATTCGCAATCATTATTTGTCTTTTCCAAGAGTAGAAAAAATTTGTTTTCTTATTTATTACATATTTTTTCTTCACCATTATGGAAAATTTTATACTCCCTTAGGTTACATATTTTAAAATCCATTTATACTTATAACATAAATATTCCTAATCATGCATTATAACTGTAAATATAATAATTTTATTAAAATAGCTAAACATAAAAGAACAGTCTTTACTTACAAGAGATAATAGGAACACAAAGTATAAAAATCTATATCTTCGCTCTATTTTTTCATCCACAGATTTAATTTTTTTTGACGTTTCTAAAATAAATACTTTTTGACAAATATACTTTGTGTAAAAGGAATATTCTTAATGAATAAAAACATTCTTTTTTTTTTCTTTGGAAAAAGAAAGAAAAACTTCAAACCTCTTACTTTTATTGCTATTTCCTTTCTAAAACTTTTTTTTTCTATTTAAAGATGTATTTTACTGGTTACATAACAATAATTTATTGATTTAATTTTTTTTTATGCCTTCAGAGAATTTTACTAGTTTTTAGTTAAAATTGGATTGGATAAGTTAAATAATTCTAATAACTTATGCTAGCTAATAGCTTTTCTATATCAGCTTCCATGAATTTATTTGATTCTTTAAATTCATTCACTGGTATAATTCTATCAAAAATGATATTTCTTTATAAATTAAAAAAGATAAACCGAATTTTGAAATAGAATTAGTTAAACCTCGAAATAATTAAATTGCGATAATTTAAATGGTTATTCTTTATTGTCAGTTTTTCTAAAGAATGAATATGGAACATTCGCCTAATAATCATTTTTAAGGATTCAAATTTAATGATATAGTTTTAAAAAGCAATCTAACATTTCTAAAACTTTTGTGAATTTCAAATTCTTTAAAAACTATCTTCAATAAGTTGCATTAATTAAATTGAAAGTTTCTTGTTATTTGATTTATGGGATTCCCTCTCGAGAAGCCGAAGGATGAGGTTGTCAGCGAAAAGCTCTCTTACCTCCTCCTCCTTTCAAGAAACTGACCGGAAAGGCTGCCAAAGAACAGCTAGCTTCCTTACGTCCCCGTTCATTAGGCTTTCACTTAAGATATCTTATTATTCCAAAAGGGCAAAAAAAGTATATCCCAGCGAATTCATAATCAAAAGTGCAAAGAGTAACAACAAACGGTGTTGGAGTGTTCTCCGTATTATCAACTAGTGAACTGTTTTCTTCAATATACATCATCATAAAGAGTGGAATGTATTGCTAAAATGTCTGGCTAAGCTCCACAAGGCAGACGGGGTAAGTGTTTACCTGTCACTATCTAATACAGTTTTACGAGGAATGGTTGCCAAGTCGAAAATCGCCCCAGAATTAATAAACTCCGGTAAACTTGGGTTTTTGGCCACGAGGAATCGATTGGCGCCGGTTTTGAAGCGCTACGGTCGAGCAGTTCGGAGTTACAGATAGGATATTTTCAAACTTTATTAGTTCACCATAAGGGCTACTTAAATTTTCAAGCGGTAACGTGCTGCCATCTATAGCCAATATGGCGAACTAATAAAGTTTTATGTTTATGCTGTTATAGGTTTATAATATATTTCTTATGTATGTATATATGTTTGTTTTTTCTAAATAAATTTGTCAAAAATATTGAACTTCAACACACTTCAATCTTTACCTTTACTTTACCTTTGTATAGAATAGTTCTCTTTCCAAACTCTAACTTTGTTTAGAATAGTTTACAATGGGGTACTTTAACCGGTTATCTTTTCACCAATGGTTTCACAAATTTTCTTATGGCATGTATTGTTTTGATAAATCACAATTGAAAATTTAAATCTTCGAGTTAGCTTCGATACCTGTTTTCTCCGAGCGGAGCTCGGTCACCCGCTGGTGATTTAATAATGCTCTTTCTGCCGTGCAAGCTGATATAAACACAAAGATTTTATTTAATTGTTTATTTTTCTTTTATGTATAGCTAAAGTGTTTACCAGATATAAGAAGTTGATAACTTTCTACTGTCATTCTTATCAATCCGTATCGTTCACTTAATTGAAGGATTTTTCCTTTGAATCATTAAATGACTAACAATGGGTACTTCGTTAGTATTTTAAAATTCAGTGCATAATCTTCATGTAAGTGGCGTCTTTAAAATAAAAATCTACAAAAAGTACCCTCACGCCCCCCCCCCCCAAAACCTCTATGTTTTTGCAAATATGTGTATATTTACATACGTGTGTATATTAATTTTTTATTGTTGTGTCCGTGTTTTTTTTTTTCAAAGAGGGTGCAGTAGCTTCTGAGGGTAAAGACCCCTGAGCACCCAGAATGCCGAAGTCCGACTTCTAGCTCACACACACGACACAACCCTTTTTAGGGGGTGTTCGAATTCATTCATACACTCATTCATCCATGAGGAAGTCGGAATTTAGATCCAAATCAGAGACCGACTCATCCCTGATTCAGTAACCCCAGAGGTATCGTTTTGTTATGGGAACTTGGACGACTTCGCAGTCTCGACATATTTAACGTGCCCCAACTGCCATTAGCCAACACGGCGGTCTTTGGCAAGACGAGGACAGAACCCGCGACCTTTCGGTTACGAGACTGACGCTCTACCAACCAGGCTACCGCGGCCCCCAATTTTTTATTATTTTTTTAAAGATGAATTCACACCCATATTCTACAAATTATAATAGCATCAATTTACACTTTCTAGAGAAAAAAAAATAATAATTTGCAATCATATAATGTAGTTTTCATTTTAATCTCACAGTAAAATGAATTACACCGATTTTTGTCTCAATGGAATATATATGAGTGTGTGTGTGTGCATATGTATGTATGTATGTATATGGGTGTGTATGTGTAAGTAAAGGTATGTGTGTATATGTATATATATATGTGTGTGTGTCTGTATGTGCATGTATGCATATGTATATATATATATATATATATATATATATAAATTAACAAAATAAGACAACCGAATCAAAATAATCAATAGGAATAAAAATAGTCAATAAAAACGGAATCCGGCCTGAAAACTTCGTCAGGAGCCACTTTCAAGCAAGGATTCCTAAAAAGGGATTTTTTCTGTAAGGCATCGATGGACAATGGTCAAAAGTATTGACACTTCGTGGCCCGAAAATCCCCCGAAAATGAAGGCAAAAGAGACATACCAATTTTAACAGCAAAAGACAAAAACAAAGCAAAACATTAAAAACATCAACAAATGAAACAAATATATATATAAAAAGTAAAACTACATAAGAAAAATCACAATTAATGACAAAATTAAGAAAACAATAAGTTCAACAGACCTGGCCGCGTGGATCATCCTTACCAATAATAATACAGTGTAATCAAACATAAATGTGATTTATTAGCGCCATCTATTTCACTAATATTTCATTGAAATAGATGGCGTAGTTTTGTAGTTTTTGGAAAAATCATTATTGTTTAAATTTTTAATAAAACTATTTGTTGCTTTTATAAAAGAATTTTTGTTATTACAAATTGTTTTAATTTTATTGAATTGTGAGAAAATTAAATTTTTGAAAATTTTCGAGTTAAGATTAGAGTGATAATTACAGAGTTTAATTATATTAAATTTGAATTCGTCTCTTTTATCATAAATACCTACTATTGTTTTTTCATTAGCAATTTGTATTTTAGTTGTAGCTGCATTTGCGCTCTCTAAATACAATGATTGATTTAAAAACATTTTAATTCTTAAAACTTGTTTAATCAGTAATGATTTTTTAGTTTCGATTCCGGTTTTGGTTTCGTTTCCGTAGTTACTTCTGTTTCGTTTAAATAATTCTTTGAAAATAGTATTGTGGATTTGTTTCATTAATTGGTTCTTATTCATTTACCTTTCATTTTGTGAACTTTTAGCGTTTAATGCTGAATTGAGTTTTAATTTCGATTTCAACCTATTCGGTTTCGTTTTAATTTTGTTTTTCAAGAAATGTGTTTTGATTGTTTTAATAATTTTATGATTGTATATATATATATATATATATTGACTGAAAGCAACTGCTGCTAAATGTCCCTCTAACTGGAGAATTATAAATAACGATTTACTTGTTTCATCATCTGAGATAGAAATGGACAGATGGAACTCATTTAATTTTTTAATTTAACTGTTTGTTGTTTTCACTTATTTTAAAATATTTTTATTTTCTGTTAGTACTTGTTTTTGTTTTATTTGTGAAGATCTATTATATTTGCTCTACTACATAACAGAGGAGATTAAATCAGCATTATTTGTTGTACTTTTGTAAACAAACAGATGGGTAGTGAAAACAAGAGCAACAGAAATTTAAGTTATTAGCTTTAACACTGAACTTTCGTTAAGAGCTTTGGAACCTCACTTAGAATACATTAAAAAGTTTTAGAAAGTTATACATATGAATTATAAACTTTATAACTGCAGAGAGATTTTAAAATACGATTCAAATACTCTTCACTGCAATACCAAACATAAAATCCACTACTCATCCCCCTCCCCCAAGTTCTGAATCTATCAACAAAGTTCGTAGATAAACATTCCAAAGCAATAAAATTTGTTGGAATTTATTGAAAGTTAAATATCAAAATTTTGTAAGCCATAAAATTAAATTAACAATACCCCCATACTGATCATCAAATTTTCCATTCAAAACTTATAACCAAAAGTCTAGCTTTTGCTATTGAATTAAAAAATAATAATAATAAATAATTCGTTTAGCATTTTTTTGGATTAAGGTGGTACCTATAACAGAGCAGAAGTGCTTTGATGGAATTCATCAAGGGCTAGTTTAACTCACCCAACTCGCAGATTTTAAAAATTTTAATTGAAAAAAAATCTTATAAAACAACAACATTCTACCTCAACTGTTGGGGGAAAAATCAAATAAAAAAGAGGGGAAGGAGGAGTATAGAGGGTGCTGGCGAATCTATGTGTGGCTTTTGGACGTTTTTTTATTATTTATTTTTAAGTAAATAAATGAAGAGAAAAAAAATCTTTAGAACAAATTTATCTTACGTTTTTCATAGACATATAAAATTAAATTTATTGTTGATCTTTTAAGATTATATGGCTAGATTGCTTGTAATCTCGCACGTCCTTTATTATAAAAACATGGTTTTGGTTGTAGTATTATTAATTTTTTGGATCTGGTTGACAACCACTTTAATTTTTAAATAGTAATGAAAAGAAAAAAAAAAATTCTAAGTATCTAATCTCACATTCTGAGCTCCACAACAGATCTACAAACATTTCAATCTTTATCTATTTCTAACCCTCTTTTCAGGGATTGTGATCGCGTAACTCATCCCGTTTCCTGTATGTCGAGTCCCCATCATCGTAAATCTCAAACAATGCGAGCCAAAAAGACTTTCTGGGTCTGCCCCCACTCCACATCGGTTTCCCGTCCTAACCTCTGACCTTCAGAATCAAAGAGACCCTTAATGCCGACGGTGAATTACCCCCCTATTGTATTATTGTTACGCTCTGAACTGCATAGCTATATATTACAGTGTAGTAAAATTGCCATTAAAAACATTTGGAAACGTGTTTGTATATCTTCTATTTTCTATCGAATTGGGAGGAAATGAAAGAGAGAAAAGGGCGGAAGGAGGAAGAGAGAAAAGGGGAAAGGAAAATCACTAGAAAGGACGTACCGCATGCTCGGATCTGTGCCTTTATTACGTCCTCCTGATCAGCTAACTGATTCTATTAGGTGATTAGTTGTCACAAACTGCGCATTATTCGAATATTTGACTTTTAAATGAAAAATGTATACACAAGAATAGGGAAAAATGGGGCAAAAGAAAGCTCTTATTTTTGCCTTTTTGGTATATTTGAAACAACTGGAATTTTTTTCTTTTCTGCTCACTTCTGGTTTTATTTGCCCTCATAGAATTTATTAGTGAAAAAAAAAATAATCAGAACCTGGTTATTTAACGATTACATTAGATGATTCCCAGTATTTTACTTCCTGTTTAATAGATTCAATAACTTTGAAACCTAAAACTACCATCAAAAATCATATTAAATTCTAACACCTTAAAGCATTTTCTCCAAGATTATTGGGATTGACCTGTAAGAATAAGAACATGTTGTCATTAGCATTTCCTTCAAGATTATGCACAGATGTAACTACATATTTTATTTAGTTTTACAAATGTAAAAATAAATAGATAAATAAAACAAGTTAATAAAACTGTTACATCTAAAATTATGCACTTATATTCAGCCAAATAAAGAATTCTGTGTCCAGTATGATAGTAATTGAAAAAGGGCACTATAATGCAGTATTTCGTTTAAGTTATTACTCAGATAAAAATTCTCATGTCAAAAATCTTCCGACGGCAGTCCTCAGTGAAAAGAGAAAAAAGGAAAGTAAAAAACGGGAACTCTTTAACTGCACATGCAAGATTCCTAATAGATTTTTTTTCAAAATTTGTATCGCCTCTATCAAATGTTAGAAGCATAATTATGTGTGTGTGTGTGTGTGTGCGTGTGTGTGCGTGAGTATCTATGTGTGTATATATGTATATATATGTTTATATATAGGTATACATCTGCATATTTGTGTATATGTATGTATATATATATGTGTTTTTCTCTTCCCATCCCCTCTACCATTAATGTTAATTAAATATGTTACAATATCATTAGAAGATGAAACAGACACATATTTCTCTTAATGAGGCCAAAAAGGGGGGCGGAAAGGAGGATCTTACAACTGTGTTGCAGTAATAATAATAATTAAAAGAGAGAGAGAGAAAGAGAGGGATTTAGTCAGCAATTTTGTCAACCCCGCTAACAACATTAAGTTTTCAATGTCTATGTGATGTTTCATAACATTAAACTAAGATAAAAATTTCTAAGCTTGCATGTCATAGGGCAGTGGATCGAGTACAGGGGAGTATCTCCCCTTACTGCCTATAAAATCATTGTTTATTATATTTACATATTGGACTAGTTAAAAGTTCTTTAGTGTTGAAATAACAGAAATGTTTGCTTCAACAAAAACGATTCGATTTTGTCACAACCATCCGGTGGGTCCCAGAAAGTCCAACCACTAACATATGAAAGCATGCTGACTAAAGAACTACTTCTTAAACCGAGAGAAGTAGTCAATAGCGAACATAAACGAAAAGAGGGGAATAAAATCCAGAAATATTTAACAATTTCTCTATTACAGGTAGCCAACAATATTCTGGATGTGTTGGATATGAGAATATCGCTCAAAAATCCAGAAGCAGAAGCAGCAGTTCAAACTGATATAGTCGAACAGTTGACAACATTCCAATCGGTAGAGCCTGTAAACCAACACCAAAAAGGTCACTCCTATGCAGAAATTTCAAGAAAAAGACCGAAAAACACGGCTACAATTTTCCTTTATCCTAAAGAAGAAAAGCCGAATACCAATATAAAAGACCCCCTTAAAAAGGAATTTCGTCAGTCAGAAATCACTGTAAATTTAAATCAGTTCGTCGAATACAGAAAGGAGGGCTGGCTATCACATGCAAGAAGGAAGAAGACTTGCGGAAGTTCACGGAAACTTTAAAAGAAAAAGAAGCTATCACTGAAAACATAATAACTAAAAAGCCAGGAATGAGGCATCCTAGCATTATTATAGATAATGTACCCATCAACGTACCAATGGAAGATGTTCAAAGGGCAATTCGTGCACATACCGAAAAGCCAGATGAAGCTTCGCTTTAAAATGAGAGGCAGGATAGAGAACACCTCCCACGTCATCGTCGAAACTCCAAGTGAGTCATTTCATCTTCTTAAAAACTTAAAAAGGATTGCCATTGATTGGGAAATGTTTCATCTGAGGGAATTTCATCATGTCAAGCGTTGTTCAACCTGTCAGGCCTTCACCCATTCAGCAAATTCTGGGCATTTCATAAATGATATTCCATTCTGCGGTCGCTGCAGCGGAAGTCACCACACCTGGAAGTGTACGTCTAATGAACCTTTCTGTATAAATTGCTCAGAGTCAAATAGACTCAATAGAGCTAACCTGCTCATCTACCATATGGCCATAGACCTAAGTTGCCCCTGCAAGCATTTAAACGTATCAGGGATTATTAATGACAGCTAACATCACTCTGAATTCATCCTACAGCACCAGCAAAAATTTAACTGTTCTCCAAATTAACCTCAGCAGAGCGAAAGCAGCAACCACTCATCTTCACCCTGTTGTGGTAAAATTGAAAACTGAATTTCTATTGGTACAAGAGCCATATGTGTACAGTGACAAAATACAAGATTTGTCGATGTCTTGGAATATTTTCGCATCCAAATCAAATAAAGCTGCAATTTTTATTCCCCAAATCATCCATAAAGCAATTTTAGTAGCCAAATTGGAAAATACTATAGGAGTCAAACTTCGCACTGATAATAAACCTATAACACTCATTTCAGCTTATTCATCCCAAATAGCTGATATCAATGAAACTTTGCAAGAGATCCAGGATAATTTAAGAATGCTACCAAAGGAAAACTTCCTGATAGGGCCGATCTGAATGGCCACAACCCTCTTTGGGAATATCATCACACCAACACCAAGAGAGCTACAATAATGGATTTCCTACTGGCTAATAGCTTTTTTATAAGCAATTCATCAGATGCCCCACCTACCTTCACAAAAAAAATACAGTTGTGGGTTGGCCGATTTCACATTCTGCTCACAGGAAATGATCACAAATGTAGCCACTTGGGAAATTCTCGAAGAATCATCTTTTAGTGATCACCACTTTATTCAGACAAAGATAAGAGCAATAATTACTAGCCACATCTTCAATAGATTAAAAACCTTCCGTGGAAACTATAACAAATTCCAGAAACAATTTCAGTTTCATGTCGATAAACTAATTAACATAATAAGGATCTGCAATACCCAACAACATCTAAATGAATTTACCTGCCTTCTTCAAGCAACAATAATTCAAGTCAGCAATATAGCTTTAAAATCAAGAAACAGCCATTGATTGAAAACCAAACTTGGTGGACAGATAAATTAGAAATGAAAATAAAAGAATTAAGGCATTGAGGCGAAGGGCCCAAATATCAAGTTTGGAAGAAAGAACAGAAAAATATTTGCAATGGAAGACAGAAGCTAAAAATATATGAAGAAAGTTAAGAAAGCTAAAAGTGTTTGTTGGAAAGAATTATGTCCTGAAGCTGGAAACCCCTATGGTAAGCATTTTAAAGCTGCCTTTAGGAAAACCATTCATCCATCTTAATTAACTGTCTTGCACAATATCAATCCGGAAGGAGGACACCAGAAAACAGTTCAGGATGTATTAGAACAAATTTTTCTTTCCCGAATTCAACTCCATCTTTAACACAAGAAATCAACATCACTCCTAAAGACTGCCTATCACAGAAAAAGAAATAGCCCAATTCATTGATAATCTCCCTCATGGAAAAGCACCAGGATACGACGGTATAGGTAATCTAAATCTAAAAACAATAAACAAGAATTTCCCATTCCTCTTCCAAGAATATTTGAATAAAAGTCTTTCACTAGAAAAATTCCCGGACCGATTCAAAATAAGCAATATCATTCTATTTTAGAAAACTGGAAGATACCCTAAATTAGCCACATCATATAAACCAATAGCTCTCTTGCCAACTGTTGGAAAAGTTCTAGAAAAATTACTCACACAGCTTCTAATATATTTTCTAGAAACAAATAAACTCGTCAACAATAGCCAGTTTGGATTCCGTGAGGGAAAATCTATAGATGGTGGTCTTAAAAAGCTTGTAGAAAAGATTTATGAAGGAAAAAGGGAAAAAGATAACATTTTGGTTCTTTCAGTGGGCATCAAAGGGGCATTTGATAACATCCAACTCTACTCAATAGTAAGATATTTAGATAAACTCCAATGCCCCCGAAACTTAAGAAAAATATTCGAAAATTTGCTACAATATAGAAAAATATTCCTCAACACACAAGAAGGCTGGGCTACAAGAGAACAGAAGCAAGGATGCCCTCAAAGATCGTGTAGTGGTCCAGCTCTGTGGAACCTGGACGAACGATCTGCTTAACAAAATGTGGCCTGCCCATACAACTGTCCAAGCATTCGCTGATGATTTTGTTTCGGTTATTAAAGTCAAAGCAAAAGAAAATCTAAGACAAAATACCCAAGAATAAATAGCACAATTCATATCCTGGATTCACACAAACAATTTAGAAGTGTCTTCGGGGAAATCCAACTTTATTCTGTTTAGTAAATGGGCACCAGGGCCCATGATCTATTGGTAAGGAGAAATAATAAAACAATCGCACGTCATTAAGTATCTAGGTGTCCATATAGATGATAAATTGGATTGGAATACCCACCTCAAGCATTTAACATTGCAAATCCTGGGGAATAACACTTCGACACAGAAAAATTTTGTACAGGATAGCCATTGAAAGGATGCTTTCACATGGAGCAGGTGTTTGGTGCCTCCACCCCACTGTTAGACTGACAAGAAAGCTGTCTTCTATCCAAAGAGCAATTCTGTTAGCAATTACGGGAGCATACAAGACCACTCCCACTGCAGCACTCCATGTCTTGCCTACATTTCATCTGGAGCTTCAGATGATAGCAAGAATGTCTGAACTATACATACTCCGTGAAATTGTATCTGATATGCCACACATAAACCCATGCGAATATGAACACAGAGCAACGGACTCGACGACACATCCCTACAAGCATCTTCAAGTGCATCAAATTTCGTTGGAAGATGGTGGGTCTCAGAATTCAGGACTCAGAATCTACACATATTGATCAAAATCTTCAGCAGGAGTTGGAGCTACATTTTGTGTCATCCAGGATGCAGTCGCTATACACCAGTGGTCAACCAGCCTATTGAAAGAAAGCACAGTCTTCCAAGCTGAACTACTAGCACTCAATAGAGCAGTACAATATTCAACTTCTCTCCCTTCATCAAATCCATTCACCATTTATGTCGACAATAAAGCGAGTATACAAGCCTCAAGTTCTCCAAAATCCAATAGTCAACTAGCAAGGGATTCATTTATCCTTCTTCTTGTAAATCCTCAAGTTAAAATCTCATGGATCGAGGCACATGTAGGTTATGAGGGGAATGAAGCGGCGCATGAACTAGCCAAAACAGCTGCTAGCTCTAATCAAGATCAGAATACAATGAAGCTTCCAAAATGTCCTCTGAAGAACATCCTCCAAACCGAGATGATGTCCAGATGGCAAAAGGAGTTTGAAGGCGAAGCAGGCCTTTCCACATTCAACATTATACCAAAAGTTTCTCTACGCGACCAACTGGAACAGAGCGGGTGTCCTTTTCTTCACTGGACACGGTCCATTCGCAACATACCTCCACAGATTCCATCTGGTCATCTCTCCTTGTTGCATCTGTGGGGAAATAGGATCCCCAATTCAGTATGCCACCGAATGCTTACTGACTCTCTCATGGCACATGAGAAAGCCAGAACCACGGTTTGAGGAAGAATGGTACAGGAGAGTTGCATCGAATACCCATTCACGCAGCAAGATCCACTCCATAATAAACCATATCCACAAATACCAAGATTTCTTCCGGGCTATACAACAGCTGAGACCAAATTCCCAATCATAATCAGCTGATAATATAGCTTCAAAAGGGCTCAAAGGTCTCTTAAAAGTGCAGTTCTTAAAGAGGAAAACAAAACCACGTGACCCAGACGGATGCTATAGATTTGTTGACTCTATAGTGATTGTTTATTTGTTGATGCATGTCCCACAGATGTTCTCAGTCTTATTTATTGATTAAGAAGAATTGATTGATAAATCTCTTCTTTTTAGATGGCATTCTCATTTCCCTGTATGTTTAACCCATAATCAATATTTGTTTATTATTGTTCCCTCCCCATCTAATTATTACCTCATCAAAAAATTGAATGCAGTCGTATAAGATTCGACACCAATGGGTTTCTCTCTGGAGATACCTGGAGGGTTTGCCATCTTTATCTTTATTTTTTTTATCTCTATCTTCCTTTTTTCCCTTCCTTTTTGTGCCCGTCTAACCGTTTAGATAACTTAATGTTACAGGCACCAGGGGAGCAAGATGGCGTTATGTTATGTTATTTGATTTATGACCTGTAATATTTTTAGGCAATATGATTATAAAATTTTATTAAAACAGTTTGGTTACAAATAGCGTTTTAGTTTTAGAGTTTTTTTTAGAGTTTAGTTAGTTTTTAGAGTTTTAATGCAAACTATAATTACGTTTTAAAATTAAAAACTGATTCCTCAGATGTTTTTTTAAATAAATTTTCAGTTAAGAATGTTCAGTTTCGAGTTTCATATTTACCTGGAATCTTTATTTATTGTACAAACATGGAATCTTTTTTTTCACTTTCTGTTAATTGCTCATGTTTATTCTAAGATTTGATTCTTTTTTCAGTATCAGTGGTGATCATCAACACATCAATCACGCTTTCACTAACTGCGCCTTATGAGCAATTGCGCCGTCTTACATTAACATTGTGGTAGTTTAATAGAACATTCATCTTAACGGTGGGACAAGGCCTTCCATGTTTTTATTGTATTAAATTCTGATAAAAAGAAGTTAAAAAAGTAATGCGCGCCCATTTTTGGTCAAATTGTTCACTAAAAATGAACTATTGTAATTTTTTGGTGTGGGGAAGGTTCATAGTATTGATATTAAAGAACTTAACAACTCATTAGAATACGATTTTAAGATAAACAAGACAGTAAATTGAAGCATTCATATATCACATTTTTAGGCTCATAGTTAAAGAAATTATCTTACTAAATTTAGTTTTTTTTTTCTTAAATTTTAAAAGCGAATATGATACTTAGAAACTTATAATCCAGACAATTAAAATCCGCCAAAGTGAAAATGCGCTTTTTGAATCGGTGTCTGATCTTATGCGTTTCTATTAAATACGTGGGATTTATATTTAAAACTTTTTTGCAATTACTCAGCTGTCGGTAATGCATGCTAATTGAAGAACTCATGTAGAATGATACAAATTTTGTATGCATTCTAATCCTTCTCCCGATTTCCTTCGTGTAACTGGACTGCTAGGATCTACTGTATTTGGACTTGTTCATTTGAAGGAATCTTGGAGCTCTAGTGCACATTAATCGAAGCGAAAAATCAACAAGTCATGACAAAATTTATTACTTTGTATGGTTATTCTTATTGAGAAGTGTGTCTTTAAACATTTTCTACTTTTTTATATCCTTCCTATATATAAAGATTAATGATAATGGGCTAATTTTGAGTGACATTCTGTTAATATTGTACTATTTTATTGAGTCGAGTTCAGTTTTAAAAACGTTCCTCCTTTTAAGGCAACATTAGGGCTATTTTGGTACGCACCTTGTAATTTAAAGCTGTTTAGTTTTGTTATATTAACGTCCCGTTGTAAAATAACACCAGGGCTATTTTGGGACCCATCTCGTAATTTTGAACCACGGCCAGATGACAAGAATGACGTCTGATTTGGCACCCCTTTCACGAAACTTTCCCACCAAGATAGAGGAAAAATGTTTGACCCCGATGGGCTCAATGTGCACTAGACCCGCTTACACGATGTTTTTTCGAATGAATTGGATCTCGAACCTCAAGCCTTTAGGTTGGCCATCACTCTTCCGAGGTGCCATTTAGGTAATGGATAAATGCTAATTACTTAAATATTAAATGATTTAAATTATTCACAACTACTGATATAAGAAATTTAAAGCCTGCTTGCAAACCACAATAATTACATATTCTCTTTTACAAAACTTTATTTATTAAATTTCATTTCATTGATCATGTTCAATCAGGAATGGGCACAGCTATATTTGCAATACTTTTTTTTATAATCCATGTCAATTAAAACTCACATTCTGATGATTTTTAAAAAGAGTGCTAAGAAACAGAAGAAAACTACTACAATAATTCAAAATGTATATTATTCCAAATCAAATTATGAAAAACTGAAGGTTTTGGTAAATATATTACGGAACCCTTTGATCCATTGTTAAGATAAGAATGCAAACAAGAATAATTAAAGCTTCAATATTTTTTAATACTTTTTTTATAACTAAGACATAACGAAAGTGTTGATTTTTGTAACTCAAGTCAAGGGAGAGAAAAAACCAATTTGCTCAATAAACTGAATAAATAATTCATGAGATTTCTAAACGAATTCACTGAGCAGAAAAAAATGATTAGCCCTGGAACAAATCTTTGTTAACATTGCTTTGAAACAGAATCGTAATTAAATTTTCGACAGAGATTATACGATGTGTTTTAAATCCATCACCTATTTATTTATTTTTTTTTTTTGCTCTGACAAATTCTCTTTTTTTATATGATTTATAATTACTTTCCAAGAATTACAGAAGTCAAAGTTTGTAAGTTAATTCCACAGAGTTTGAAAAAAAGATAATCAAAGATTACTTTATCTGTTCTTTTTAAATTTTTTTTTCATTAATTTAAAAATGTTTCTAGGGAAAAATGTCATTCAGTAATAGTTTCGGTAATAACAATATAAATATATAAATAATCATGATATTTTTAATTATTAGAGTCTTTTTCTATCTGCTTTTATGCTGATAATGTCATATAGCTCCATTTCAGACCCAATTTCACCACGATAAAACAGACTTTAAGTTCAAAACTATACGCAGTGATGGATAAACTGTAAAATCACTGTCTCCCTAATTTGATCATTCGTTTACTTAATGAATTTGAATACTGAAAAAATCCAAGTAATAGGATAAAAATATCTCATGTTTTCATTATCTTATTCGCATTTATACAGTGACTGAAGAACTGAAATCAATCTCATCAAAAGATTTTACAGCTCAGTTACCTTAGTAAAAATCTTAAAGAAAAAAGTCATAGATACAATTCAAATGGAAATATTCTTTTTCTCCGAAAAATGGATTAGTTTATATCTCTCTTAATTTATGTATTTCTTAGAGCCTAGAAGAAGTAAATTGAATGAAAGAAATGCTCTTCAAGGCATATATATATATATATATATATATATATATATATATATA
>JAPMOQ010050718.1:42825-59326 GCA_026543055.1 Argiope trifasciata
TAATCTATTTTCTTGCAAATTTCAATTCTATTCGAGAGAAAGAACACATTTTTTATTTAAGCACACACTATTCAGTTTATATATGTGAAAGAACGTATGCGTAATAATTAAGGTAACGATAAATGTAGGTCTTATAATTTTACAAAATAAATAATATTTTTGAACTTCACCGAATAAAATTCTTATCTTTTGACTATTCCTGTGAAATTTTACGTCTCACATTTAAACCTTTTCCAGATAACTTTAGAGACAGTTTTATCCACAAATCTCTGTGATACGCTCAAGAAAATTTCTTTTTTTGAGAGCATTAAGAAGTGAAACTTAGATATCTCTGAAAGTGATGCTCGCGATATTAACGCCTTCTTTGAAAGGCGTTATTCATCCTCTTGATCCTTTAAGTCTTTTCTCTTCAGTGACTTCTCACTAATGTCTTCTTTCTTTGCTCGTACTTTCAGAGTCTTAAATATTTAAATAAGCGTCTTAATCAATGCCTACTCTCTTACTTGCTCTTAGAATATGCCTGCCCCTTATCCATTCCGCATTTATACAGTAGAATTCCTTATACTGAATGTCACATTTCGCAGAATCTTAAACTATTATTTTATTTAGATCATATATTGTATTTACAAATAATAGTTTTCTATTACTAAATTTTAATAACAAACAATAATATCCACAAGAGAATTTGTAGTGTCATTGATGTGTTACATTCTGTGAAAAATAATTTTACTATAGAATAATTATTTTATTTTCAAATATAGATCATAAAATGATGATTTTCGCGTTATAATTTTAATGCAGTTTAGATATTTATGATTTTTACTTGCATGCTACAAGGTGCAATTCTACTGACAGAAATATGTTATGGGTTTTTCATTTTTGGAAAAAAAGACACTTTTTTCATTTAGTAATCTTTTAATTTAATTTTACATATAATTGTAATCCTGTAACTTAGTTGATTAGACTATTCCATGCAATATATTCAATATATTTGATGACATTTATAGAAAAGATTTAAATTTTTCTAATTGTTCTCTCAGTTTCACCCTAAAATGATTCAGATTGTTTTCGTTTCTCAAATTTAAACCTTATTGATTTAGTACGTTTTGTTAGAAGATGACTACTAGGAATTACTACTCACTACTCAGCAAACCAGGGTTAAAGAAATATTGAATCTGAAACTAAGGCAGAAGAACGTCATGTCTGTAAATTCTTTGATGATGTTATGTTACATTTGAACAATCTTTTTTATTATTTGCAGTTTACAAAATTGCTTTTAAAATCGCTTTTATTTATATTTTGGGAATTTAAGTGATTTCTTAAGAAAAAAACAAATTTTGAACTTTATCTGAAATTTTCTATTAAAAAAAAATGTTTTTACAATGATATCCATTTTTTTTCCACGATGGTTAATTTCTTATTGCTGGAATAATTAAATGAAAATTAATTAATATTAATATTATCTTTTTATAATTTGTCTTCTTCGTTGGTTTTCTATCAGGAAATCAAATACTCAAATACGATATAATGCATCCAATACAGCATAATCATAATTTGCTAAATCTGTATTAATCTGAAAATAGCTTCATACAATTTACTTTACATATGAAAAGCAAGTATTTATAAGAGTCTACATAACAGAATTATTTAAATACATTTTATTTCAAATCTTATAAATGCAGTTTTCTTTTAAAATTCAGTAAATAAAAAAAAATATTAATCAAATGACAAGCATGAGGAGGTAGTTATTCAGCTAACATACCCAGTATTGTAATATAAACTGAAATGAAAGCTCCCTTAATTTGAAAGAAAACTCATATTTTTAATCAAGGAATCACAATGGCTAAGAATATTTGATGGTCTTCTTTAAATGATAAAAGCAAATATTTAAAACAGTGTCCTCTGCAAATAAGTTTCTTATGTATGATGTATATGTAGAATACTAATTAATTTGAAGTTATTTTTGCAAATGATTTTGTTATTCACCTGGTGAATCCTCTACTATATAAACTACTACCAGAGGGAAAAACATTAAAGATTAAAGTGATTTCATGATATTTAAAAATAAAATTCAGTATTATTTTTCTTTTCAATATAACACAGATATCTCATTATAGAAATACTTAAATATGTAATGTTTTAAATTGAAAAAAAAAACAATATACTCAGCAATAATTCACTTTATTTGAATATTAATCAAAGAGAATCTTCGTAAAGTTTCATAACAAAAATTATCCAGAAATTTTTTGTAAGATTGAATTTAAGAAAGCATCCACAAATCCATGAATTTAAAGAATAAATTGGACAAAATAAAATGTGGTTTTACTCCATGAAATTTCTAAAAAATATAAAACACACAAGGTAAAATATAGACAAAAGGCACTCATTGATAGCACTTATGAATATAATCTAACATATACATCAACAAATCAATTTTAAATAGAAACAGAGTGAACAAATTCAATCAACTTATTGACGCTCATTTCGACCATAATTCTAGACGAAAAATTAATTCTCCCCAGATGCCACCCACTTTCATACTTGTCCTACAAATATTGATATCACAGAGAATTAACTAGATTTATCCCGAGAATTCAATTCTTATCAGTACTAGAGGCAAATATAAATAAAAATCCTATTACTTTTAGTATTTACTTGAGCATTTATTTTCTTTTTGCCAAACAATCTCCAAGCCTGCCACCACGATTCAGGTCAATGATTTGCCATAAATTGAATATCGAAGAATCTCGGTTTTCAACCCTAAGACAAATATGACAAGGAAACGGTATCACTGATTTGAAAAGTTAATTTCATTCAAGAATACATTACTATAAATGTACCAAGGGAAATTTTTAATTTAAAGAAATAGTCTGTATTTTTATAATAGTTGTAAAGATTTGTGCAATTAGCCATGCAAGAGCACATATCTAGAAAATAGCTCTGGCTATCTGAATGCTGAAAATTATGTTTGGACTTTAAATAACTATACTTTCAAAATCAATAATTCTTATATTTAAAAAAAAACCTTTAAAATAAATGCAGTAATCATGAATCAAAGTTTTATGCAAAACTTTCAAACATGAAAAAAATATTTTTTTTTTATCAATGCTAAACCATCAGATATTTTTTTATTGAAGTAAAATGAATACCTCAACCTAATAAGAAGTAACATTACGTATGATACGATATAGACTACTTATAGACTTAACTCTGGAATATTGAGGTAATGGGCAGATGCTTAGATAGCAATTGGCAAACAGAAAACAAATAACTCTCTAATTTGCCTACGAATTAAATTTATAAATTAGAAAAATACCTGAGTCTTAGAATTTAAATCTTCCTTATTTTTTATTAATTTATACACAATTATACAATAGTTGGAAAACTGAAATGGTTACCATCAAATTATTTTACATATCATTTAACTACGCCTAAACTTCAGAGAATAAAAGTTTAAGCTTAAATTCAGAAAAATTGAATAATTTAATACCTTTGTCAATATATGCATATCTTAAGATAAAAAACTGTAATTTTTTGTTGAACTGCAAATCTGCTGAGTTGATTATTTTGTTTTTCATGATTAATTCAGTTTCGTGAAAGTCAACTGACATTTTGTCTCTTGTTGATTCATTATTTGATTTTTTGCAAAAAAATTGGTTATATTAATTTCTAGATAAATATTTTACAATTTCAAAGCAAAGAAAGGAAAAATAAAATGAATTTGAATACAGATGAGAAAGTTAGAGAGGATTTTTTTTAAAAAAGACAAATATTTGATTTCCAGAAATTTAATTCAAATGGAAAAATTTTAATTCGTTGTCTTAATTTCATTTATCTTTTTTTTATTTGCTTTTTTATTGATACTCATTGAATTTGAATCTCTCCTGATTTTATTAGAGCATAGATTTTGCTTATAAGGACTTTAATATGGTTAAGGACAGCAAGTCAATTGAAATGAAGTATTAAATTATATTCTTGAAATAAATTGCTGAAAAACATTTCAAAGAATTTAAATAAAATAAATAATAATAATAATAAAGAACGAAATTATTTTTAAGACATGTTTTTCCCAATATTTCATTTTAAATTTTTGAAAACTTAAAATGTCTTAAAATTACCTCACATCCATATTTTTTTCATCCAACGGATAACTATATGCAGCATCAATATTTCATCCATATTAGTTTATAAATAAATGAAATAAAAATAAAGTGAATGTAATAAAAACTAATTTATCGTAACATGAAAGAAATTCTACATAAGAAAAAAAAAAAACATCATTTGCCAATTTAATACTTTGAAATACATTCTTTTTAATATTCTTTTTCTTAGTTTAACCGTAATTTTATTTTTCCTTGGAAAAATGCAATTTATAAAAAGTTAAAAAATTTTAAAAAAATAAATCAGTTCTAAGTCTTATAAATCTGCTTTCCTTATCATTAATTTTGAATTTAATGCTCGAAGTTTCGATGATAAAATTTTATGAAAAATAATAAATAAAATAAAAAATAAATAAAAAAAATCATATTTTTTATTTTATAAAATAATTGATTTGAATAAGTTTAAAATCGTTTTTCCTTTTTATTCATAAATTTGCATTCATATTATATTTCACATTTTTCGTTTAGAAATAATTGATATTTAACCACGGTTTTAACTGTGATACATTAAATTTTAAGAAAATTTAAATATTTCTGAAGTTTTCAAAACTTTTTGAAACTTGATGTCATGCACTGAAAGAAAATCTTAGATATTAGATTTTCTGGAAAAATATTTTTGATTGTTAGTATAAAATTTGATTCCATGGCTTAAAACTTATTTTTATATCATATAATTTGCATTCAAACAGGCATGGAATTTTCCTGAAAAACCAAGGTAATTGTGGAATTCCATTGAAAATATAAAATCATGAAGTTTATTTATGTATATTCGCATGAAGTAGAGATAATTTGGCATTAAGAGCATTTATGCTATATCTGCTGTTTCCCGTTTTAACAAAGCTGTTACGAAAATTCGCATCTACCTAAGACTGAATGCAATATCCTTTTCATTCTGAAAATCAATGAAATGATTTCTGTGTTTCTGTGAATACTGGCCTTTGATTTCGAAGTCATTTATTATTTACAAATGTTTGTGATTCGATCTGGTAACGGTGTTGAAACAATGATCTTTCAACTCATATTCATCAATGATCGTGAGAATACCTTGCATTTATTTTGTAGAATAAATCACGTAAATAATGTTTATATAATATTGTTTCACAGTGTAAGTTTCAAATTGTGAAAAGCAGGCATTTATAATAGTTACAGGACCAATGATTTCAACTATTTTATCTATCAACAATTCAAATACAGATAGTTATCAAAATAATAGATGGCGCAGTTTAGCCAAGATTTTCTCTTGCGCCATTAAAAATCACAAACCAACCAACCAATCAAAATAATAGAAACAACTGTGAAATTTTTGAATGCGCTTCGTAAGAATTAAATTATAATAACAGCCAACATTTTTTTTTACAAATCTTAAGTATGTAACGCTGGAATAATAAATAGGCTTTTATTCCTTTCAAAAACTCGGTTTAAATGTTTAAAGTCATCACATCATATACACAGCGTGGCAAGACAAATTTCGTAAAATAATGAGAGGAAAGAGAAGCTCGCTGAAACAGACTGATGGAATTTTGAAGCGGATTGTAATGTCTAAACGGCTAATAGCAGCAGCAAAAGTTACCTCAGAGCTGAATGTCCATCTAGATTCTCCAGGGTCAATGATTACATTTAGAGGGCACCTTCCTAAAAAGAACATTTTTGATAGAGCAGGAATTCCCAAGTCTCTTGTCACAGATGTTGATGGTAAATGTCTTCTACAATAGTATCACAGGCACAGAACCTGATTGATTGATAAGTGGAAGAAAGTAATACGATCTAATAAATTGTCTTTCATACTTTTTTCCCTCAACAGAACAGGGGTGCGTTTGTAGAACACCTGCACATGAGTATAATCATTATTGTCCAGGTTATGACTGGTGGTTTCTGTGCCACCAGTCATAACCTGAAACGAAAGACCTCTGCGGAGAGCTATAGAGAAATTTTTTTTTGCCCAGGTATTCCCTATGATATAAAATTTGTTTCCTAAAAGGCATGGAATCTTCCAGGAAGAAATGCACCTATCCATTCAGAGAAACTTGTCGAATCGTAATTTGTTAAACACAAGGATGAAGTTAACCCATTTTATCCCACTGTCCTATCCGGAGGACAGCTGAAAAATAGCATGTAGAAATTAGTAGTTGTTTGTTGCGAATATTTTATCAGCTGGAACATGTAAAGTTATGTCTAAGCTTCTGTTAGCATGAGTTCTGTCTCGCCCGTCCGTCGCCTTCATCTGTTAACTTTGTTTTTTCCTGACATTAATGAGCGTCATATGTATCTGTTCTTTGCGATTGCAGAATTCCCTTTCAGTTTGTTTTAAACACTTGGCTGGTCAGTTTTTATGTGAGAGCAGTCTTCGTTTATAATCCTGCTGGTTGGTTAAAGCTTTATTGTTATTAGGTAAGTTGTAGCGCGTTAGTTTTTAACTGTCCTCCAAAAAGGACAGTGGGACGATAAGCATATAAATGATGAGATATTTCTAAATTTGTAACTAGAAGTTTAGAAAAAAAAATCCTCCCTACGTTTCTGCCCCTAAAGAGTGATGTCTGTGCAAAGGTTTTTGAAGTTAGAGGAAGCACTGGAACTATTAAATAGTTTAGATTCAGATGAGAGCGATGTTGAAATTGCTGTGTTACCACCAGATGCCAGTGAACTAACTGACGAAGATGAAGGGGACGACACGGAAGTAAATACTGGTGAGATTGTTGTAAATGACGTTCCTGGGACTCTGGAAGTCAGAGTTGGAGATAGTATTGAGACTGAAGCGTCCACAAACGCTGGTGTTTCGACAACAAAGCACAGACGAAAAGCTGAAAAGTATCAGTCATCTTGGATAAAGACGAAATCACCACAATATTCAAAATGGAAAACACAGGTTGATTCAACTGCAAATGACTTGCTCAAGCACATGGAAACTACATTGAAAGAAAAATCTCCAGTGGAACTTTTTGAGCAGTTTTATTCTAACGAAGTTTACGATCACATAGTAAAAGAAACTGTGCGATATGCAACAGATGCAAAAAACGAACATGATTTCTTGACCAGTGCTGACGAAATACGTGTTTTTTTAGGAATTTTGCTTCTAACTGGTTATCATTCAAATACCTGTGAACGTGACTACTGGTCAGATGCTGAAGACCTTGGAATTACCCTGGTGAAAAATGCAATGTCACGAAACCGTTTCCAAAAGTTGAAATCTTATTTACACTTTGTGGATAATAGTACCGTAAGTCAGCATCCCGAGGACCGATCGTTCAAGGTAAAACCTTTGTTTGCCATGCTCAATAATAATTTTATGAAGTTCGGACACTTCTCAGCAAATCTAAGCATTGATGAAATGATTATCATGTACTACGGTAGAAATAGTCTGAAACAGTTTATCCGAGGTAAGCCGATACGCTTTGGATATAAACTATGGGCTCTCTGTGGAAGCGAAGGATATTGTTACAACTTTTCCCTGTACTGCGGTAAGGAATTTCATGCAAGAAAAGATACTCCTCTTGGTACCCGTGTTGTGATGAAACTAATAGAGAACATTGGGAATCCTTCAGGTTACACTTTATACTTTGATAATTTTTTTACGAGCATTGATCTTTTGAAAAGTCTTGGTGAAGAGGGTTATCGAGCCACAGGAACCATACGAGAAAATCGGATAAACCGCGAATGCCCCTTAGAGGAACCTAAGTCCATGCGGAAGAAAGAAAGAGGCACGTGTGATTTTGCATATGACAAGAACTCAGAGATTCTCCTGGTGCGATGGAATGACAATAGTATTGTCACTACTGCTACAAATTTCAGCACTTTAGAACCATTCTTTGATGTGAAAAGGCGAGTAAAAGGACACAAAGATAAAATTAACGTGAAGATGCCTAATTTGATAAATTCGTACAACAAACATATGGGCGGGGTGGATCACCACGACTGGTTGGCTGGACTGTATGCCGTCAAGATACGTGGAAAAAAGTGGTACTGGCCACTTTTCATTCGTACACTGGACATGGCAGTGGTAAATGCATGGATAATGCACAAAGCTGTCAACAAAAGTGATGCCCTAAACTTGAAGGAGTTCCGAAGAGCTATAACAACGGTGTACCTAAAAAAGTCTACGAACAGAACAAAAGGTAGACCCAGAATATTTTCTATGCCTTCTAGTGCAGAAGACGACGTCCGCAAGGATGGTGTTGGCCATTTTCTGTTGAAGAGGGAGAAACAGCGCCGTTGTCAAAGAGAGGATTGCAAAGGGAAACCCAAAACATACTGTGGGAAATGTGATAAAACACTTTGTCAGGCTTGTTTTGGGCCTTTCCACCAAGTTTAGTATTATATTCAACTGAAAATTGAAATTTTATGTAAATAATGAAGTATTATTCGGATATTGTAAAAATTTGTAGTCGGAAATTGCTTTTCACTAATGAAAATAACACTGAGACATGTAAGTGCAAATTTTATCCCCTTTATCCCAGTGTCCTATTTAGAGGACGGGTCAGATTTCCTATATAAAAAATTTTTTTTTTTTACATTTTGTTATATTTAGTATATTTAGGTTTAATATACCTCAGAAAATATGATTATTCTCAAATTTGAACAAAATAAATAAATTGGGATAAAATGGGTTAAGCATCATCCTTGTCCCGCACAGTCACCCAACTTCAACATAATTGAACTGTTATGGTATATGTTAGAGTGTTCAATACGACCTCGATATTCTCTACCGGCATCTCTCCCAGAAGTTTCATAACATATTCTGGATGAATGTTACAATACTCCTCTAAAAACTGTTCAACACTAAATCTAAGATGGTTCCATTATTTTGAAACCACTTGTTTGTCTTAATGAATACTTTCAAAAAATCTGCAATAAAAGTGATTTTAGGTTATTAACGCATGATAAACAAATTTATTTTAAGTATTGCATTGAACGATAAAATATTCTGTGAGTTTTGTGTCCATGAATGAGTGAATCCGGTTATTTGATCTAGTTATGTTTATTTTTGCTTAGTAAATGTCTAATTCTTGATTTGCATGATTATTTCGCCGTTTGACGTTTACTTGTTTGGTTCCCATTCCTTTTAAAATGCAATCTGTTATCATTCTTAGGAAGTGAATTGAAGCAATCACATAATAATTTCCCATATTAATACATTTTAAATGGTACAGCCTTTCAAAATAAAGATATTAATTTAAGTAAAATCCTTCGCTGTTAATCAGTGCAGCTACAAATGGAGCAATTCATATCTTTAAAATGATGATGATCAATAATTCGATAGCATATAGTTTCTTCCATCCAGCTTTTTTTTAAATTATTCATATCTTATAAAAATATTCATTTCATTTTTTTTGAGAACTGATATGAATTTTGATTTATGTTATAAGTTTTAATATTTCTATATAAATTGGAGTTTAGAAAACAAAATATTTACTGAATATCCATTGTGGCTAAGTCTTGCTATTGTTTTGGACATAATGTCGGAAATTGAAAATACTCGTTTACTAGCTACTGAGTGTGTTTTTTATAATTTTCATGGTATCAAATAGCAAATCGAAGTTTTAATTTTTCTTTTATTTGCTGCCTCATTTATTGAAAAATCAGCTTTCTGTGTTTATAGATTCATAAGTTTTCATTCTGAATATTCAAGAAACTGGTGAATTGATTTTTCCATGACTTCTTTTATAAAAGGGGATATTTATACGGAAACCGATTACTAATTTAAAAGTTTTTTTAAATATTTATTTTAATAAATACTATTTTATTAAATTACGTATTGAAAATATAATGGATTAATCGCATGTAGGACTTTTATTATTAAAATCAAACGGCTCAGTATTTTCAGAAACTATACCCGTAAGTACACATCAATGGTTTTACATTTGCTTTACATGGTTTTACATGGTTTTACAGTTGCTTTCTTTCCCAAGAACGACATATTAACTGCAACATTGTGACCAGATTCTTAAGAAAACATTGTAGTTCCTTTTGTGGGTTAATAATATATCGTTTTTTAATCTAAAATTTACGCACTAATTTCTCCAAAGATTTCCTTCCGTGCTCTGTTTTTATACGTGAATTTCATCACAGATTAATGTTTCTAATATGCCTCTTTCATATTTTTAATAATTTGGCCTAATACATTCCCTTCTGTTTCAATCGTAATGAAGTCAATGCACATTTTAAACAAATGAATAAAAAAAATATTTAGTACATGCGAAAGATAGATAATAAAGTTTTAAATATATTTATAAATTTATGAAAAAGATATTTTTAACTGTCAGGAATTTTAATTTTATAAATAACTATTTTTTAACTATCAGCATTTTTAATTTTACAACAATTAATAATGGGAAATTCGGTTAAATTGTAAATTTATACAGTAATTAATACTAATAATTGAATAAAATAGTCATAAAGACATCACTAAAGAGTAAATAATTGGGGTTTTCTTCTTTGTTTTGGCAGATATATCAACCAAAGACTAGAATGCTAATTTTTTGAAAAAGAGTCTAAAGAGCGAATATCTAAATGGAATAATAAATTGAATAAATAATTCAGAAATTTTAATATTTAAAAGAATTCATGCAGGATTAAAGAAGGATTTAGAATGATTGTTTATCAAAAGTTTTCAAAAAAAAAATACTAATTTTTTTGGTAAAAATTACAAAGCCTTTTTTTTTTTCTCTTTCATTACTGTAATTTCTTCCACATTAATTATTTTTCAGAAAAAATAATCCTTTGGATTTTTAGTAAACAAATAATTCCAGATCATTTTTAAAATATGTATAGTTTTATTCATTCTTAATATTAAAAAAAAAATTCGAGGTAAAAGAAAAGTTATTGGATTAAATTGTATGTCTTCCTCTAAATAGGCAGCAAAATTGTATAACTTTTTTAGCAATTACGTATCTGTTTGTTTCTTTTATTATGCATGTAATGCTTAAAAAATATTTTTGCTTACAATTTTTTATGAATAAAATAATTAATTAAAGAATTTCAAGCTTCATTTTTTTGTTCAATTATGATTTTTTTTAATATGTCTAGAGTTTTAGCCCTTTTTTATTTAGCATAAGTATATATCGAAGTCTCTTTAATAAAAATATAAATTAATTAAAACTTTGGTGATAAAATTAAATATCTTACAAACAAGTAAAGATTATATTAAACATTTGAAAATTACGCGTCGTGATTTATTAAGGCTCATATTTGGAAATCAGTTAATTTTAATATTATTTGTAATGTGTTTGATTCTATATCAATTAAATTGATTTTCTTAGAAAATGAATTATTCTCTCTGTATTTTTAATATACTCTTTAAAAAACTAGAATAATATAGAATTTAAAAATATTTCATAATAATTTTTTTCAATTATGTCTGTTATATTGAAAGTAATTCAATTCAAACAAATAAATCAGGAAAACGTCAATGTCCACCTTTCAGTCGAGCTAGAAATATAGCATCATATTATTTATTATATACTAGCCGCCTTTGGCGACCAGCTGGTTCGCCATGAGTAATTCGTTCTAAAATTTTCAATTAAATCACATATTCATTAGCCTTGAAGTAATTCCGGGCATGTATTGGTCTGAAATTAATATTTTCTTTAAGATGTTGGACGGAAAGTTCTAAAAGTACACCTTTGCCTAATAATATTCTTTAATTTTATAAATCAGTCAGTTTGAACCATCGGGTATGCTTCCAAAATATTAAAAAAAAAAATTCGATGATGTTGCCAAAATATTAAATATGCTTTTTTAAAGAAAGCGATAAAGGGGAAAAAGTATTAAATTAATGATACAGATATTGCAAACGATTACATAAATATGCCATTAAGTCGGGATTTCAATGCATATCCTGTCTAAATTCAATCAGGTTTACCGTAAATAAAGAAGATTTATTGATTTAATGATATAGATATTGCTTTGCATTGCATTTATTTTTTAAAAAAAATATCACATTTTACATTTATTTTATTCTATCCAGTCACGTGCTGACAGTTGCATTTCTGTAGATTTATTTTGCGATGATAGGTTTTTTTTTATTTGAACTTCCGGCATTGTTTTCTTTTATTTTATCCAGTCACGTGATAAAAAAACATAGTTAAAATATTTCTTTAAAAATTCGTTAAAAATAGTAGCTTAAGCTATACATTAAAAACACTGATACCGTTAGAAAGCTAATTTTTTTATCTTTAAATTGATATAAAAATCATGCTTGTGCAATACTATTTTCAGAAGTTATGGCGGAAAAACGTCGAAATTTCGCTTAAATTTTAATTAATTCAAATTCTAATTAAAAATTCGAAAAAAGGGCTCCGAGGTGCACATTCCAGACCTCCAAGGTATACATGTACCAAATTTGGTAGCTGTAGGTCCAACGGTCTGGCCTGTAGAGCGCCAACACACACACACACACACGCACACACACACACACATTGAGCTTTATTATAAGTATAGATTAAATAAACAAGAAGCCATTTTATATATAACGGAGTATTTCTTAAATACTTTATATTTCCTTAAAATTTCATCACTCGTTAAAATTCTAAATTAACCATGTTACATAAAAATGTTTATACTATAGTTAATTGCCCACATTTCGTTGAATTATTTGGTGTAACGCTTCATATGCCGTTTTTTGCTGGTTTCACACTATTAGATATCATTATTATAAAATTAATATTATAAAATAATTAATTATTATTAAATTAAGTAAGTATATTATATAATTACTATAAAATGAATTAATTATTTTATTTATGATAAAATTAAGTTTGTTATTTTTCTCTCTTAATACGTTAAAAATTTTCTTAAAAAGACAAACATTAATTTTATTTTGAATTATTAATTAATATCGCACTGTTGTAAAGTTTTGTTTTTGAAGCCATGGCTTGTTTCTAAGAGAAAAATTTTTAATGAATAATAGGACTTATTTAATTATTAAAAACAAAAAAAAAATTAAGCAGTATTAATTTTCATTATCCGAGACAAATCTTTTGTCCACTGATATATATTTATTATGGTATACATCAAATTCATTCGAATTGCTGCAAAATGCAAAAACATTTTAAAGAAAAGGAAGAATGATATATGTCATATAATACATTCAACTCGATCTCTCTTTTTTTAAAAAATATAAACCACACGTCATGAACTTTCAACTAAGAAGCAATAAATGGCACATTTATTCATCGTTCACATGCTGATAATAAAAAATGCTGTTAGTTCTACACTGTTCTAAATTGCGTTAATGAATGACAAGACTTAAATTTCATTGGAAGATCAAAAAAATGCTTACTGCACTGTAGATAGTCGATTAATGTAACACGTGAATGAATTTTTAAGGAAATATATTTTTATATGCAATAATACTAATTATACCGTGTATAAAAGTGTGCCTTTCAATAAAACGGCATTCGCTTTTTTTGCATTGATCAACTACTTCCAATGCAATTAACATTTTTTTCTTACTTCAACTATTTACAAAATTCGTCTTATTTTTTTTCAAAACTAATTCTTCTGCTTCCTAAAAAAATATCTTTTACATTTTTATGCTTCAGTGGCACGTCCTCCAAAAACGATTTAGAAGGAATGGATCAGAAATAAAATATTTGCGCTAAATCTAGTTGAGCAGAATTAAGCATTAGTTTTTGCAGATAATTTTTTTTCAACACAAATAACTAGAACTGATTATAATAAGCAACAGCAACGACACGAACTGATGCACTCACTGGAATAGCTTCATGCAAGTGTGCCGATGAAAGATTTAAAGCTTTGGCGCTCTCAAAGCAAAAGAAAAATTCCGATATTTGCGAATAGAAACTGTCGAACAAATACAAATTAGATTTATACGCTAAAATAAATCCAAAGAATAGGAGTTTTGTCATTCCACCCTTTTTCTAAAACTATGCCCTCTGGTATCCACTGCTGAAAAACTAAAATGTGACTCAGGAAAAAGCTGATACTCAAACTTCGGAAAGTAATAATTATAGTTTCAACAAAAGCGAAACGCTTTTCTTTTGAATAATTGAAGCATACATTTCTAATTTAAAAATGTATGTTATTGAAAATTTGTAAAACAGCAGATTTAATTATCTATATGTGTCCTCGTCATTAGAATCATGCAAGGTTGTTATTTGAATGAATTCCGTATCATTAACTCAATGCATTGCTGAAGCATCTTCATTTTGCAGTTTCATGAAAAGTTGTTTTCTTTTCTATTTTTACTTTTTTTTAAAATTCCTATATGAGTTACATTTTGGTATTTAAAATGATAAAACGAATTTTTAAAGCAAAGATTTTAGAATATCATGAATCAAAAGTAAATAAATAAATTATATTTAAAAGAAAATAGAAATTAGAATTAAAACAAAAATATGTGTATTCAGAAATATAATTGAGCTGGAAAATAATTTTATTAACTAAAGCTCATTCTTAAATCGTTAGCTTATGTATTTGTAGATATTAAAGAGAATGATTCTGAAAAAATCTGTATATATATATATATATACATATATTCATGTTTTTAAAAAAAATAAATGCTCAAAAATAACTGAAAAAATAGTAATAAATAGTTTTTTCTTGTTGTTATAAATAAATTTAAGACACATAAATTTTAGAAAGGTATTACTAATTAAAATCAACAAAGAATGTATTCATTTATTGAATTTATTGCTATCAAACTCACTTCAAGAAATTCCAGTGATTTTTTATGTAATTGTGCATACAAATTGCTAGTTTCTTCGTTTATATGAATTACATAAAAATTTTAAATTTTTTACATTTAATGGTGTTTTGACAAATTTATGTCACAATTCTTTTTTTAAAGTTACGTTATATTGTACAATTATTATATAATTGATATAACATGCAACAAAACTGTAAAATATTATTTTTTATTATGTGAGTAAAATCCCACTTAATTAATTCGACCTCACTTTATAAGTTACTTTTTAACAAGAAAATACGTATCGAGCATACAGAAAGACAGTAATAATTTTTAGAATAATGACAAAATCATATAAATCTATCAAACATTATTACATTATTTCATAAGAATTGCAAGAAAAAACAATAGTTGCATTTTATGCAGAAGCGGTAAAAGGTCCTTCGACTTATTACTTTAACAAATTTGAATACCATCCTTATAGAAATAATTACCTTTTGTATTAAGCTCCGTACCAAAACTCCTATTACACTGTAAATGAAAACTTGAATGTTTCTTGTGGTTAGAACAAGACTTTGCAAACTGATTAAAACGGAAATTCATTAAGAGCATCGCTGGATAAAGGAAATAATTTTAATGAAATGTTTCCTTTATTATTGAATAAAGTTCCCCTTCCTAAGCATAAAATTTTGTTGATCTTGCTAAACGCTATGATCGTCCTGAGTGGTAAGATAATTATCTTTTAGAATATGAGTATTTTATGAGTATGAGTATTTTATGCACATGAGTATTTTATCCATCAATGAAAAAGATGAAGCAACCTTCCAAAGTCTTCTGTTGCCTCAACATAGCGGTGCTCCCCGCCCCAAGGTGGCAGTGGGAGTATGTGTATAAATACGCCATTCCTGTAAGCTTACATCTGATATTGCCACCAATATATGCTGGCCAATCCACCTTGGCAAAGCAAACAGACATAAATGTCTGTTTGGGCTAAATCAGACTTCACACCTTCTATTTCCCGAATATTTATGCCATTTGAAGCTGCTCCTTTAACTTTACCCTAAATCATTTTTGTCCATTTTACATGCTCTATCAAATCTAGAATACTTAGGATTAAGTGCAATAATAACAACAAGAAGTATATAGTTTGGATAACTTTTTTGTAGGACTGAGATCAAAATCTAGCAAACAACAATGACTTGTATAGTAAAATAATCATACACCAAATTTAATTTGTCTAGAACTTTTGCCTCGTAATATAATTAAAAGATAACTTTGTTACAAAACGTGATTTGAATGATTTAAAAAATGATAATGTTCGCTTTAAATCACTCCCTTATAGACATTGAAATTTTTTTATTATATATGAACATTTAGGAATTTTAAAGTCTCTATTCGTTCAGGCAATTTTCTTAAACTTAATCCATGATGGTTTTTTACGAATTTCCTTTTATTTTTGTTAACAATAAACATTCACTTGATAAAAAAAAAGGCATTGCAAACTCTATTAAATTCAAACATACTCATATTGGAAGCTTTTCTTAAATCAATATTCCTTATCAACACGCAAGTATCGAAAATAAATTTTACAAATTACCATTAGAAATTACAATTTGTTATACAGCTTAAAAAGTAGAATCAGGAAATTTAAATTGCTAATGAATGTAATTAATGAATATAATGCAAATCAGAAAAAAAA
>JAPMOQ010050723.1:316-14437 GCA_026543055.1 Argiope trifasciata
TTCAATTAGATGTATTGAAACAAAAAAGTATTATTCAATTAGATGCATGGAAACAAAACAATTTATTATTCAATTAGATGCATTGAAAAAAACAAAATAATTTATTAGTCAACTAAATATATTGACATAAACAAGATGAAATTGTTATTCAATTAAAAGTATTGAAAAGAACCAAATGATATTGCTATGAATTTAATTCAACTGCTCCTTGTATTTCAAATCTAAAAGTTATAACCCATCCAATTAAGATTGGGACAAACCATTTCCTAACAAGATTTTGCAAAATAATAAAGTAGGAAAGTGGGCTAGTTTGTTTCAAACATTTACTTTGAAATAGAGCTTGTGTTCTGAAAACCAGGTGTCGTCTTAGACGGGCATATATCCAACGTAGTCACATATCTTGACAATTCTTCAACTCTTATTTCTCTAAAGAACAAGGAATAAAACTGAACTATACGATATGTAAAAAAATGGATATATCAATATCGCAGACACAAACATTAATACTGCGTTATGTCAATATAATATATATTTTACCATTGCTGGTCAATACTATATTTTTCAATAAGATAATATCTATAAATATTTAAATGGATTTTACTCGTCACTTTTTCTTAATCTTCTTAAGTCGTTTAATTTCCATCACCTCCTTTGCTTACATAAATCCAAAATTGGATTCCCGTTCAAACATTCTGATTTTTTAATTAATTGGAATTTCTTTCAGAAAATAAGAAAAAATTAACGGAATTTCCTTTAAAGTTAATTTCTAGTAATCACGTCATAACAATATTATACAGCGTTGAATAAATGTAAATGATTTTTTTTTTAAATATTGATTTGGTATATTTGTATAGATTTTGTTTTAAACAAAGTTGATTTTAGCATAAGATGCATAATTCTACTTTTGAAATCACTGCTTAAAATTCTTCTAGAACACTAAAAATCTGATAAATATGTTGTTTTAATAACAATTATATTAAATAACTATTTTATGCTCTAGTTTATTTCGATAACTTTTGGAGAATTTTCTATAATCTACAAAATATTTACCAAAGTTTATATTTATTATATTGTTCCTGCTGCTTTGAATAACTCCTGCAAAACATACCCTGAATGTCGTCTGTAGGTCTAAGGTAATGAAAATGGTACGCTGGATCATTTCAGTCATTCTGTTGATGATAAAAGGTGGACGTTTGATTCTAGTTCCAAGTTAAGCATTATACAGGGCAGAGTATTTGAAGCAGAACTGCTAAGCTACACAGGGATATATTTTGGTCAGAATATGCATCTTAGAGAAATTATTTTAAATTTTAATCTATTAAAAGTTTAAGGACATTTTGGACTTTTTTACTATAAAGCTTAAGTTACTATTGAGAAAAAAATTATTTTCTCCTTATTTTATAAATTATCAAATTACATTAATGATATTACTAATTTTAACTTGATGTCTGTTTTGCTAAATTTTTGTTAAAGTTTTCATTTTCTTTGCATGATTTTACAAAACCTATTTCATTAATGCAATATTTTTTCAGTTATTTCAGAAGAATTTTAAGCTTGTGAACTTCATCATTTTTTAAAGTTAAAGAATAAACGTCCAAGTATGTGGGCAATTAATTATAAGAATCAGAAATGAATTGAAATTTTATTACATTAAAGGTCAATAGGGAATTTTAATTAAATAATCCAGACACACAATATTTAATGACTCTATGGTATTATACTCATGTGTAGGGATCATACACAGTATTAAAAAAAGCAAGGGTGAAGTTATAAAAAGATATGACAATCATGTAATAGTTTGATTCTTAAAATAACTTTATTAAAGGATTTAGAAACATTAAATGAAAAATAAAAAATTAAATCAAAATTAAATATTCTCAGCAGGCTCACTACTTTTCAAAGAATTCTATTGAGTAAATCTGCATGCTGAATTTGTTTAAGAGTTAGTTTGAAAATTTAGTTACTTTTTAAAATTTATTATTTACTTGGATCAAATAATTTTAAAAAGTAGCTTTTACATTCGAAGTATTCTTCAAAAAATCACTTGAAAGATACGTCAGATATATTTTTGAAATTTTCATTCGTAAACGATTTATTTAAATCCAATTGAGGGGACTCATGTTTTGGTTATGCCTATTTAATTCCTTTAAGTCTAGATAATGAAAATATCACAAAATGAATATAAAGGACAAATTTCTAATTGATTTATTGGATTGATTAAAATGTCTATTCATATTCTACTGAAATGATAATTTTTTTAATCTCTTTCTCTTTCCTGAAATTATTCTGGAATACTTTTACTTTTAAGAAGATTATAATATTAATGATATAATACTCCCATACAATGTCTAATGGATTTTATTATACTTGAATCAAACAAAGGTAACAGGATTAAGATAAATCTGATTTTGACGGATCAATAATTACTATTTCGAAAACTTTCTTAGAGTAGACATTAAAGAATTTAAAAAAGCTAATAATAAATCCAGATAAAAATGTCCTTTATCTAAATTTTCTGTATTTTATTTATGAAAAATTGTTAACTAATTGATAATAAAATGGACAATATTTATTTTCATTAATAATTTAACTAACATTAAATTGGAAAATATTTCCATGCTAAGTATAATAGGATTGGCGCTGCTTAGAGAGACAATAAAATATTTTATTCTAATTTTTTTTCTGATGTTAATATTCTCATAAAGTGGAGGAACGACATACTTCCTAATAATCCTAGAGGAGCTTCAGAATTCAACCGAACATTTTCAAGATTTGTCTCGCCATTTGTTAGCTATCTTTTGTAGAAAACATCGGTTACTTAGCTTTTTTACATTGGCCTGAAGAGTACCTATATTTATGATTTTTTCACAATCAACTGCCAAATTTAAAACTCTTTTATCATATTTTAATGGTTGCCTTATATATTCAATGAATAAAATCTCATTAATATGGCAGATGTTTTATAAAATGGGAAAAAAGTAGAAAATAGTTGTAGATACACATGCTTGTGATTTTTATTATGATTACCACGAATTCAGTGGCCGAATGGTCAAAGCACGCAATTCAAACCCAGAGTTTGGGGGTTCGATTCTCGTAATGGCAGTTATATCCAAAGTGTAGATTTTTAGTTTGTTTCTTTACTTATGGTTTTCCTATGCTTTCGAACCTTCTAGACCTTTCTTTGGTGTGTAAATTAGTTGTTTCGCGAATAGTCTGTTCATATATCAAAACTGATTTGACCTTGTAAAGTTGGAAGTCACTACTTTCTCTCATTAAACTTGTTTGTTAGTTTAGAGCTGACGGTATGTTTATATGAATCTTCGTGGCAATATTAGTGGTCATTAAATGAAAGTATCACTGAAAGCCCCATCCAGTTGTATATTATCTCAAAAAGTTTAACGGTTGTAGATTTCAAAAACTCACACATAATGTTCATAACAGAGAATGCTGTGGGAAATAAGGAATAAATTTTCTAAAGCTGCCAAATTATAAGTTAAAAGAAAAGCTCCAGGCATTCTGAGAAGTGTAGCCAAAATTCAAAAATAGCAGAATGAAAAGTTAATTACATGAATTTGCTAAAGCGATAGAGTTTTATAAAAAAACAAAGTTTTGTTTTTAGTAATTTCTACTCAAAGTATATTCAAGTGTGATATTTAACACAAATGCGTCTGCAATCAGAATTATTTATGTTTATGAAATATTCTTATTTCACTTTGCTATGGTTATTTTCCTTACGCATATGTTTATTCTGAAGCGCTAGTCAAAGTAATTTATACAAAATCCTTCAAAATATGAATAAGCTAATCTAAATAAATAATGATATTCATTCAAGTTCAAAACAACTGATTTCCTCAACTTTGAGGTGCAGTGTGATATTTTTACCGCTCCTTATTCGTTTTAAATAACTGATAAGGAAATGTGTTTATTGATGAGTCAATTTCTTTTGAATATTTTTATAGAAATTTAAATATATCTTTTGTCACTAAGTTCCACTACAAAGAAAAAGGAAATTACTCATCCGCAAATGCAAATTTAATGGTTTTAAAATCGTTTTTAAAGTTACATCTTTTAGATTTTCCTCTTTTTTATATTTTTTAAGTTATATAATGTATAAATGATTCAAATACATTTTAAAGTCATTTTTTAAAATAAAAAAGACAAGAAAAATATCTATAAAAAATGGAACAAATATTCTCTAATAGTTAATCAATTTCTAAAGCGACAATCTGAATTGCACAACTTAAAAAAAAATTATTCTTTCTCCCTCTGTTTTACATTGTTTGGATTACCTTTTTTGGATCTTACGAATTTTCATGTTTGATTATATATAATATAAAAAATATAGCCTAAATTTAATTGATTTTCTAATTTTTTATCAATTTAGTACATATTTTTTTCCTTCCAAAATATTCTCTCACTTCTTGATTACATTCCATTTTCGATATTTAGTTAAATCAAAACGAGTTCTAAGAAATTTGTAAATCGGCGAAAAGCTGACGAGTTCCCAGAATACGGGTGCAGGGTTAAAAAAATTGACAGCTGCGCAAACTCTTCTAAAAGATCCCTATGATTTCCTTGCCTGTGATTGACACTTGTTGAAAGGCTCTGTTAAAATCTTGCAGTGTACATTCACAGGCATAAAATTTTCATTAGCTTTTCCTCATTTCGTTTTGTGTCGTTCTGTATTGTGCTCGTCGCTTCTTCTTTTCTGCTGTGTTGTGTATGGACTTACTTTGTCAGTGCCTCTAGTAAATAAACCATCTCTCGGAAGAGAACAAAACGAAATTAACAATTTGGAGTTTCTTTTCTGATTCTGTCCACGACTCCACTTCAAAAATTATATACATGACAATAAAATCAGGTACTTATTCTAACGAAGTAAAATATGTGTATTAAATACCGATATTCCATTGCTATTATCTTCATGTTAAGTGGTGATAATTATCCATAAATTAAAGTATCATGAAAACCAATTATGTGAATAATAATGTTTTAGACGGGTGTAAGGTACTTCTCTTTCACTCTTTAAAAACCCTAATAGTTTTATGATTTTACAAGCAATTATAAAATTGACAAACATTTTAAAAATGAAATATCCAGATAGCAGGTGATGAAAATGACTCAATAACTAAATTTCGAGTCGTAACTGATTTCTTCAAATATAAAATAAGCTTTTTTTATCTTAATTTTTAAGAATGTCAGCAAGATAACAGAAATTTTAACTTTCCATTTGAAAAACTAAAAAAAAAAAAAACTCTGTTTTTTGTGATTGGCAAAGGGAACCAAATAATCTACATTGAATAAAATATAAGTCATCTTTAAAATTATTAATTTTGGCAATTAATCCTACTTCATTAAATAAAATCAGATTTCATCTGTATAAACCCAGTATAAATTTAAATCTTATGATCTTAAAGAACGTACCATAATATTCGGATTTAAAATCGATTTTCGCATGAATATCTGCAGAAAGTTATGGTGAATTTTTCCATTAACAAAATACAATTCCACCATTAAATTGTTTTACATTAGAAATACCATATAAATTACAAGGAAGATAACCATTAAATTCCAATTCTCTAGAAAATGTAGAAAAAATAACATTAAAGCTTAGCTATTTTTGCCTCAAGACAACTCTACCCTTTATGTTATGTCATATCATTTTATGTTATTTTTGATGGATAATTTAAAAGCTCTTACTGTTACTCATTTGAATCTACGAATAATGTAAAATATGGCAGATTTATTTCTTTAATATTTCCTATCAATAATAAAATACAAAGATTGAACTACTAATTTTATTACTAAATGCATGTTCTATGCTGACGCATATCCATATGTTTTTAATAAATTATAATTGCAGAGAATGTTAAGTTTTGAATATAGGTGTTTTCGGACTTTTTCAAAAATTAATTTAGTACGTCAAGAAGATTCAATTGCAACTTTGTTGAAGAATAACAAATAATTATTTCAAACAACACTGAAATGCATCCAAATCTCACTAATCCTACACAGTAAGTGTCAATAATTGAAACCTTCTAAATAAAATATGCAAGTAGAGCTAGGTTAGTTTCAGTTATTATTTAGTTAAAAAAACAACTATTGTTTAGTTTTTTTTAAACTCTTTATTTTGAAGTGGGTTTACATTATAGAATATTTTCACATGAATATAAATAATGAAAAAAATAACTATTTTAGAATTTTATCTACAAACGTTCTCCAAAACTGATAATTGTTTGACCTTGTTTTGTTTGTTTTTCCTGTTGATAAAAGTTTTCTGAGTATTTAAGAAATTACTTTTAGAAATTAAAAAAAAAATGAGTTGAGGAGCAAATAGAAAAATGTATATTGATTATTGAATGAAATAGCTATTCAATATTTGAAAGTTCATTTCAGTGTATAAAAATATTATTATAGAATTGATGTCAACCAATGTTATAATATTGGAATCGATATTGATTTTTGTTTATATTTCATGTATACGAATATACATTAAATAAAAATCTTAATGTTATATGGCTATTATTGATCTTTATTGGTATCTATAAAAATCCTGCCAAAATGGTATTCATCTTCTCACTATTAATATTTTATAACTTAGATTTTCTTTTTGGAAATCTGTAAATGAAATTCTGCAAAAAATATGCAGTTTACGACGAATTTTTCAAAAATGGAATTTAATTAATATTGGTAATAAAAGTGCGAATAATCAACATTGAATAATTATCATGCAACCAAAAAAATATCTCAGAGTTATTTATATCTTTTAAAGTTATCTTAGAAAATGTAATTATGAAGTTTTACATTTATTGCCCATGATAATATTTGGTAAATAATGAAAATTAAAAATTGAAATTATTGTTGCATAGTCTTTATGTATGGAATTCAAGATCATCTAATGATTTTTTATGCTTATGATAGTAAATTTTAGATGTTGTATTAACAATAATATCTTTTCCTTGTTCTTACTAAAAAATTAAATTTCGGAATATTAGTATTGCTTTGAAAAATGTTTTTATTTAAGCTTATGGTTATAAATTTTAAATGCTCTCTTAACAAGAATATATATCCTTGTTTTTATTTAAAAAATAAAAATCTTGTAATGTTAATTTGTTTTGAAAAAGAGCCTGTCTGTTAAAAAAATATTTTTGTTACTTCTTTGTATTTCGCTTTCTTAAGAATAAACTTCTGAATCTTGTATTCAATCATTTCTGCCATTTAAATATTTGAATTCCAGTATGCTCTTAACATATCAAAACCCTTAATAATTTAATAATTTATCTTTTCAGTTGAATATCCATCATCTGACGTTGTCAAAGGTCCAACTTTTGTGAATGAACCACCGAACGATGTTACATTTCTGAATACCTACGGAACAATAGTCCCATGCTCGGCCACTGGACATCCTAACCCTACTGTAACATGGAGAACAGAAGATGGCACTGTCGTGGTCAACGTTCCAGGCCTTCGGCATGTCAGATGGGATGGATCCCTGGATTTCCCACCTTTCTCACAAGAAGATTTCAGAAAGGATGTCCATACAGCTGTATACCGATGTGTCGCAATGAATAGTGCTGGAATCCTTGGGAGTAGAGATGTCCGCGTAAGAGCAGGTAAATATATTGATCATTTTTGTATCTTTTTTTATAATTAAATATTTTATTTAATTATAAATTATTTTATAATTAAATAGAATTATTTTATAATTCTTATTTCTAAAAATAAGAAAAAGTAAAAAGTAATCTTCTAATATTTCGTAATTATTTACCATGCATTTTTGCTACTTTAACTGAATTAGTTCCTCACATGTCTGATTTAAGTAAATACATTTTGATATTGATAAGCCACACTATGAGAAAAATTCTGATATTAAGCAGATAAACATTAAGTTGGATTTCCATGTATAATTAAAATCTTAAGTCAGAATTACAAAAAAATATATTTTCAAAATTAAATATAAAAACTTAAAATGAAAAAGTATTTTCTAGTATTCAATAATTATTTATCTTGAATTTTTATTACATTAAATAACGTAGTTATTTATATTTCTGATTTAAGTAAATTAAGGTTTCATTTTGATACACTATGAAAAAAATCTACTCATATTGAAAAAAAGCAACATTAAGATGAATTTTCCTTATATAAGAAATTAGAATCTTAATCAGTCAATTACAATATATATATATATATATATATATATTGTTACAAACTTCTCTGTGGGTTCGTGAATTGAATAGGCTTCTTAAGCAGAGCAGCGATATTAGAAAAATAAAGCTCTTTATTTACAGCACAATGAAGAATACAAAGTTCTGAGAGTAAAAAAACAACAGCCGAAGTCACAGAAGTTCAACACAACAGCAACACAAAACAATACACTGATTCAGCGGGAAACAGATCAAAATCAGAGCCGTAAGCTCTCGTACTCTCTTCGGCATCCAACACAACGGAATCACCCTAAAGTATCAGCGGCTGCGAGCCCACGTCTCCACTTCACGAAATCATAAGACGAACTCCTCTCTGGCATTTCCGGTCCGTCTTATATAGTCTGGGCCAAAATAGTAGATTCATCTAGAAACTTAAAGAAACTTCTGGAACCGGAAGTTGACAAATATCGCCAACTTCGCCAATTTTTGTCGCCAAATGTCGCCAAATTTGGCGACAAAATAAGTTGCCAAAACTGTCGCCAACTAGACGATATCTCGCCAATTTGGCGAGATTCCCATAGAGCTAATGTTATTTACCAGGTACTTAAGAAATTGATGTAGTTCACATATTTACATGCAATTAACATTAATACTAAGCTATTTTTCAGGCAGAATAAAAATTTTCACATAATTTAGCATTATAAACACATTTTAAATACAAAAACTGTAACATTGCCCCCTCCTTGAAGACTGCACGTCTCGGGCAGTACACTGAAGCGGAAAGCAATTACAACAAACAATTATTTCACATATAAGATAAACAAATGACAATGAAGGTATACTCAACATAACAAATAAAACAAAACACAAATATTTACAGAAATATTTACAAAATAAAATAGTTGAAGTGTATGAAACATGGTTTAAGTTGATACCAAAACTAAGTATTGTTACCATAATAAGGAGCTAAGCGATCGTAATGAACGACTCTAGGCTTAGCATTCGCAGACTTACGGATTCGAACCACGACGTCGTTCAGTCTTTTTAGAACTGTATAAGGCCCTTCCCACGATGTTTGAAGCTTTGGAGAAAGTCCTTTACGTCGATACGGGTTCCAGAACCAAACCTTGTCACCTTCGTTAAAAGTATGTCTTGTAGCTCTTGCATCGTATCGGGTCTTCATCTTGTCCGTCGCGATGTTAATCCGACCTCGGGCAAATTGATGAACGTCTTCTAACCGCGCCTGGAGATTCTCAACGTAGTCTTCAGGCGAAGAAGGCGCATCGGGTGGACGTCCGAATAGGAGATCACAGGGGAGACGGAGTTCACGACCAAAGAGCATTTTTGCGGGAGTAAAGCCAGTAGTTTCATGGACGGCACTTCTGTAAGCCAGGAGGAACAGCGGTAGTTTCTGATCCCAGTCTTGTTGGTTCTTAGAAACAAGGTGGGTTAGACCGTTTAGGATCGTTCGATTAAATCTTTCTACCATGCCATCCGATTGTGGATGTAAAGGGGTTGTTCGTGTTTTATCGATTCCCAGGATTTTACAAAGTTCTTGGCAGACAACAGAAATGAAATTTCTCCCTTGATCGGAGTGGAGTTGCAGGGGCGTTCCAAACCTTGAAATCCAATTCTCCACTAGTACTTCTGCCACAGTTGTCGCTTCCTGATCGGGAATCGGATATGCCTCAGGCCATTTCGTGAAATAATCCATGACAGATAAAATATATCGGTTATTGTCTTTTGATCGTGGAAAAGGTCCTAAGATGTCGACCGCAATTCTTTCGAATGGTGCCCCTACATTGTATAGATGTAGTTTTCCGCGACTACGTCTCTTCGGTCCTTTACGGGCTCCACAGGCATCGCAGGTCTTGCACCATTTTTCGACATCAGTTCTTACATTATTCCAATAAAACCGCTCTCGAACTCTCTGCATGGTCTTCATAACTCCGAAATGGCCACTTGTTGAACTATTGTGTAATTCTTTTAGTACATCAGGTATTCGTGATCGAGGGAGTACTAACTGCCACCTTGATGTTTTGCCATCTTCGGACTCCCATTTTCTATACAGGACGCCGTTTCGAATGTAAAGAGAATCCCAAAGAGCCCAGTACCGTTTGAAACCAGGACTTAGACTAGAGATGTCTTGCCAAGAGGGTCTTACCCTGGACGACTCAATGCGTTCCATAATGGATTTTAGGTCAGGATCCTTCATTTGTGCATCGCGGACTTCTTCATCACTCCAAGGGTCTAACTGTGATGTAGCTGACGCCGTGATCTGACGCACAACTGGCACTGTTTTCCCATATTTCGTCTCAGCTGTAGAGCAAAAGCGACAATTCCCTGGACATGGTTTCCTGGACAAGGCGTCTGCATTTCCGTGCAAGGATCCTTTGCGGTGTCGGATTTCGAAGTCGTACTCCTGGAGTTTCTGTATCCATCTAGCAATCTGTCCCTCTGGGTTCTTGAAATTCAAAAGCCATGTGAGAGATGCATGGTCTGTTCGGAGCAGGAATTTTCGCCCGTAAACGTAACTGTGAAAATTTCCAACAGCCTTAACGATGGCAAGCAATTCTTTCCTGGTGACGCAATAATTTCGCTCGGGCTTCGACAGGCACTTACTCCAGTAAGCGATGACACGTTCTTGGCCGTCTATTTCTTGGGATAACACTGCTCCTACGCTTGCATGGCTGGCATCCGTATCCAAGATAAACTGTTTATCAGGATCCGGATAAGATAAAATAGGCGCGGATGTTAAAGCCTCCTTCAAGCTGGTAAATGCTACCTCACATTCCTCGGACCAAACAAATGGCCGTTTGTGCTCAGTCAAGCTATGAAGTGGTCTTGCGATTAAAGAAAATCCTTTTACGAACCTTCTATAATAAGTGCAGAGCCCTAGAAAGCTGCGCAGCTCGTGCACATTCCGAGGTCGACTCCATTCTTTAACTGCTGCCACTTTTCGGGGGTCAGTTCTTACGCCTTCAGACGAAATTATGTGTCCGAGGTAGCTCACTTCACGACGAAATAGATTACATTTTGATGGATTTAGTTTCAAGTTGGCTTGTTTTAATTTTCCTAGCACCTTCCTCAGATTATTAAGATGTTCTTCAAAATCTCGCCCTCCGATAATAATGTCATCTAGGTAAATAAGACAAGTCTCAGGAGAGAGTCCTCTTAACACTGTCTCCATGAGGCGCTCAAAAGTAGCAGGTGCATTGCATAAACCAAAAGGCATAACTTTAAATTGCCAAAGTCCTTGTCCACTCGTTGTAAATGCGGTCTTTTCACGATCAACGGAATCCATCTCCACCTGCCAATAACCACTTTTTAAATCAAGAGTAGAGAACCACACATTCCCAGATAATGTGTCCAAGGTGTCATCTATTCGGGGAAGAGGGTAACTGTCTTTCTTGGTGATGTCATTTAAACGACGGTAGTCCACGCAGAATCTCGTTGAACCGTCTTTTTTTCGGACCAAGATGATGGGAGAAGCCCAAGGACTTGTGGAAGGTTCAATGACGTCCTTTGCTTGCATATCCTTTAAAAGATCTTTTACCTCTTCCACTTTGGCAAACGGTAATCTTCGAGGATGTTGTTTAATAGGAGGATGATTTCCTGTGTCAATTCGGTGTTTTATCAAATTTGTTCTTCCAAACTCTTCGGATGACTTGGGAAACAGTTCCTTAAATTCAAAAAGCATTTTCTCTGCAGCGCTTTTCTGTTTTTGGGTTAATTCTGTTGTTTTTAGCAAATCCTCCGTCAAATTTTCAGATGACACATTTGATGTTTGGCACGAACTCTTCTCAACACAGGTCACTGGGGTACATGTGGCCAACACCTTACCTTTCTTAATAATTTTCGGTTTATCGCTTACATTGGCACATCTTACTGGTATGACTTCTTTTGTAATGTCTACAAGTGCTGAAGCTACTAAAATCCCTTTTGGAAAATCTTCTAAGTCAGGAAATTCAAGAATTCCAAGTCGGAAATTTTTCTCTTGGTCTGTGTTTCCCTTCAATATTAGTTCTTGCCTAGCCGGTATAGTAAAATCCGATGAAGCAATTACTTGATAAATGGGTTTGATTTCACTTACTCCTTTTCGAAACAGGGTTACATCTTCTGTCGCAGAATGCAAAGAGCCATCTTTAAAGTCCAAGATAAAATCATATTTCTCTAAAAAGTCCAATCCGAGGATAAAACTGTCCGTAATTTTAGCCACATAAACAGTATGTTTATATGCGTTATTTCCAAAGGTTATCTTGATGTTAATTTTGCCGATAATCGGAATTTTGTCACCGGTCACAGTCTGGAGGGTAACGCAGGGTGGCGTCCAGATAATTTTCTCATTAAGTTGTTGAGCAATATCTTCCCGCATGATGGTGACATTGGCCCCTGTATCGACGATCATACGACAGGGTATATTGTTTACATGGGCTTCAATGAAGAATCCATTTCCGCCGCCACTTTCTGAAGAAATTTGTAAAACATCAAAATGGGGCTTTTTATTATCTGGCGCCCTCCGCCCCGCGAGACCGCCATGTTCTAGTTTTCCGGTGCTTCAGTTCTAGGTGCATTCCCAGCTCGTTGATCTTGGCGAGCTTGACAGTTCCGTTGGACATGTCCTTCGGCTCCGCACCTCCAGCACGTTACCTTCGTCTTTTGTGCATCTCTATTATACTTGACATTCAGGGATAACAGAATATCACGCATCGCTTTCAGAGTATCGGCCATATTAGGATCTGAATTGGTTATTTCTGCTCCTCTCACCAGATGTCTGTCCTTTCTTGAAGCTTGTTGAGCAGCCTCGTACTTTAGGCCGAACACTAGAGCTGATTTCAAGTCTTTTAACTCCGCCAATCTGAGAGCCTTCTGAATCTCAGGATCCCTCACGCCATCAATAAAGTATTGTAGAGCCAAAGTGTCTCGTACGTCAGCTGGGCAATCGGCAAACGCAAGATGAGATAACCGTTCTACATCTGTCGCCAAATCTTGGAGAGTCTCACTTTGTCTTTGTTGGCGCGATTTTAGTTGTAGGCGACTAAAGTCCTTTAAACATTTTTCACCGAAACGTAGCTCTAAGGCCTCTGTGAGCGCTTCAAAATTTAATTGTTCTTCCTCCGGGACAGTTCGTAAGACATCTGCAGCCTCCGCTCGCAAGGAAGCAGCCAGTTGGCGAGCTTTGGTGACTGGATCCCAGCCATTTCCATTGGCTACGATAGAGAACTGGGTTTTGTAGACCTGCCATGATGTCTTTCCATCATATGTGGAGATCTTGATATTTGGTCGGGCGATATTGGGTTGAACTTGACTGATTTCTTGTTTTAGTTCGCCAAATTTCTTCTCGATATTCGTTTCAATTTCGCCAAATCTCTCCTTATTCTTCTCTATATTCTTTTCAATTTGGCCAAATTTCTCCTCATTTTTCTTTTCAATCTCGCCAAGTCTTTCTTCATTTCTGTCCACTTTGTCTGCAATAACATCTATCTTGGTGTTAATAATGCTTACGATGTTAGCTTTTAATTCTTCTTGGGTCTTTTTCATTTCTTCTAATAATCTTCCTTCCTGTTCTCTTTGACCTGCCTTCATTTCTTCAAAGTTAGAGTTCATACCCATTATAGCCGCCAACAGTTGATTCAAACTTATTTCAGATTCACTTTTAGTTTCTTCTCTTGCTCTCTCTTTTTTGCCAACAGCCGTAATTCGTTCACTTACTTCAGGCGAGCTCTGATCACTCACTTCTTTATTACTTCGTTCACTCTCCATAGCGTCTCGAAGTCGCTTCACTAACTCTTCTTTCAGACCAGTTGTAGGCAAGCCCCGATTCGATAACTGTTCTCGTAATTCTGCAGCACGCAGTCCAGTCACCAATTCAATATCGAAGTCAGCCATTTCATTAATCTTCACTATTCAATCCCACTTCTGACACCAATTTGTTACAAACTTCTCTGTGGGTTCGTGAATTGAATAGGCTTCTTAA
>JAPMOQ010050725.1:0-10189 GCA_026543055.1 Argiope trifasciata
AACTGCCTAATCAGTCTCCGTGCTTCCAATTTTAGAAAGTGTTTATTTGTGTATGTGTTTGTGTGTGTGTGTCAATTTTCTATGCAAGTATTTTAATATAAATTATTATATTTATCCTTATATATTTATAAAAATTTTCACTTAGAAAATTAACTATAAAAATATCTTCCATTAAATTGCAAGTTAAATGGTTAGAAATAAAAACTCTTTTAAAAATGTTGCACGAATAAACACTTTCTAAAATTGGAAGCACGGAGACTGATTAGGCAGTTGATATTTATCATCCTTGAATGGGTACCTTACAACTAATGAAGATTTCTCTTTCCTCAAGTGCTAAAAATGCATTTGTACAACAGCCCATTAAAATGTCACTTAAAATCTCTTTTAATGTCTCTAATGTTTGGATGATAGCTAACAAAAACGCCTTTCTTAACATTTTACACAGATTCGGTATTATGAGCACAAACAGCATACGATCTGTTTCCTTTTAATGCGTCATTTTGGAGCAACATTAACCGCTCTAGATATTACAGAGTTTATTAGATTCATTCCGTAAAGGGAAAACAACTGAATTTTTTTTTAGATGTTTAAAAGTCCAGCGGAAATTGTACGATATTTAAGTCATGAGAGGGCTTTTACATAAAATACTTTTCTCATATTTCAGAGCCCCAAAATAACCATTAACTATCTTTTAGCTTTGAACAAAGCAGCTACTGAGACAGTTAAAAACTCAAATGGATGAAAAAATCTCATGAATAATATTTTGACTTATTAGGATTTAGTAGCAGAAATGTCTAGTTTGGTGAAAAGTTTCTAGGTTTTTGCTTAGCTCTTTTGAATACTGGAGAGACACGAAATATTCTACGATAACTGATTTGAAAATCATTGCTGGTGTTAACTATACGGCATTTAATGTTTTTAAAAAATGTATGGGATTTAACACAATCGAAATTCTAGATTTTTCCATTCATTTATTTATCACAGGTTTCTCAGCAAGTAAGTACCTTAAGGGAACAAAAACGGATGATTTCGGAAAGTTAGCAAGTTAAAATGTTGGGGAAATATGAAATAACTCATGTTGATATACCTTATTTTCCATTTAATTTTGTTTATTATGAGTTATTTCTGATTTGTCGCATTAAATTATTGAGCAATACTTGTATCTACACTGTGTGTTTAAATAAAAATGTATGAAAAGACAATATGGGTATTCAAACTTTTGCCTGTCCGATTCACGATAAAAAATATTTCCAGACATCTTCTCCCCACCTGTTAAAACCCTCCATTGTTAAATGCCTCCAGATTACTTTGCAATTGCGCCGAATAGTTAGCGCATCTAGTTATTAGTGCTCAACTGAAAGACAATACTTGAGGTTCATGGTTTGGGAGGAACTTCTCGCACCTTCAAGACAACTACCTATCTCGATGCCAAATGGTCCCCTTTATGAAGGGACTGTCATTGACACTTGTTCCAGAGCGGTCAGTTACAAGGACGCATCATTGATGAATTTCCTACTCCAGGTTGGAGCCACAAATGAGAGTATTCTGCTGAACTACTATTGGGGGATAGATATCTGATATGTACCAGTAGGAAGTAGGAGGCTAGGATTGGACAGAGATAAAGTGAGCAGTTTTTATTTAAAAATGGTAGAAATTTTTTGGATTGCGGACTGTGGTATTTTCGCTTTACCCTGGAGTAATCGTACTGATGAACATTCTGCTAGTGTCTCGCGGTTTTATTTCTGCGAATTTATGGAAAACACGTTTCATGATAAACCTTCAACTTTCGACTGTTGTGCAGATTTCATCAACACTCAAATGTAAATATCAAATATTTTAACTTAGAATTGAACAAATTGTTATTATGCATATTTATGGCTGTAAATAAATGTATTGTCTGATATTCTACTCTTTATGTGATTGTCCTGATCAAGTCATCATAGTATAAATGAGGGCTTTATTCAAAGTATACACCATACGCCTGATCACGATTTCATTGATTAACGAGTCGAAAGATTCGTCCTTCACAAAATTCATGCAATAGTGAAGAGACACAGTCCTTCACTGCTTCCTTGAGTTCGTCGCACCAGTTTAAGCACTTCCTTTACAAATCTTTTTTCAGAGGACAAAACACATGGAAATTGCAAAGTGACATATCTGAGGTGTAGGGCGGATGATCCAGTTGCTCTCACTTGAACGTTGCCAATTTCCCTTTACCCTGGATACGTGTGGATGCGAGCTATCACGGAGAAAACCCACACTCTTCGTGAATAGCCCCGGTCTTTTATTCTTGATGGATCTGCTTATTCTTCGGATTGTCTCACAGTAAACATCAGAATTGATGGTTCTTCTTCTTGTCTTGACATACACAGTCACGTCAATTTAACGGCGTTCTTTATATGCTTATATGGGACCCCGTTCATACTCTGATCCAGCCAGAGACTCTAATCGCATCCCAAGATGTCCAAAAATAGTATTTATTGACCAATGCATAGTTATAATGAGACAATTTATAACACTTTTTAAAGGTAATGTTATGGAGAAGAAAATTCATAATACGAAGTTCATCTCAAAAATTCTAATTATTAAAATCCCATGGAAATTATCTTACAAATTTTAAAAGTCAATATTTCCCTACATATTTTCTAACATTTAAGTAAAGGAGAAATAAAACGAAAATATAAAAGATTAAACATAACGTAGAGTAACGTAGCAGAAAAATAAATTATTAATATTTTTTTTAAATTTTAGCTTCATTAAGACTTCATTTTAATGTAACAAGTTTTTAAATGGGCGCATCTCATAATTTTAATCCTTATTGAGACAAAAGGGAATTCATAATATTGTACAAAAATCCCATATAGATTATCTGTTTACTTCTGTAGGAACGAAGGAAGTAGATATGATATAGCGTAGCGTTTGGGAAGAAATTGAATAATTACTGTTTTAATTTAGCTAGGTTGTTGTGCAGCTTTATATACTATTTGTTTTAAATAAAAGCTGCTTTTAGTCTTGGTTGAAATAAGAGAGTGACAGCAGGCTACATATACCTAAATATCAGTTTAATTTATATAGTTTTTGCATAGACATGACTGTAGATAGTAGAGTCTATAAATAATTGTTTAATGTCAGTTCAAGGAGAAAATGCGTAGTTTAACATCATTGTTTTAAGATTATATTTAATATTAAATATATTATGTTTGAAGTGCTAAGTTAAGTGAAACACCTATGGAAAATATGACAAGAAATGTCAATGGTTAAACTATATTGATTTATTTCAATGTTAATCATTTAATGCTCTAATTCTACAGATACAAGTTTGCGAAGGTCATTAGTAGTCTTTCAAATCTTCATTGGCAGGACAAAAGTTTGCGTCGACGATTTTTAAATAAGTTCACAATTATATATTTAGTCATATGAAGCGTGCCATAACAAAAGGTAGTAAGAAATTTTAGCAGCTGAAGTTAACATTTAAGAGTAATTTTTTTAATGAAACTTCATTTCTGAAAGCTTATGTTAAAAAATTTGAAAAACCATGAATAACATTCAAACATATAAGGAATTCTTTTAATTTATATATGATATATTGTAAAACCACAATGTCAACGGAAGTGGAATGAGTCGATTCAAATATTGAATTTGTGGATTTTTTTTAACAACTCAAGTTGCAAAATTTTGAAATATGACTGATATAATTGGCTTAAATCATTGAAATGATAAATTTCTTCGACTGTTCGTGTATATAAATAATCATTCATTAAATAAGACAATGATTAAAAAATGCAAAATTTCCTGAAAAAAAATTTAGAAGTATAAAGTGTACATTAATAAAGATTTTATTGCTTCACCAGAACTAATAAGATGGTTTATGTGAGGTTTTGCCATGTAATGGAATCCAGATTAGTGTTCCGAGAAAGGCTTATTTGTTATCTGTGTGTCAGAAGTCCTGACACCATAAGGTGACTTAAAATAAAAAGAAGGATGACCCTTTTTGCTTATTGTGAAATATAATACCTTACTAAATTTTGTATATTTGCATATATTTTATGTATCTCCTATAAATATGAACTTTAATTGTAGTCTTAAATGTCTGTATTGTAAAGTTCCTAGCTAAATTTTTTGATATTAAAGATTTCTTCATATTTTATTTTTTATAAGGGAGTAAAAAAGAACTTTTATAAAAATAAATATACAAGGATAACATCACACAATCGATTTTTAAAAAGATGTTAACAATAGTTTTTGTAAACGAAATACATTCTCTTCTGCTTCTTGCATATATTTGCCATTCTGAAAATTGTGATTGCTTTCTGCATTCTCTCCGAAGAAACGTGCCCAGAAAACTAATCACGATCAAAATGAAATTGATTCTTAAACATCGAGATTTAATACAATATTCCGGGGATCCTGAAACGAGACATCTGTTTTGATCATTTGTTAAGGCCACATTTGGGAACATCTGAAGTATGATTGGAATAAAACTGTGTTCGATTTAAGACGAGAACTGCAACTTTCAGAAAATGGAACATCTATGACTTGGCATTGGATGATATATTGTTAGCGAAAAGACGTAGATATAACCTTTATGTTTGAGCTTCCAGTAGCGTTTCAATGGTTTCTCAACTCAAAAAAGTCGTTCAAATTGACCATTATTTCCCATAATGACCGTTGTACAAGTCTCAAATAAAAAAAAATAAGAAAAGAATGGAAAAGACAGTTGGAGGAATATAGCTTGTGAAATAAAGATAAACAAATTTCTATGCTTCCATTTTGTCTTCATTTTTATGTTTATTAGGTTAATAATTTTAGTCATCTAGACGCATAGCTAGTAGCAGTTATCGTTCGGAAAACATGCAAGTAAAATGTCAACAAAGTATTGGCAATGGTACCGACCTTCTGATCCCAAAATTCTACATGCATTTGAAAAAGGAATGTTTTTCGAGTTAACCGTCTTAACTGAAACAATCGAGATTACATGGTTATAACATCTGAATAAAATGAAAAGGATATTTGAAAGATTGAATAACGATGATGCGCTTCATATCTTTCGATCCATTATGCATTCACTCTCATTGTCATAAAAATTTTTAAAGAATTTTTCTGGCAACATTTTGTTAGTCGTGCATTTCACTTAAGGAATAGCATGTCTTTCTTCAACACAGTAAAAAAGGAAGAAAATAAAATTGATATTAAACTCTCCTTAATCCTGTCTTGTAAATAATGTATTGAATAAAAACCTCTATATGCCTTTCTGTCAAGTATAACTGTGGCAAATAACTTACGTTCTTTAAAAGATATTTTTTAAATTCAATATGAAAATGTTTCTCAGTCAATTTACTGAAGAGCATGTTTTATGATTTATTTCGCTATTTATCTTATAATGTAAGATAAGATTTAAATATCATAATGTAAAGTTTGTGTTTTTTTTTTACAAGTTTGTTTCTTTTCACCTGAATTATCTTTTGCTTTTTTTTCTAAATACGGACATTCTTCAATGCTTTAAGTTTTTTTCGGAGTAAAACAATAGTAATATTTACTTGTAATAAGATTTAACTATACACATTTAATCAATTAGGACTTAAGTTTAAAAGAGTCACTTCCAGTTACTACGATGATAATGAATCTAAATCCATCTGCTATTTTAAGCAAACACAGGTTTTTTAGTTTTTTAAAGTTTTTCTTTATGAAAATAACACTTTAAATCAACTTTGGTTGATAATATTGAGTATTGAATTAATTCACTTTCATAATTTAAACACAATAGAATATCAATTTACTTGGCAGATTAACACTGGCTTTTAGAAATCATTTTATCTGACAGGCATAAATTAACTTTAAAAAATGAATCTATACTTCCTGATTTAATCAAATAGTTGAACTATTTTAAAGATTCTTCATTATTTGAAGAATCGATAAATGTCAGCCCTAATCATTAACCGATATTTAATTTGTAATTGTGAGGTATAAAAATTAATCATACTAATCTTTTAGAAATTTACTTTATCATTTAAATAGTTACCATTGTTGCTGGAGCTAATAGAAACTTCTGTGGAAATCTGTCGAAAAAACTTACAAATTGATTTATAGAAAAGTACTGCCTTATTTCACAAGCAAACCTGAAATAACTAGAACTTGTAGAAATTAAAAGCACAAAATCGACAGAAAATTAAATTACAAGCAATAGTAGCATAAAAATCATAGAGCCAAATTAAAGATCAGAAATCAGAACAAAGAACTGCCTGATCTCACATATTATGTGTAGATAATTTTCGTGGGGGTATGGAATTTTTCAGTACAGTTGAAACACTAAATATTATTTATATTTGTAATGGTTTCATTCAATAACTACAGACAATATGAATTAAAATATACATGCATAGATAAACTATACTAAAACTAGCTGCAGTCCAAGTATTTAAATAAATCAAAATTAAATTTCATTTAGTTAGAAGAAGAGCAGAAACTAATATAAATTGTGTCCATTAAGTTAATAATTGCCATAAACAAAATGACAACTTTAATATGTGAAGAATATTTATACTTGGGAATTCTTTATTTTCATTTAACAAAATCTTATTTTTTGTAATTCATGATTTAAAATTGATTAATATATTGACCTGAATATTAATGATGTCATTAAAAGTACAATATGGATTTTAAAAAAATATGTTGACGTTGATCGTTCTGCATTCAATGGAATGATCTTCATCTTGGATTTTAATCGGTGGCTCATTATGTTGTCAAGGGTTTTGAATTACATACCGAAAAGTTATGTTTCCAATTAAGGTAATTAGTCCAATGTTTATGCGGAGATGTTAAGATTCGTAATTAGTGTCACGCAATTTCCCTTTCTGAACATATCGATGTGCTTTTTTTCACTTTAAGCGTGTTTTGTAGTTTCAAAACTCGCTTGTTTTCCGGTATACTGAATAAATCTTTAAAAAAGTGGAAAGGTCGTTTGGTAATTAGAAAAAGAATTTTCATGTTTCGGAGCTGATTTTCAAATTAGGAAGCATAAATTAAAATAATTCGAGTTTTAAAAAGAAAAAGAATGACCTGTAATAAGCAAAATATTCAGGACTAAATTTAATTTATAAGCTCTAACTTCTTATAAATGTTTGACTAAGTGATTTAATACGATTATAACCAATTTTAGTAAACGACTGATGGAATGTTGTTGCTGCTATTGCTTAACCTCCTTAGATTGAACTTCAATATAAACCAAGTAAGGGATTGGGGAGAGAAGGGGGCAGCAGCTTCTGAGGGTAAGGTCCCTGAATGCAAGAAGGCTAAATTCTAACTCAGCATATATGAAATTAACACTCACACACTTAATTTTTGCAAAGGAGCTCTTTCACATATCTCGCAGAGAAAACACGGGAATGAGGACAACCGTGCCTAAACCAGAACTCGTACACATGATGCTCAGATTAAGACACTCAACCACTGGGTCAGGACGCCGGCGCTGAGAAAATGTTACCAAACGGGATAAGGGTTTACAGAAGAACATGGCATTTTATGTTTCAGCTAAAAAGTTTAACAAGTTCACCCTTTTTAGCAAATGCCGCCTTAGACAATGTTGTTAAACGGAATAAGACATTGGTTTAAAACATTTTTAATCGTTTCTAATATGGCATGTGAGCAGGAATCAGGGAAGAGACGTTTTTCATGATATTTGATTAGTTTCCGCAGTAAACTTCATTACCTTCGTCATAACTCTCATTAAGTCGATGACATAAATAGTCATTCAACATCATACTTTCTTCTTTAAATATTATTATGAATGTGATATGATGATTGATGTTCTTATTAGAAAAATCACACCATGAGACGAATGATCTGAAGACGAATAACACTGAAATGTAGATAATGAAGGCTAAGTTTGAAAACAGAGATTTGTTATGTGGCGCACTGGTCAGAGAAGGAAGCTTGTTTCTGTTCAAACCTAGCAGGATGTTGTAGTGTAGTATAACAGCAATTTTATTCTCTCCTAGGTCATGCTGAAGTTTTCTTTGTAACAGGACGCGATCCATTCCCTTATATTCTTCACTATGTCCATTTACCAGATGCCCATTGCTTTTGCCGATAAGTCGGCGATCACATCCGCTTGGAGACATTCTGCGTTTTTACTCTTTCATGGCACCTCCACAAACCCTCATCTTCACTAGAAAGTCTTAAGTACAAAAGAATCCTTAATAATTTATGCTCCAAAAAATCTTAAAACATGATTAAATTCATGATTGGCCGTGAAGAACTATTTCAATTAGGTTAACCCTATCAAATTTTTAAGGCATCATATAGTACAACTCGCCTTTTATTAATAATTTATGCAGCCACAAGCTGCTAATTTTTATAATCCTTTCATATTTTCTCTTATAATATGCATTTACATGTTAATCCATCCATATTTATTATATTCCAGATACTTTTCTTTCTAGTTTTTATCATTTCTTGTTGTATGTATTCGTATTTTATCATTTGTTTGTTTCTTTGAAATTGGTTGTGTAATTTTTTAATAAGGTTCATCTACATCTATACCAATACGGAAATGGCCGGCATGAGCTCTAAAAACTTAGATGTGATGTAGTGTTACGTGTTAAACAAAAAAGCAATGGAAAAACACTCCGCTGATGTTACGTGCAAAATTATCTAAGAAAAATCCAAAAAATCCAGAATCCCAGCCTACCGATCCTGTTGTAAGATAGACTTATATGTTGGTATTACTCGTACGGGTGGAAGTGGGGGAATATGTTAATGACACACGTTTAATTAATCAAAATGTGAAAAATAATTATTTTTCATATTCTTATCATTTCACAACATAACATTCTTATGATTATAAAATCTTTGGAATGATATTTAGAATTATCACTCTAAATTCTCAACATTCTGTACCAAATTCGGTATTCAAGATGTATTAGGTTGTTCGGAAAGTAATTTCGTTTTTTCCTGACAAAGGATTTAATTGCATTTTTCGCACCCAATTTCATACTTAAACCGCAAAATCATTTTATGTTTTAAGAGCTGATATAGCAAGGCTTGAGTGTTAAAAAGTGCAGCTGATTCTTCGCATTAGTTTTTGGATGGTGCCCTTTTAAATATGGAGAGCAATAAACAGCATTTTCGTCATTTTTTTCTTTTTTGCTATATAAAAGGTAAAAATGCTGTCAAGCCAGAAGTAAATTAGCCAATATGTGTGGAGAAGATGTGTTAACAGTACATCAGTACCAGAACTGATTTGCAAAATTTTTCCTTCAAATGAGGAGGCCAAAAACCACCTCGATCAGTTTTTCTTTTACAGCAAAGACCAAAACTTTTATGAGCGTGTAATCATGTTACTACCAAAAATATGGCAAAAGGTATTAGACCAGAATGGAAATTTTATAATTTAATAAATAATTTATTCATTAAACGAAAATTTCTTTTCATTTTGACAAAAAAATACGAAATGACTTTCCGAACAACCCAATATATTTCGGTCCGATAGACCTCCAGTATAAGCATACACACAAACATAGAGTCTTAGCTTTTTTTAAATATGGATAGAGATAAAGATACAGTTATCTCATTATTTATCCCTAAATGACCGTAAGAAAATACCAATTTCAAACGGCCCGTAGAGCTAAAATATCTGTTAAAGTGTTTTTCTACACTACAGATTAAAATTCTCTCTTTGTTTTGTCCAATTTGATCTTTCATTGTGTTGTGATTTTAAATCTCAAGGTGAATTTCAGAACTGCTAATGAAAAAATAAATATTTATTTATCGTTATTATAATGGTTGAAATAAGATCACTCATAAAGGACATTTTTTCTGAAAATCAAAACTGTTTTTAATTAAAATATTTATAACTGTAAAAGAAACGTTTTTGTCATTATTTCTAAAATTGTGAAAATAAATGCAGCATTATACTGTCTTTAATATTTTTTTTCCATTATTCTTAGTTTATCACTCTCTTCTTTTGCAATCAGTCAAAACTCTTTCCAAAAGATAATTCAGATTTCCCTTTTAAATCTTCCCGATTTATTCCTTATTCTGAATTTCCATCTATTTTTATTTCTTTCCGATACGTTGATTTCTTCATCATGAAGTCAAGAATAAATCGATATTCCATCTTATTATCTCCATCTGTATCAAAATCGAAAGTTCTTTGATTCAATTTTTTGCTTGAATAATTCTTCAAATATAC
>JAPMOQ010050736.1:0-23450 GCA_026543055.1 Argiope trifasciata
AATAATGTTGTTTGTATGAAATGAAATAAATACGAAATGTTTTTTTTTTCTAAAAGCCCCTCAGGGGCTCACCTTCTTTAGGTGAGTACGGGTGACCCAATCCCGAGGTACCCAGGGATCTTTACTCCCTTTCAGTTTAATCTCCCCTCCGTCTTCTGCTTTTGACTGTCTTTTTTCTTTCCCTCGAGGGTAGGCGAGGGAGCTCTCCATGAGAAGCTGTCGCCACTCTGTTTGCTTCCTGCTTCTCATGGACAGCAAATACCCCCACGTGTTTGCCGTGCGTGGCGACCCATTAGACGGGCGGTGCACTGTGGTCCCCGGTGTATCAATCGGCCGGTAACTAACAACTTGAGTTGCTAGTCTGCTAGGGATCAAGCGAAGGGGTTACTCCTTGGGCTTGGCGTTAAGGGTGGTCACTGACCCCGGGGGTAACTCTCAGCGTATAGGTACCAGTTAGCGTTATGATAAGTGCTGAGGCTAGGTACAACTAGAGCCAGTTACTGTCATCCCTTGTAGGGCTCCGTGGTGGGCGATGCCGCTGGGCCTGAATCCTTTGTAATGTCGTATGGGCAAATCCAAAGCTGCTCCCTTCAGTGGGCAACAAATCAATCAAACTTCTTCACTACATTTTGATCATTTTTTTATAATCAAAAGAATTTCATCAAACAATGAGACCTTCCATAATGTTTCACCTTTTCTCGTTGAAAAGGCAATTACTGGTACTCTTGGTACTGTATCATCGACACGGAAGTTAAGATCTGGTGATTTGCTTGTTGAAGTGAGTTCCCGCAAGCAATCACAACAAATACTGAAAATGAAAACACTGGGGACAATATCTGTAAACGTAAGCTCTCATGCTACTTTAAATTCTTCAAAAGGTGTTATAACGTGTGGCGAATTGTTTAACGATTCCATTGAAAAAATTACTTCGGAACTGAAACATGAAGGAGTAACTCATGTACGCCGTATAACTATCCGGCGGGATGGACAAATCCTTCCTACTAAGCACTTTATTCTCACGTTTAACAACCCCAAATTACCTGAATCAGTGAAAGTCGGCTATATGAAATTGGCTGTTAGAAAATATATCCCAAACCCACTCCGATGTTTCCAATGCCAACGTTACGGGCATTCTAAATCCAGCTGCCGCGGCACTCTCACCTGTGCGCGCTGTGGAGAAAAAGGTCATGACAACCAACAATGTTCTGCTCAGGAAAAGTGCGTTAATTGTGATGGTAACCACAATTCCTTTTCTCGATCTTGTCCCCGTTGGATATTGGAAAAACAGATCGTATCGGTCAAATTCAAGGAAGATATTCCTTACCCTGAAGCCAGGCGAAAAGTACTTTCTCAGACACCAACACCAGGCATGACTTACGCCTCTATTGCCAAAAAACAGTTTTGCGTAAATTGCTCCTGTGCAAATTGTGTGCAGAATATGCCGAAAACTAAACTTCCGTCAAAAGTGTCAGATACAGAATCTGAAAATTCTGGAACCAGTGCTTCTGAACCCAGTAAACCGGAAAAACCTCATCACAAAGTAAAACTTAACAAGGCCTTAAAACTTAATATTTCAAAACGTGCAATCCCTCAAAAAGATCTTCGTCAAAAAATGAAAAAGTCAACTAAGAGTAACTCGGTCGCTCTGGGACTTGCTAGTCAGGGGAACGTCTGCAAGGACTTGTCATCTATCTTTGGTGGCGTGCCCAAAAGTCCCGATAGCATTTCACTTCACCCATCTGAAGAGGATGATAACGACCTCCAAATGAGTTGCGATTTATCGCCAACTCCATCTAATGCTCCAAATAATTCTTTTAAAACTAACATTTCTTAATGGGTTTTTGTCTTTCATGGAACTGTCGTGGCATTCGTCCCAAATTAACAGAAGTTAAAACAATTCTTAACAAATTTCATCCTGTTTTTCTGCCTTCAGGAAACATTCCTGAAAACCAACACCCCACTTAAATTACGGGGATATAATATTGTTCGGAAGGATGCAGAAAATAGCTCACATAATTCTGGGGGTGTATGCATTCTAACCTCCAATTCCTTTCCGAGCACTCCTCTCTCACTTCATACTGATTTGCAAGCTGTTGCTGTTCAGGTGCATGCAAGATCCTTAATTACAATCTGCTGTATCTATTTACCTCCTAATATTTCTATTCGTCAACAAGATCTTGACAATTTAGTGAATCAACTTTCAACTTCCAGCGCCGTTTGTTCTAGTTGGTGACTTTAACGGCCATTCTACTTTGTGGGGTTCGGACAGAACAAATTCTCGTGGGCAACAGATCGAGCAGTTTATTTCTAATAACTGTCTCTGCCTGCTCAACAATGATGAAAAGACATATTTCCATGAGCCCACACGTACTTTCCATAGTCTAGACTTGGCCATATGTTCTCCTGAACTTCTGCCATTGCTAACCTTTACGGTTAGCAACAATCTATATAATAGTGACCATTTTCCTATTATCGTCTCCCATGCTGATAGTAGCGGTGCGACTTCCCGCCCGCCACATTTTCTATTCCAGCGGGCAGATTGGACTGCTTTTAGACAGCTGGCATTGATCACTAAATCTATGGTTAGTGCGGCAGACATTACGGAAGCAATACGTCTCACCGTTGAAAGCATTTTAACTGCTGCAAACATCTGTATCCCAAAATCCTCCCCACGTCCCCGAAAATTTTGTAAACCTTGGTGGAACGGGGCCTGCCGTGACAGTTATAAGACCCAAAAACGACTTTGGAATAGATTTCGCAGGTATCCTACGACAGAGAACCTAGTAGCTTTTAAAAGAGCCAAAGCCATTGCACGTTGTACTCGTCGTCGATGTCAGAGGGAATCGTGGATTAGTTTCGTTTCTTCCATCACATCAAATACTTCTAGTAAAACTTTGTGGAAGAAGGTAAAGGCTGCTAATGGTATATATAATGAATCAACTATTCCTATTTTAAATACAGGAAATATGAAGTATTTCGCTCCATTAGACATAGCAAATATTCTCGGTCAAACATTTGCGCAAGTTTCTTCTACCGATTCTTACAGCCCTACTTTTCTGGCGATTAAGAATCGTGCGGAACGGTTGCCTTTGCGCTTTAATGACCGAGATACCTCTCCTTACAACTGTAAGTTTAGTATGTATGAATTGGAAACAGCATTATCAAATACCCACGATACCAGTCCCGGACCAGATGGAATTACTTATAACATGCTTCGCCATTTAAATTCTGTTTCGCTTTCCAATCTGTTGTTGCTATTCAACAGAGTTTGGACTGAGCATACATACCCCGCTCAGTGGCACGAAGCTACTGTAATTCCTATCCTAAAAACTGGCAAAGATCCATCTAACCCTCTGAGTTACAGACCGATAGCACTAACGAATTGTCTTTGCAAAATCTTTGAGCGTATGGTAAATGCCCGCCTTATGTACGAATTGGAGAGACAAGGATACATCTCCCCGTTGCAGAGTGGTTACCGCAGAGGTAGATCGACCTTTGATAACCTCGTATTGCTGGAAACCCAGATACGTAACGCATTTGTTAGGAGGAATCACCTTGTCTCAATATTCTTCGATATTGAGAAGGCGTACGACCGCGCATGGCGATATGGCATACTTTCTACGTTGTTTAAATTTGATTTTAGGGGAAACTTGCCAATCTTTTTACAAAACTTTTTATCTCATCGAATATTTCGTGTCAGAGTTGGTAATTTTTATTCTGATTCTTTTATTCAGGCTGAGGGAGTTCCACAGGGAAGCGTCCTCAGTGTTACACTTTTTATAGTTCATTTGAGTCAGGTTTTATCTGTTTTACCATCATCTGTTCATGGAACTCTTTACGTTGATGACTTGCAGATCTCGTGCCAAGGCAGCAGCATAAATCTCATTGAGCGTCAATTACAGAATGCAGTTAATAAAGTGGTAGCTTGGTGCAACAGTAATGGGCATGCAATCTCTCCCGAGAAGAGTAGGTGTATTCACTTCTGTCGAAAACGAATAATTCATTCGGATCCAAATATCTATATTCAAAATGTACTTATTCCTGTGGTGAGTGAAGTGCGGTTTTTGGGAGTGATATTCGATAGAAAACTTACCTTTCTTCCGCATATTTTGAATCTGCGGAAGAGGTGCGAGAAAACGTTAAATATATTGAGGGTGCTTTCCAGAACATCATGGGGTGCTGATCGAACCTCCCTTCTCCGTATTTATCAGGCAATCCTTATCTCCCGGATAGATTATGGGTGTATGGTGTATGGCTCCGCACGTCCGTCTGTTTTGCGGCGGCTGGATACAGTCCATCATTGTGCTCTGCGCATTTGCTCTGGTGCTTTCCGTACGTCTCCAGTTGAAAGTCTCTATGTTGTATGTCACCAACTACCGCTTTCCTTAAGACGAAAGAAACTGTCTACTTTATTTTATTTCCGAACAAAATCTGTTCTAAATCATCCACTAAACGAAATTTCCCTGCCGGTTGGCCTTCGTCGACTTTATAATGCTCGCCCATCTCATATCCTGCCATTTTGTGAGAGAGCGAGATTGCTCCTTCATGATTCAGACCTTAATATTGTTCGTATTAAAGCTGTTGCCACTTTTAGTTTTCGACCTTGGGATATTCCACAGTTTTCTTTCTTGAATCCTTTCTTGGGATTCGATAAATCCTCAACTGCACCAGTGGTTTTCCAACAACTCTTTTTATATCATCGATATCTGTATTCTTCTTTCGTCCCAATTTTTACGGATGGCTCGAAATCAGATGGATATGTTGGTTGTGGAGTCGTTTTTACATCTGGTACACTGAGTCATCGCCTTCACAATTCCTGCTCTGTTTTTACTGCTGAATTAGTGGCAATTTTCTGTGCTCTCCAGAATATATCAAACTCAGGTCAGCGTAAATTTATCATCTATACCGATAGCAAGAGTGCTTTGGAGACACTTTCAAATTACCAAAATCAGATGCATCCTATTGCGCTCAAAATTTTATTCACCTTGCAAAATTTAAAAAACGATGACTTCCAGATTATTTTCTGTTGGGTGCCGAGTCATGTTGGCATCTTGGGAAATGAGACGGCAGACTTGGCCGCAAAATCTGCAACAACCTTCTTAAACATAGGTATTCCCTATTGTGACATTAAAAGGTCCATCAATCATTACATCTATTCTGACTGGCAAAAGTCATGGGATTTACAGATCCAAAATAAACTACATTCCATTAAAACTGATATTTTTCCTTGGCCTGTTCATCCTATACGTGAGATGGATGTTAAATTGACTCGTCTCCGTATAGGACATACGCGTTTCACTCACAAACACCTAATTTTTGGTGAAACTGCCCCTGTGTGCAACAGCTGCCAAGTTCAATTTACTGTTCATCATATTTTAATTGACTGTCCTGTTTTTAACACTTATCGTTCTCGTTGTTTTACCACGTCTTCAACACTACAAGACTTGGTGGGTGAGAAAAACCACCAAAATATTTTTAAATTCTTAAGAGCTATTGGGTTTTTTACGTACATTTAGTTTCTTTTTAACCTTGTAGGCGTTAAGCATTGTTAATTAAGTTCTTGTTTTTTACGTCACTATATAAAAATAATAAGGCTCATAGATTTAAATTTTGAGATACTAAAAACTTTTGCACATCCATTTCATAGTTTTTGTCTTCTGGCATCTGTGCTATTCATTACAAATGAATTTTTTTTAAAAAATATCTTTTATTTTTTACCTTTTGATTGGCGCAGTATGGCCAAGTTTGGCTTTTGTGCCATTAAACCTCAACTACCTACCTACCTACCTTTTTTTTCTAAAAGACTAGATTTTTACTATTATTAATTTCTTCATTTAAGACAAATATGATTCAATATATCTTGTTTTCAATGCAAGGCCCAATGGATATTTGTAAAACTTTAATAAAAGAAATAAATATATTAAAAGGGTCTAAATGAAGTAAATAATTACATTGTATGTAACATGAATCTGTAAATGTTTTAATAAATGAAGAAAGTTTAGCTTTTATCTAGATCCTCTGCTCTGTGTATCATATTTAACAATTTTTTTTCAAACACTGATATTTTAAATAAAAACAGATAAATTTCAATCAACTAAGTCAGTCTAAAACTGATTGATTTATGAATAATTCAATATCACTATCCAATAAAAGAAGGGCATACGTGAAATTTTTGTAGAATAATTCTTCAATAAATAACCAAACTGATTTGAGTTTAGTTTTCTTAATTCTGATAAAACTTAGTTTTCCCTAAAGGCTATTATTAGATGCGTATATAGATCCTTTAAGACAGTAATTAAAATTATTGCGATTTAAGTCATTCTGGAAATGCTCATTTTAATTAATTCATGCTTCAATGATTTTATGACTTTTGAAAATATTTTATTTTGAAATAAATGTATTTATTCTATTGTAAAGTAACAATGACAAAATTAATCTATTTTCCCAGATTAACATGTAATGTTAATGAGTAAATTCGATATGAAAGGCATAGAAATACCGCTTTAACAGAACAGAATTTATTCACTTTTAAAATCCTTAATATAATCTCATAAGCAATAAATGTTCATATTTTGGTTTCATATTCTCTTGATTTATTTTGTCCTGAAGTTCAACCTAAATAAAATTGGATGCTTAATAGTTCAGAGAACGCATTAAGTTAGACACTCAACAGACAGCTCTATAATTTGCAAAGCATTCCAACATCTCTAGCAGTGAATGAGTTAAAACTGCCTCAAAATTCTGATACATGACTGCAATTCAATGACCTTTTAAAACTCACTGTTTAAATTCTTCCCAATTTTATGTAATATCAAGTTTTTCTCCCTTCCCAATCGGTTAACTGCGCTGCAGGAACAAAAATTTTCGCTCGAACCACAGTGCATGAACAGCGCGTCCCTTCCCGAAGAACACGTCGAGAGAATCATTCCAACGAAACGAGAACGGCGGAGCTACCCAGGCAGGATCGTGACATTGATTCGAGGGAGAGTTTCCTTATGCTTACCCATGTGCAGTTAAGCAACTGCATTAAAATATTCATATTTGCGTTGCACACTTTTAAATGAGATTCCATTAAAAATCTATAAGTCTTTAGAAGGAGGTCTATAGATTCATAACATGTATTTAAAGAAACAATTCAAAATACTCACTTTGCACCACAAACGGCATATCACAATTTGAGTATTTACGTTATAACTACTTACCTATAACTGCTGAAATCCCATCCTATGTAAACATTTATTCACAAAAAAGTGAACGAAAAGGATGAAACTTTCTACTATACATTAAAATTGAGAATTTAAAGGAATGCATTCATAATTTTTTTATATAACTTAATCTCAAAAAAAAAAAAAAACTAAGTGAACCAGTTCTGGCAGGTGTTCCTAGGAACAGCGATAAAATTTCAGTGTAATCGTCTCCCCCCCCCCCGCTTTTACTCTGGTATAATTATGCTGAAATTTAATTCTTACATGCTTAAAAACAGATTAACATTTTTTCAATAAGATGTTATTAATAAATCTTTAGAAAATATTTTTTTTAAAAAATAAATACCTGCGGGAATTACTCTGCTAGCAATAAAGGTACGTGTGTGTGTGGGCGTTGGCGCTCTAAAAATCGCTTAATCTACAAGTTCCAAACTTAGACACATTAAAAAAATGTAACAATTTAATAAATAAAACGATTTTTTTTTTTAATGTTTGACATTTTTTTTTCTTTTCATTCCTAAAACGGCACTTAATATTCAAACATCTTCGTCGTTTCAAATATTTAATCTCATGATTTTTCTTCATTGTTAAACGTCAGGAAAAAGGATTCTGTTCAATATGTATGTAATTTATAAAAGGGTTATAAAAATACAAAAATCTCGAAATTTAGATAAACGACCATACGTTTATGTTTTCAACAGCAATATGATGTCTTGGGATTACTTTTTATTGGGAAAGTTCATGCACTCAATAAATAGAACATAAGACAATGAAAATAACAACTTTAAAGTCAGATTATTTGGCATAATCATAGACTTGAAAAATGACATCTATACGATACAGATTAAATATAACCAACATCTCCAACAAAGCAGCTGGTCGCCAAAGGGGACCAATGCAAAATAAAACTAATATAATCTGCTTTTAACACTAATAAATATAAATGAATTCATTCTTTAATACTATTCAATATTAAAAAATCCATCATTATTCTTATATGTAAAATCAAAAAATAATAAACAGTATTTGTTTTTACAATTTTCTTTAAAAGAAATAATTTAATACACAATTAAAAATTAAGCATGCACAGTTGTACGCACTTTGCCTTAAATTCTACTCCATAATTATCTAGCTTCTTCAAACTAATGGATTTCTTATCTGTGTTTTTATATGTTAAGGGAAATTACAGTAATCGTCAAAACAATTAGATTCAGATTCTGATAATTCTCCCGGTTTCTGTAGGAATATTATGTCTGTCTCAACTCAGTAACTCAAAAATGCATTGAATTAGAAGAAACTGATACGTTTCTATCACAAAATTTATAAGCTTGTAACAAAATTTGGTCTAAATCAATCCTTCTTAAGGATTGGATTGGATTGGATTGGATTGGATTGGATTGGATTTTGTATTTATAGGCGCAAGAGCCAGAACTGACTATACTGTGCCAGGCACGCGGTCATAATGAAAAACCCATGTCTACATATAGACATCTGTTAAATTAAAAGTTAATAAAACTACGAGGCAATGTCTCTTAAAATTTAGCGATATTTAAAAAAACGGTAACAAGATGAGGCATTAAATAAGATAATATAAGCTCACTGCTTTTAAAAATTTAAAAAGATTTTTGTGAGGACGTTCTCCCACAAACATCTGCATGGCCACAGTTGAAACATCAAAAAATCGTAAACGATGGCGAGTAAAATCTGGGCATTCAATGAAAATGTGAAGAACCGTTAAAATCGTTTGGCATCTGGAGCATAAAGGAGCTCGATCTCCTAATAAAAGATGCCTGTGCGTTAAACGAGTGTGACCAATGCGGAATCTAGTCAATTTGACTTCGAGCTCACGCACTGGAAGAGCAGTCCATAATGTAATTGTCGGCCTGATAAAATGTAATTTATTATTGCTTTGTCGATCCCATGATTCCTGCCATGCAGAAAGAATATAACGCGCAAACAATTTCTTCGCATCGTAGATGGGTACATCACGCTGCATAAAAAAAGAGGCTGTTTTCGCAGCGTTGTCCGCCTGAACATTTCCTGTTATCCCAACATGACTTGGAATCCAGCAGAATATAATTTTTTAGTCCCTATTTTTCAGAGTTCTTATAAGATCCAAAATTTCAAAAGCGACTGGATTATTTTGACTATGAAAATGAGAGAGTGTTTTCAATGAACTCATACTGTCAGTGTAAATACAAATTTTGCGCTCAGTAGAAAGAGAAATTGTTTGTAGTGCGAAGAGAATTGCCATTAATTCTGCGGAAAAGACTGAGAAGGAGGTATGCAAACGATAACTAATTGTTTCTGTATCAGTAATGATGCCAAATCCAACATGGCCTTCCGACTTGGAACCATCTGTGAAAATAGGCATATGAGTCGAATACTGACTGCGATGGAATGAAAAAAGGTTTTGAAAAATAACAGGAGCCGTTGTCGGTTTCTCAAATAATTGAAAAGGATTTAAAAAGGAAAACTCATGTAAATCCCAAGGAGGAAATGCAAATAAATCACATGTCTGAATACTCACATCATGGAGTTCCGAATCATGAAGAAGCAATTTAATTCTCTCACAAAAGGGAAGAATGTGAGAGGGTCGGGCCGGATATAATCTCCGAAGGCGAATAGGATGGTTTGGTTTTGTGTGTGTTTTTTGGCGCAAGAGCCATTTTTGGCCATACTGCGCCAATCAAATGGTAAAAGCATAAAATTATTTTTTAAAAAACTACTTATGAAACAATCACACGTATTCAAAAATTTCCAAAGAAAGCATGAAATTGAAAGGTATCAACGGAAAAATATAGGAAATTAATGTACAATTATGTTAAAAATTAAATTAAGCCCTGTTGTTATAAAAGCATTGCAATATAGCCATGTAAAATGTGAAACATGGACAAAAGTCAAAGATTACTAAATACAAGAATAAAAGCCAATGGTTTTTAAAAACTTGAAAATATTTGGATGGTATGTTTCACCCAGAAGGTCTTGAAATTTAAGAGAAGACGAACAGAAAAACTTATGACGATGAACATTAAAATCAGGACACTCGGTCAAAACATGTTTAACACTAAAAGCAATATTACAAGTGGCACACACTGGTACCCTTTCACCAAGGATGAGATGACGATGAGTATAGCGAGTGTGTCCTATACGGAGGCGGGTCAGTTTGACGTCAACTTCTCGTATAGGTAAAATAGACCAAAACCCTATTGTGGGTTTTATTAAATGTAATTTGTTCTGTGTCTGCAAATCCCAATATTCTTGCCAAGTTGTAAAGATGCGATGAACAAACGACTTTTTGGCGTCGCAATATGGGAGGGCCTGAGAGAGAGATGTTGATGCAAATTTGCTGCAACATCAGCCTTCTCATTGCCAGAAATTCCCACGTGACCTGGGACCCAGCTGAGAAGTATATTAAATCCCCTGTTTTGTAGTGACCGCAGGTTAAACAAAATTTCGATAGCGACTGGATGTATATGGCTATGGAAATGAGCAAGTGCCTCCAAAGCATTCATACTGTCAGTATATATGATAAAACTACGCTGAGTAGAACATTAAATTTCCCGTAATGCATAAAAAATTGGCACTAACTCAGCAGTAAAAAAAGAACAAATGCTGTTTAGATTATAACTGAGTGTATCAGATGGGGTTATAACGGCACAACCAACATGCCCATCTGACTTTGAGCCATCTGTAAATACTGGTGTAAACGAAGAATACTGACAGCGGTGGTGATGGAAAATCTGTTGAAAAATAACTGAACTAGTAGAAAATTTATCAAACCCCAAGAAAGGGTTCAAAAAAGAAAAACTGGGAATATCCCAAGGAGGAAAGGAACAAAAATCAAGAGATTTAATAGCAACGTTATAAAGGTCCGTGTTATGAAGAGAGTTTTAAACTCTCCGAAAAAAAGGAAGTGTATGATAAGGTCGAGCAGCATAAATTCTTTGAAGGTTTTCAGGGAAAAGCATTTGATGAATGGGATGGTTTGGGATAGAGTGTGCACGAAAGTAGTATAAAGTAGATATTTTTTGACGCCGTAAACAAAGTGGCAACTGGTGACAAATGACATATAAACTCTCAACTGGAGAGGTGCGGAAAGCACCAGAGCATATTCTGAGTGCAGAATGATGAACAGTGTCAAGATATCTCAAAACAAAAGGGCGGGCAGACCCATATATCATACATCCATAATCTAAGCGTGAAAGAATGACCGCTTGGTAGATGCGGAGTAGGGAAGTTCGACCGGCTCCCCAAGATGTTTTGGAGAGTACTTTTAAAATATTCAAATTTTTTTCGCATCTCTTCCTTAAGTTTAATGTATGTGGAAGGAAAGTGAGTTTACGATAGAAGGTTATTACCAAAAATTTTACATTAGTCACAACTGGAATTGGCGTGCCTCGAATCGTTGCAATAGGGTCTAAATGCATATTTCTTTTCTTACAGAAGGGAACACATTGACTCTTTGCAGGAGAGATACTGTGACCATTTTTATTACACCAAGTTACTACCTTATTAACTGCACTCTGTAATTGTTGTTCTATTAAGTTCATGTTACTGCCCTGGCATGAGATCTATAGATCATCAACATAGAGAAAGGCGCTTACAAACGAAGGCAAATAATTTAAAATTTGACTGAGATGTACCATGAAAAGCGTAACGCTGAGGACACTTCCCTGTGGAACACACTCAGCTTGTATAAAATAATTTGATTAAAAACTACTGACACGAACTCGAAATGTACGATGAGATAGAAAATTCTGTAAAAATATGGGCATGTTTCCTCTAAAACCAAATTGAAAAATTGTAGAAAGTATGCCATAGCGCCATACACGGTCATATGCTTTCTCGATATCAAAGAGAATTTAGACAAGGTGATTCCTCCTAACAAATGCATTTCTAATTTGGGTTTCCAGAAAAATGAGGTTATCAAAAGTTGATCTGCCTCTACGGAAACCACTCTGAAACTGGGGTATACATCCTTGCTTCTCCAATTCGAAGATTAGACGAGCATTGACCATGCGTTCAAAGGTCTTGCAAAGACAATTGGTAAGGGCAATAGGTCTATAATTCCGAGGGTTTGAGGGATCTTTCCCATGTTTTAAAATTGGAATGACAGTAGCTTCACTCCATTACTTAGGGTATTTATGTTCTGTCCAGATTCTGTTAAAAAGTAGCAACAAATTAGATAAAGAAGTTGCACTTAAATGGCGAAGCATACTAAAAGTTACTCCATCTGGTCCAGGGCTTGTATCGTGCGCTTGAGATAGAGCCCTTTCCAATTCGAACATCCTGAATTCACAATTATAATCAAAAGTATTTTGGTCATTAAAATGCAAAATTAGCCGTTCCGCGGGATTCTTAATTTCCAAAAATTCGGGACTATAAGAATCGATTGCGGAAATTTAGTAAAAATATTAAGTGGCAATATCTTGCACATGTGCATAAATCTTTCCAATTCTTAGCATTGTGCGTTGAGACCCTATTGCCATTATTTATTTAAACTACGTATGGTTCCACGTACACCTCTCCGAATGTTTAGTTTAGTTTAGTTATATTAGCATACCGTTGTAAAGCAACACTAGGACTATTTGGGGGCGGACCTCATCTTTTTGAACCATGGCCAGATGAAGAGGACGACACCTGAGCTGGCATTCCCATCTCCACACCACACCACTGGGAGGACGTTTGACTAGACAGATTCAACGTGCAAGAGACCCCCTCACACTAGAGTTCTTCGGCGGAATCGGGTCTCCAACACGTAATCCTCCGGTTCCGAAGCCGATACCTTTCCACCAGGCCACCACCACGCCGAAGCGAGAATGTGTGGCGTGGCGGACAGAGCGACGCTGGTTTCCGCAGACTTTCAGCTCGAGCCTCGAAACCGACGAATGGTTCTATATATCTTTCTTCCTTAATTTTGAATGTTATTCTCCTTACAAGGTTAACAGTTTGGAGGAGTTTTTACAATTCTTAACATCAAATATAAAATTTTACATTAAAATGTCTATAAATTTAACAGAAAATGTAAATGTCAAGATCTTGCGAGAGCAGAAATTGCTCTTACTTTTAACAATCTATTTCTTCTTATTATTCTCGCCTGCGTCCTGGCTTAGGGTCAGCGTGTTTGCCTACCATTCTGAGGATCCTGGGTACGAGCCTGGTTGTTATTCTGTATTCTGTCTGTGAATGTGTCCAGGCATAAAAAGGGATTGTGCCAGCGAATGTGAAGCATTCAGTAGATAAGTCCTATTTTGAGCCCTACTGAAAAACAAGGGATGCTCATTCAAGCTTAAAATCGCTGATAGCGATCAGCGGGCTTGTCAGTAACAAGTGCCATTGCAAACAACAACAACATCATTATTCATACATTTTCATTATTTTGTTTTTAGGTTCGCATTTTTGCTACAGGAATAATTTTCCCCTTTTTAATCCATCACTGAAAACAGGTCTTTTTAAAATTTTAATCATTATTTCTTTATAATGGACAGATTGAAATAATACATCAGATGATACGTTTGAAGAGAAAGCATCTTTCTAGAAATAGCATAAAACCTTACAAGGGATGTCGTTGTACCAGGGTCCTAATCTCTTTTACCATGCATAAATTGGAATCTGATTATTGGAAACGTCATTTTCCTTCTTTGCCAACCGAGGGACGGCAGTCAACAAATTTAACATTACTGAAGAGGGCTGTGTATCCATCTCAAGAAGGAAAAACCATTTTTTCCTCTTTTGCCGCCTCATTGTCAAAATGGAAAACTAATTTTTCTCTGATTATCGGATCTGTGGTTTCATTTATATTTGGTTTTTTCAACCCCAGAAGAAATGGCTTTTTGCATTTATATTGGAAGATTCAAATACTTCTGGATCTATTAACACATGATCCGTAGCATATTCGATTCTTTGAATGGCCATAGATGAAAATTCGTTTATCATTATATTTTTAAACTGTATTTCCCTTGCACCATTCGAATCTCGACAACCACTTTCAGTTAATCCCTTTTCTCTCAGAATTTGGCTCCCTATTTTGTGAAAGACACATTTGGCGAAATATTTGTGCCAATATAATCATTTTATCATTTGTTATTTACAACTACAAAGGAATTTGGACGTTAAGTAGGGAATTTTTAAACTAATAATGGGCGATAAGTTAAAAGAAAATGGCATTGACCCTGAAGGGTTGCTAAAATTTCCTGTTTTGGTTCAATCTACTTTGATTAAAAACGTTATTGATACTGTTTTTGAATGTGTGCTGTTGAATTTGTAATTTGATTTTCTGAAACTATGGATAGAAAGGTGAGTACAAAACTTTCTTTGAACTTCTTTTTTCATAGAAATGAATAAGAAAGTTATTGTTCATTGTTCTTTTTTTATATGCGAGTTTCTTATTAAAAATTTTAGCATTTAAGATTTCAGTTGCTCGTATTCAAACAGATCCGCATTTATTTAGCAGCAAATATAGCTGAATTGTGATGAAAAAGGAATTTTGTTTCTGTTTTTCGCTTTCGGATATTTTAACATCATTTAATGGTAAAAGATCAATGAAAACAAAGCTCGAATTTATAACACGGAACTGTCTTGATGATCGCTGTTCAATGTTTCAGCTTTCATTACTTTACTAAACTATTACTGTGATTGTTCTTTAAAACAATTATTGTTCCAGTTGACTCCAGTAAAATATGCATAGCAAATATTTGATTTTTAAATTTTGATCTAAGAAGTTGGGATATCTCGTGTTTTATATTCATACTCCAAAATGGATTGGTTCAAAATAGCTTGTTAGGAATAATCGTGCCAACTTTCTTTTTCATTTTTTAATCATATAAAAAGGAAGAAGCTGAAAAATAAATAACTTGTAAATATGAGATCTTTTACGAAAAACAGAAATATGCATATATTTATCCGGCGAATTTCTCAATTTTTAACTTCGATGAAAAACACTTTTTTTGTATAATTTCTATTACTCGAGTGTATATATAATACCAATGTTGCTATTTAGTGCTTTATAACAAGTACTTATGAGTCATAAATGCGCTACCTCGTTTGCTCAAAATCATTCGTTAGTTTAAAAATGTGAATTAATATCACATATTATCTCTAATTTAACTAAAAAAAAAGACCGTGCAAATAGTCAGGACAGTATGTTTGCTATTTTTCAGATACTTCGTATTATACATCTGATTTTTATACAAAGCGTTTATATAAATTTTTATACGTATTATATTTAATAATATATTGTTTGTTATAGGTATATACTTATGTTTGTTAGAGGTATTTGTTTATATTGTATATATTGAAATATCTGCTCTTCTTAGCTTTTTTCAACTAATTTGCTGTACACTTCTAAAGTACAGAAACTATCTTTTTAATAATCATCCTTTTTTTTTCAATCATTTAATTTATAAAAGTGGTTTTTTTTATATAGATATTCTATATTTTAGAAACTTTGCTAATCCCTGTTTTCACTTCAATCAACTTTTTTTTCTTCTTTTGCATGTAATCACAAAATCACAGTATTTTTTTTTTTTTTCAATTTGGAAATTTTTAGTTAAACTACATTTTCGCCCATTGGGCTAAAATTAAGCATTTTGTAACGTACATTTCTCCAATAAGTTTATATATATATATATATATATATATATATATATTGAGAAAAGTTTTCTTTCAACCAGAGCAGTTACAGAAGAGTATCATCAAAACTTTAATTACTTCCTATGATTTTTCATAAAACTTAAGACCAATCAACTCAATTCTTGAGTAAATCCCTCAATTCCTGCTGAACTGCAAATCATGTCATTCAAAAAATTATCATATTCTAATAAATAAGAGACCATTTTTTTTTCTTATAATTGTCTGTAATGCAGGACCAGAAAGAATAGCTTTAATCTAATAATACCAAACTTGTTAGGATATTTTCTTCATTTCTAAATGACTTATAACTCAGGCAAACATATAGATGAAAGAAGACTCATCCAAAGCATTTTTAATGAAGTTATATAGAAAAACCTGACATTATTATTTCATATCTTAACTAGTTCTCTAAAAAAAATTACTGACTTTAAGCATTCTGTTTTCAAAGAACTTTACTAACTTTTCAGATATTGATAGAGGAATTTTCGTTTGAAAAATTAAATTTAGAAGTTCTATTTATAGACATTAAGCTTTCAATAACATCATTTTTCCTGACACTGAAAAAATTTAAACAGTCAGAGCTATTGTATATCCTGAGCCAAAAATAACAAAAGTGCACAGACTCTCTGGTAGAATGTTGAAAATGGGTGGATAAAATTTGTTTAATGACAAAACATAGGTTTGGTAAATTGAGTCAAATAAAAAACTTCACAATAAATTTATATGATTAAAGTTTTGTAGTAAGAAACCTGCACTTTCCAGAGCAAATATACCAAGTTATTTCAACTTTAACAGCTCATTCAGTAGCTTCAGTGTCTCTGAGCAGTCACTTTTTCAGCAAAAGTTCTTGGAAAGTTTGCTGTAGTCTGAAAATCTTGGAATATACCTTCTTAATGGTCAGTCTTTAAATAATAATGTACATTAAAAAATTCTCATAAAAAAGCTCAATATAATGGCAGATTTCCAATTAAACAATTGCCTAAAGACAGAGAGCTGTAACAAAGATAGCAGGTAGATTAAAACATGTCAACTACCTAGATGGAAAATAAATAAATTTGTAAAAAGTGCAAATTCTATTAATCATAATGTATTAGAACAATATAAACTGTTAAGTAAGATTATTAATATCTTTACTTGCACCATTTTTGAACATTTACAGTATTTATATATATACTAATATATAATAATGTGAATACGGACGCTACACAATTACAAGGCATAGTATATAAACATCTTCATCTTTACAAAATTATTAAAATAAATCATTAATTTGCTAATGTGAAACTGAAAATGATTTGAAATATAAGACAAAAATGGCCTGCTTATAAAAAGTACTCTTAAAATGTCTTATCTCGGGTCATAAAACGTTTAAATCTGTCACAATTTTAACTTGTCATACAGTATTTAAATAAAATGAAGGCAGCAAGAGAACTATTATTATCCATTTTTACTAAGAATGGTGAAAGTTTTTTGCTATCATGTTATCATTCCATAACTAAAAAAATTTGCAATTTATTAACGGATTATTCATTAATATGAGTGAAACTTTTTTTTCAAAGAAATTAATTAGTAAAGTCTTCATAAAACATCATTGGCAACACTTGAGTATCTATGTTTATTATGATCAAATGGGCATTTAAATAAATAAAAAATAATGCATGGGACAATGTGAAGTGAAAATAAATAAAAGTGATTTGTTGGCTTTGAAAGAGATTTATAAAAATTTTGCTATCAGGGTAACTTTTTAAAAATAAGTTTAACATGTCCCTCTCAGAATTATTAAAATAATAAACCTCCATTCATTTCTAAGATCTCAGTTATCATTCTAAACATCTTGAATATTCAATATATGGTATAAAAATATCATCTCGATTTGATAGTCAGTTGTATATTCCTTCACATTATAATTTAGCTTATGTTTTCTCTATCTCTTCAAACATATGAGATTTCAATCACCAAACAATTGGTGAATGAAAATTTTCACAAGGCAAAATTAAATTTATTTAGAACTGGCTTACTCTTTCCTTCCAAAAAAATAAAGGATGTCTATTCTATCTATTTTTTAAGAACTATCTATATTTTTTCTATCTATATTTTCAAGTAAAAAAAATCAAGTGCTTTTCTAAGATCTTAAATGCAACAAAAGAGAATTCAACGCATTTTTAAAGGCAGTTACCAAACTCTGAATGCAGGCAGTTTCACAGTACTTGCATTAAAATGATCCATATCAATTTTTAAAAATTCCAAATTAAAATCTTCATTTATCTACAAATTTACCAAAGATAAAATAATGCAAATCATTCTTAAAAACTTCTTTCAAATTTTCACCAAACTATAAATTCAACTCAATCTTTGGATAAAATATGAATTAAAAAAACTTTTAAAATGATGGAAATATGCTTCCAAATGATACAACACTTTGTAGCAGGTTAAGTTTTTAAAAACAAAACATTTTTCATAAAACTGTAACTTTCAATAATCTATTTTGTAGAATAGTAGGCAATTCATTGTCGACTTAACCTAAGCATTAATAAATATAAGATGTAAATAACATTCTGATCAAATTCATACAGATATTATAATAAATATAATAATAATACATTACCTTTTAACCGTAAGTTGACATAGAAGATGTTTTATAATTCATCGTAAATTTCATAACTTTCAAGGGAACAGGAGAAGTAAGCATCTCAATAACAGCTGCATAAATTTCACTAGTATGACACAGAAAATTTTGCTATATAAAACAACATAAAAAAATGCTAAAATAAAAAATGCCACAGGTTTGGAAAAAAAAGAAAGAATTTCATAAAATAATTCAAATATAAGTACCAATAGGTAAAATAAGCAATTAACAGAATAGTTAAAATGAATAACTTTATATAAAAAATACCTGAAGCATTAAAAAAGTGTAAAATTATTATACTAAATTAGTAAATATCAAGAATGAGTCCGGAAATTATGAAAACACCTAAATCTGCAGAAATGTTCATGCTCGTAAAATGGTAACAGTGTATTAAAGCACTAATCACTAAAATTACCTAGGAATATACATATATATTATATATATATATATATTTATTTATTTATATTATATATTATATTATATATATATATATATATATATATATATACACATACACCCATTAAAATGAATCAACACTTTGACAAAATTAAGCATATTGAAATTTTTAAAAAATAAACTTATTTTTAGACAGAACTTATAGAACTACTAAATCAAATTTAATAAATGCATTTTAAAAAGGAGGGCTTAAATAGAGATTTCAATAAAACGGTATTAAAGAAGCATTCAATTTACCATTATCATCATTAGTGTCTATTAACCATAGTTTTAAAAACATCAAAAAATACTCTGATAAATATTTCTACTTTAAAAAAAAATTACAAAACATGTAATCATCATAAATGAGAATTATTTATTTATTCATTAGAATTTTTCAGTTTTTACTTACTAATATTGGCCGAAAAGATATTTAAAATTGGTATAGTGGAGATAGTTAGGAATAATGACTACAAGATGGAGTGAAAACTTAGTGAATTGCGGAAGATGCTTTCTTTTATAAACTTTCTCACTTTTCAACTATTTTAATGTTTGTTTACTTTAGTTGCAATAGCATTAAAAAAAGTGAAACCAAAACTTTTCCTTCCCAACAAAGATTATTTGCAAGGTAAGTATTAAATTACACATTTCTTGGATCTTTAGAATACAATTGTTAAGAATAAAATTTAATTTTCTTTTCAGGGTTTTTTTTTTTTTTTTAGAAACTGAAAAAACTTCTATGGTAATTTAATTAGGGTAAATTAGGAGCAGGCTCTAAATACATTTTTTTAAATCTATATTTTTAATTCTTTTTGAATAATTTATTATATATAAAGTATTGATATTAAACTGATTTTAGAGCATAGCAGTGTTCCATCAATCATATTAATTTTTTAAAGATAAATTAAGAACTAATATTTTTAAAGAATCTACCACATGATCTGAATAAAACTTTCAACATGTGGTAACTATTTAATTATAATAATTTGATATTTATTAATATCAATTATCAAAGAAAATAAGAAAACTGACTGTAAAGAAAGAAAAATGCATTATAAAGAGAGAAATCAGTAGATGATGATTTTGAAAATGATGATTGATTTTTTGAAAAATATGCATATTTTGATTTATTATATCAAAGGAACCAGCACTAATGATCGTTATTGGTTAATCTGAAGGGCTGATGCTAGTGTTAATAGTCAATTAAATGTAATAGATTTGAAAAGCAACTATCTGACTAAATCAAAATTTGTTCTGGCGGATAATGATAGTTTATGACTGTCTAGTGTTAGCTACAAATCCTATCAAATCTTTTGACTTAAAATTTTTTTTCAATAATACAAATAATGAACACAAATGTAGAAAAATAAAATAAGAAACTAGTTTCATACAAGTGAAAGCCAGATTGTATACAACTACTCTGAACTTGACTTCAAGACTGGTACTCTCTACAACTAAATTGAATTGTTACTACTCTCTCAATTTTAGGTACTTTTTTAAGACTCAGATATTTCTTTCCCATGTCTCATAAAATTCATTCATTATTTTTTTATATTCATTCATTTTTTTATATTTCTTCATTTTTTTTACATTCATTCATTTTTTTATATTTATACTCATTCATTCATTCATTTCACTTTTTTCTGAGTTCCCTTGATAAAAATGGGAATTCAAAAAAATTTGTTTAATAAGCACACCAAAACATAAATTAAATATTAATTTTTATTCCTATTTTTAAGAACATTTTTAACTGAAGAAAACATCAATTTTGACAAAATTCATTTTCAGTTACTCTAATTGACGTTACTTCTATTTTTAATAAAAATTTTAAACATAGAACAAGCATAAAATTAAGTTACTTTTGAATTAATCATTGATTTGCTCATTGACCATTATTTTATTGCCAAAATGACTCACCTCTCCCAAATAAAAGGCATTATGCATTTCAATTTGCAACACTTTTTTTTAAAGAAGTGCATGACATTTTAAGATTTTTAAATGAACTAATTACTAATAAATGAATTATGGTGAAAAACACAAATTATATGTGATGGGTTTTAAAGTCATATTAAGGCTAATCAATCTTTCTTTTTTATAAATACAAACAATAATCTGATATTAAATTACTCATTCAGTTTTATGACAAGAAATAAAAAGCTAAGAATAAGACACAAATATATATTACATTGTAATTAACGAAAGGAAAATTTTTGTATGGATCAGATTGTCTCATGATATCATCTGATAAGGATAATGGTGAAAAGAAGGAATAACTGCTGTTCAAGTGGCTCATGGAATTTAACACAGCATACAAATGATTCATCTGGTCTTTAATATCCTGAAAAAAAAAATTACAAATTTAAATTCATAGTGATACTATGTGTACTTTATTATTGTTACATAATAACAATTATTGAAACAAAAATTGAAAAAATATTAATCAATTCAAAACTATTTATTAACTATTATATGATCTATCACACTTAAATGTAGTACTTGCTTGCGACACTTCTTTGAAATTCATACAAAGAATTTTAATAATTATATTGTATAATATAACAATTCTTCACAAATTCATTGATAAAATAATACTTATTATTCATACAGTAGGAAAATATTTAACAATTTTGCATTACTCTCTATTTTAGATTATATAAATAAATATTAAAATTAAGCTAACTTGTTTCGGTTTCCCAGTAGCTGAACTAGAACAATAAAAAAAACATTAAATTATTCTTAATTATCTACAGATATTAAGACAGATTTAAAGATATTAGTTGAGGATTAAGAAACTGATGACAGTTCCTTAAAAAATGTTTTTAAGTTAGTGTTACAATTCAATTCAATTATATATAAATTTACTTAACATTTACATTAACAGTTTTATTTAATAATACATGTCTTGCATCAACTAATTAAAAAGAACAATAAATCTATATAAATACATAACAAATTATAATAAATAAATAAAATCTATTCTCAGTTCAACATATCTTAGATAATATTCTTATAAAATATTAATTATAATAAATCCTGCATATTCCCTAAACATTAGTAAGAATATGAATTACTTGTATTGGCATGTTTTCCTTTTCTTGGAAAACACAATGAAGGTATATTCTTATTTTCATTATCAAGATACTGAAGGATATTATTACCTATTAAAGAAAAGTCATTGTGAGCATCAAAAAGTAAATGGAAGCCCTGAAATTTACAAACACAAAAGGAAATATTTTTATTCATTACAATCAATATAAATACATGAAGATAAATCACAAAATAACAGATAAAATATTTTTTTATAATTCAAAATTTAAAAAGACAAATCACAGAAATTAATTATCAGGTGCATACAGATAAAATATGCGTATTATGGATTCATAACAATTGGTCATATTGAATCATTATGAATTTAATAAGGAGAATAAGTATCAGTATCATTAAAATAATCATAGCTAAGTGAAAATATTTTTTGAAATGCTTTTATAGGTATAAATAAATTACTGCCTTTTATTAGCTTAAGTTTTCTTTTTTTAATTTTTGTATTAAGAAATCGCAAAAATCTCTCCTTTTAAAATGGGAAATTCGACAAAGAGAAAAAAGATTGCTCATATCATGAAATAATAAAGACAAAATGTGAGGTCATTTTTCACTATATTGCAACTATTATTGCATTTCCACATTAGGAATCAATCTATCGATCACAAAAAAAATAATGCTGATCTAGCATCCATACTAGCTTTCAGGAGACTCTTGTTTAAACATACAATAAGAAAACCAGAATTGAATTTAAATAAATAGTTGAAAGCGATTGAAAAAAAAACATTTTAAACAACTCTAGAATTTAAATAATTGCTAATTATTATATTTCATACAATGCTGATTTTTTCATACAAAATAATAAAGCTTAAAATTATTTAAAATTTTATTTATCACCACATTAATAAAAGAATGACATTGACAAGAGATATTTTAAAAACAGAAAAGATATTGATATGCTAAAATATTCTTCTATGGTGAAAAAAAAGGAGTGAAATGATATCAGTCTAATAACTTTGACAATTATATTATCATATTTTTTATTAATTTTTTATTATAATTTATTTCATGCAAAATTATTTTTTATATAACGGAGACATGTAGATAATCACCTTCTTCAGTCATTCTCTTTATAGCATCTTCATTCATTTCTTTTCCACTTTTTACAAATAAATCTTTTCCAAGGCTATATAAATCAAAATACACCTTTTTTCTAAGAAATAAAGAATATTTATGCTAAATTACTTCCAAATACAGTAACAACATAGTTAAAACATAGTAAACAAACTTTTTTAGATGACATTAAAAGATCTATTAACTTTTTAAAAAATACATATTATTTTGCTGACTCAGAAAAAAAATTTCCAAAATTGACAAATATAAATTTAAAATTCTCTTGATAGTTTACTTTATTTGCATCAGTAAATTATACTTCTTTTTTTTCTGACAGTTTAAAGGAAATTGTTCATTGTAGACCATTTTTTTAATGTTTTCCACAGAATAAAAATGTT